>JAMKCF010000014.1:14477444-14947444 GCA_023634235.1 Pisaster brevispinus | reverse complement strand
TCAAACGACCAAACGATTGAGCGACCAGTTGACCAATCAATCAAACGACCAAACCACCAAACGATCGAACGACCAGTTGACCAATCAATCAAACGACCAAACCACCAAACGATCGAACGACCAGTTGACCAATCAATCAAACAACCAAACGACCAAACGATGAAACGACTAGTTGATTAAACAATCAAACAATCAAACGACCAAACGATTGAGCGACCAGTTGACCAATCAATCAAACAACCAATCGACCAAACGATCGAACGACTAGTTGATTAAACAATCAAACAACCAAACGACCAAACGATCGAACGACCAGTTGACCAATCAATCAAACGACCAAACGACCAAACAATCGAACGACTAGTTGACTAATCGATCAAACGACCAAACGACCAAACGATCGAACGACTAGTTGACAATCAATCAAACGACCAAACCACAAAACGATCGAACGACCAGTTGACTAATCAATCAAACAACCAAACGACCAAACGATCGAACGACCAGTTGACCAATCAATCAAACGACCAAACAACCAAACGATCGAACGACCAGTTGACCAATCAATCAAACGACCAAACCACCAAACGATCGAACGACCAGTTGACCAATCAATCAATCAACCAAACCACCAAACGATCGAACGACTCGTTGACTAAAGAATTAAACAACCAAATGACCAAACGATCAAACGACTAGTTGATTAAACAATCAAACAACCAAACGATCGAACGACCAGTTGACCAATCAATCAAACGACCAAACGACCAAACGATCGAACGACCAGTTGACCAATCAATCAAACGACCAAACCACAAACGATCGAACGACCAGTTGACCAATCAATCAAACAACCAAACGACAAAACGATCGAACGACCAGTTGACCAATCAATCAAACGACCAAACCACCAAACGATCGAACGACCAGTTGACCAATCAATCAAACAACCAAACGACCAAACGATCGAACGACTAGTTGATTAAACAATCAAACAACCAAACGACCAAACGATCGAGCGACCAGTTGACCAATCAATCAAAACGACAAAACCACCAAACGATCGAACGACCGGTTGACCAATCAATCAAACAACCGAACGACCAAACGATCGAACGACCAGTTGACCAATCAATCAAACGACCAAACCACAAACGATCGAACGACCAGTTGACCTATCAATCAAACGACCAAACGACCAAACGATCGAACGACCAGTTGACCAATCAATCAAACGACCAATTCACCAAACGATCGAACGACCAGTTGACCAATCAATCAAACAACCAAACGACCAAACGATCGAACGACCAGTTGACCAATCAATCAAACGACCAAACCACCAAACGATCGAACGACCAGTTGACCAATCAATCAAACGACCAAACGACCAAACGATCGAACGACTAGTTGATTAAACAACCAAACAACAAAAAGACCAAACGACCAAACGATCGAACGACCAGTTGACCAATCAATCAAACGACCATACGACCAAACGATCGAACGACTAGTTGACTAATCGATCAAACGACCAAAAGACCAAACGATCGAACGACTAGTTGACTAATCGATCAAACTACCAAAAGACCAAACGATCGAACGACCAGTTGACCAATCAATCAAGCGACCAAACCACCAAACATTCGAACGACCAGTTGACCAATCAATCAAATGACCAAACCACCAAACGATCGAACGACCAGTTGACCAATCAATCAAACAACCAAACCACCAAACGACCGAACGACCAGTTGACCAATCAATCAAACGACCAAACCACCAAACGATCGAACGACCAGTTGACCAATCAATCAAACAACCAAACGACCAAACGATGAAACGACTAGTTGATTAAACAATCAAACAATCAAACGACCAAACGATTGAGCGACCAGTTGACCAATCAATCAAACAACCAAACGACCAAACGATCGAACGACTAGTTGATTAAACAATCAAACAACCAAACGACCAAACGATCGAACGACCAGTTGACCAATCAATCAAACGACCAAACGACCAAACAATCGAACGACTAGTTGACTAATCGATCAAACGACCAAACGACCAAACGATCGAACGACTAGTTGACAATCAATCAAACGACCAAACCACAAAACGATCGAACGACCAGTTCACTAATCAATCAAACAACCAAACGACCAAACGATCGAACGACCAGTTGACCAATCAATCAAACGACCAAACAACCAAACGATCGAACGACCAGTTGACCAATCAATCAAACGACCAAACCACCAAACGATCGAACGACCAGTTGACCAATCAATCAATCAACCAAACCACCAAACGATCGAACGACTCGTTGACTAAAGAATTAAACAACCAAATGACCAAACGATCAAACGACTAGTTGATTAAACAATCAAACAACCAAACGATCGAACGACCAGTTGACCAATCAATCAAACGACCAAACGACCAAACGATCGAACGACAAGTTGACCAATCAATCAAACGACCAAACCACCAAACGATCGAACGACCAGTTGACCAATCAATCAAACAACCAAACGACAAAACGATCGAACGACCAGTTGACCAATCAATCAAACGACCAAACCACCAAACGATCGAACGACCAGTTGACCAATCAATCAAACAACCAAACGACCAAACGATCGAACGACTAGTTGATTAAACAATCAAACAACCAAACGACCAAACGATAGAGCGACCAGTTGACCAATCAATCAAACGACCAAACCACCAAACGATCGAACGACCGGTTGACCAATCAATCAAACAACCGAACGACCAAACGATCGAACGACCAGTTGACCAATCAATCAAACGACCAAACCACCAAACGATCGAACGACCAGTTGACCTATCAATCAAACGACCAAACGACCAAACGATCGAACGACCAGTTGACCAATCAATCAAACGACCAATTCACCAAACGATCGAACGACCAGTTGACCAATCAATCAAACAACCAAACGACCAAACGATCGAACGACCAGTTGACCAATCAATCAAACGACCAAACCACCAAACGATCGAACGACTAGTTGATTAAACAACCAAACAAAAAAAAGACCAAACGACCAAACGATCGAACGACCAGTTGACCAATCAATCAAACGACCAAACGACAAAACGATCGAACGACTAGTTGACTAATCGATCAAACGACCAAAAGACCAAACGATCGAACGACTAGTTGACTAATCGATCAAACTACCAAAAGACCAAACGATCGAACGACCAGTTGACCAATCAATCAAGCGACCAAACCACCAAACATTCGAACGACCAGTTGACCAATCAATCAAATGACCAAACCACCAAACGATCGAACGACCAGTTGACCAATCAATTAAACAACCAAACCACCAAACGATCGAACGACCAGTTGACCAATCAATCAAACGACCAAACCACCAAACGATCGAACGACCAGTTGACCAATCAATCAAACAACCAAACGACCAAACGATAGAACGAATAGTTGATTAAACAATCAAACAACCAAACGACCAAACGATCGAGAGACCAGTTGACCAATCAATCAAACAACCAAACCACCAAACGATCGAACAACGAGTTGACCAATCAATCAATCAACCAAACCACCAAACGATCGAAAGACTCGTTGACTAAAGAATCAAACAACCAAACGACCAAACGTTCGAACGACTAGTTGATTAAACAATCAAACAACCAAACGACCAAACGACCAAACGATCGAACGACCAGTTGACCAATCAATCAAACCACCAAACGACCAAACGATCGAACGACTAGTTGACTAATCGATCAAACGACCAAAAGACCAAACGATCGAACGACCAGTTGACCAATCAATCAAACGACCAAACCACCAAACGATCGAACGACCAGTTGACCAATCAATCAAACGACAACACCACCAAACGATCGAACGACCAGTTGACCAATCAATCAAACGACCAAACCACCAAACGATCGAACGACCAGTTGACCAATCAATCAAACAACCAAACGACCAAACGATCGAACGACTAGTTGATTAAACAATCAAACAACCAAACGACCAAACGATCGAGCGACCAGTTGACCAATCAATCAAACGACCAAACCACCAAACGATTGAACGACCAGTTGACCAATCAATCAAACGACCAAACCACCAAACGATCGAACGACCAGTTGACCAATCAATCAAACAACCAAACGACCAAACGATCGAACGACCAGTTGACCAATCAATCAAACGACCAAACCACCAAACGATCGAACGACCAGTTGACCAATCAATCAAACAACCAAACGATCGAACGACTAGTTGATTAAACAATCAAACAACCAAACGACCAAACGACCAAACGATCGAACGACCAGTTGACCAATCAATCAAACAACCAAACGACCAAACGATCGAACGACCAGTTGACCAATCAATCAAACGACCAAACCACCAAACGATCGAACGACCAGTTGACCAATCAATCAAACGACCAAACCACCAAACGATCGAACGACGAGTTGACCAATCAATCAATTAACCAAACCACCAAACGATCGAACGACTCGTTGACTAAAGAATCAAACAACCAAACGACCAAACGATCGAACGACTAGTTGATTAAACAATCAAACAACCAAACGACCAAAACGATCGAACGACCAGTTGACCAATCAATCAAACGACCAAACGACCAAACGATCAAACGACTAGTTGACTTATCGATCAAACGACCAAAAGACCAAACGATTGAACGACCAGTTGACCAATCAATCAAACGACCAAACCACCAAACGATCGAACGACCAGTTGACCAATCAATCAAACAACCAAACGACCAAACGATCGAACGACCAGTTGACCAATCAATCAAACGACCAAACCACCAAACGATCGAACGACCAGTTGACCAATCAATCAAACGACCAAACCACCAAACGATCGAACGACTCGTTGACTAAAGAATCAAACAACCAAACGACCAAACGATCGAACGACTAGTTGATTAAACAATCAAACAACCAAACGACCAAAAAGATCGAACGACCAGTTGACCAATCAATCAAACGACCAAACGACCAAACGATCAAACGACTAGTTGACTTATCGATCAAACGACCAAAAGACCAAACGATTGAACGACCAGTTGACCAATCAATCAAACGACCAAACCACCAAACGATCGAACGACCAGTTGACCAATCAATCAAACGACCAAACCAAAAAACGATCGAACGACCAGTTGACCAATCAATCAAACAACCAAACAACCAAACGATCGAAAAACCAGTTGACCAATCAATCAAACGACCAAACCACCAAACGATCGAACGACCAGTTGACCAATCAATCAAACAACCAAACGACCAAACGATCGAACGACTAGTTGATTAAACAATCAAACAACCAAACGACCAAACGATCGAACGACTAGTTGGTTAAACAATCAAACAACCAAACGACCAAACGATCGAACGACCAGTTGACCAATCAATCAAACGACCAAACCACCAAACGATCGAACGACCAATTGACCAATCAATCAAACAACCAAACCACCAAACGATCGAACGACTAGTTGATTAAACAATCAAACAACCAAACGACCAAACGACCAAACGATCGAACGACCAGTTGACCAATCAATCAAACGACCAAACGACCAAACGATCGAACGACTAGTTGACTTATCGATCAAACGACCAAAAGACCAAACGATCGAACGACTAGTTGACCAATCAATCAAACGACCAAACGACCAAACGATCGAACGACCAGTTGACCAATCAATCAAACAACCAAACGACCAAACGATCGAACGACCAGTTGACCAATCAATCAAACGACCAAACCACCAAACGATCGAACGACCAGTTGATCAATCAAACGACCAAACCACCAAAACGATCGAACGACCAGTTTACCAATCAATCAAACAACCAAACGACCAAACGATCGAACGACCAGTTGACCAATCAATCAAACGACCAAAAGACCAAACGATCGAACGACCAGTTGACCAATCAATCAAACGACCATACCACCAAACGATCGAACGACCAGTTGACCAATCAATCAAACGACCAAACCACCAAACGATCGAACGACCAGTTGAACAATCAATCAAACAACCAAACGACCAAACGATCGAACGAATAGTTGATTAAACAATCAAACAACCAAACGACCAAACGATCGAGCGACCAGTTGACCAATCAATCAAACGACAAAACCACCAAACGATCGAACGACCAGTTGACCAATCAATCAAACGACCAAACCACCAAACGATCGAACGACCAATTGACCAATCAATCAAACAACCAAACGACCAAACGATCGAACGACCAGTTGACCAATCAATCAAACGACCAAACCACCAAACGATCGAACGACCAGTTGACCAATCAATCAAACGACCAAACGATTGAGCGACCAGTTGACCAATCAATCAAACGACCAAACCACCAAACGATCGAACGACCAGTTGACCAATCAATCAAACGACCAAACCACCAAACGATCGAACGACCAGTTGACCAATCAATCAAACAACCAAACGACCAAACGATGAAACGACTAGTTGATTAAACAATCAAACAATCAAACGACCAAACGATTGAGCGACCAGTTGACCAATCAATCAAACAACCAATCGACCAAACGATCGAACGACTAGTTGATTAAACAATCAAACAACCAAACGACCAAACGATCGAACGACCAGTTGACCAATCAATCAAACGACCAAACGACCAAACAATCGAACGACTAGTTGACTAATCGATCAAACGACCAAACGACCAAACGATCGAACGACTAGTTGACAATCAATCAAACGACCAAACCACAAAACGATCGAACGACCAGTTGACTAATCAATCAAACAACCAAACGACCAAACGATCGAACGACCAGTTGACCAATCAATCAAACGACCAAACAACCAAACGATCGAACGACCAGTTGACCAATCAATCAAACGACCAAACCACCAAACGATCGAACGACCAGTTGACCAATCAATCAATCAACCAAACCACCAAACGATCGAACGACTCGTTGACTAAAGAATTAAACAACCAAATGACCAAACGATCAAACGACTAGTTGATTAAACAATCAAACAACCAAACGATCGAACGACCAGTTGACCAATCAATCAAACGACCAAACGACCAAACGATCGAACGACAAGTTGACCAATCAATCAAACGACCAAACCACCAAACGATCGAACGACCAGTTGACCAATCAATCAAACAACCAAACGACAAAACGATCGAACGACCAGTTGACCAATCAATCAAACGACCAAACCACCAAACGATCGAACGACCAGTTGACCAATCAATCAAACAACCAAACGACCAAACGATCGAACGACTAGTTGATTAAACAATCAAACAACCAAACGACCAAACGATCGAGCGACCAGTTGACCAATCAATCAAACGACAAAACCACCAAACGATCGAACGACCGGTTGACCAATCAATCAAACAACCGAACGACCAAACGATCGAACGACCAGTTGACCAATCAATCAAACGACCAAACCACCAAACGATCGAACGACCAGTTGACCTATCAATCAAACGACCAAACGACCAAACGATCGAACGACCAGTTGACCAATCAATCAAACGACCAATTCACCAAACGATCGAACGACCAGTTGACCAATCAATCAAACAACCAAACGACCAAACGATCGAACGACCAGTTGACCAATCAATCAAACGACCAAACCACCAAACGATCGAACGACCAGTTGACCAATCAATCAAACGACCAAACGACCAAACGATCGAACGACTAGTTGATTAAACAACCAAACAACAAAAAGACCAAACGACCAAACGATCGAACGACCAGTTGACCAATCAATCAAACGACCATACGACCAAACGATCGAACGACTAGTTGACTAATCGATCAAACGACCAAAAGACCAAACGATCGAACGACTAGTTGACTAATCGATCAAACTACCAAAAGACCAAACGATCGAACGACCAGTTGACCAATCAATCAAGCGACCAAACCACCAAACATTCGAACGACCAGTTGACCAATCAATCAAATGACCAAACCACCAAACGATCGAACGACCAGTTGACCAATCAATCAAACAACCAAACCACCAAACGACCGAACGACCAGTTGACCAATCAATCAAACGACCAAACCACCAAACGATCGAACGACCAGTTGACCAATCAATCAAACAACCAAACGACCAAACGATGAAACGACTAGTTGATTAAACAATCAAACAATCAAACGACCAAACGATTGAGCGACCAGTTGACCAATCAATCAAACAACCAAACGACCAAACGATCGAACGACTAGTTGATTAAACAATCAAACAACCAAACGACCAAACGATCGAACGACCAGTTGACCAATCAATCAAACGACCAAACGACCAAACAATCGAACGACTAGTTGACTAATCGATCAAACGACCAAACGACCAAACGATCGAACGACTAGTTGACAATCAATCAAACGACCAAACCACAAAACGATCGAACGACCAGTTGACTAATCAATCAAACAACCAAACGACCAAACGATCGAACGACCAGTTGACCAATCAATCAAACGACCAAACAACCAAACGATCGAACGACCAGTTGACCAATCAATCAAACGACCAAACCACCAAACGATCGAACGACCAGTTGACCAATCAATCAATCAACCAAACCACCAAACGATCGAACGACTCGTTGACTAAAGAATTAAACAACCAAATGACCAAACGATCAAACGACTAGTTGATTAAACAATCAAACAACCAAACGATCGAACGACCAGTTGACCAATCAATCAAACGACCAAACGACCAAACGATCGAACGACAAGTTGACCAATCAATCAAACGACCAAACCACCAAACGATCGAACGACCAGTTGACCAATCAATCAAACAACCAAACGACAAAACGATCGAACGACCAGTTGACCAATCAATCAAACGACCAAACCACCAAACGATCGAACGACCAGTTGACCAATCAATCAAACAACCAAACGACCAAACGATCGAACGACTAGTTGATTAAACAATCAAACAACCAAACGACCAAACGATAGAGCGACCAGTTGACCAATCAATCAAACGACCAAACCACCAAACGATCGAACGACCGGTTGACCAATCAATCAAACAACCGAACGACCAAACGATCGAACGACCAGTTGACCAATCAATCAAACGACCAAACCACCAAACGATCGAACGACCAGTTGACCTATCAATCAAACGACCAAACGACCAAACGATCGAACGACCAGTTGACCAATCAATCAAACGACCAATTCACCAAACGATCGAACGACCAGTTGACCAATCAATCAAACAACCAAACGACCAAACGATCGAACGACCAGTTGACCAATCAATCAAACGACCAAACCACCAAACGATCGAACGACTAGTTGATTAAACAACCAAACAAAAAAAGACCAAACGACCAAACGATCGAACGACCAGTTGACCAATCAATCAAACGACCAAACGACCAAACGATCGAACGACTAGTTGACTAATCGAT
The DNA here is from genome assembly GCA_023634235.1 of Pisaster brevispinus. Classification (NCBI taxonomy): domain Eukaryota; kingdom Metazoa; phylum Echinodermata; class Asteroidea; order Forcipulatida; family Asteriidae; genus Pisaster; species Pisaster brevispinus. Next base: position 14,937,898 of record JAMKCF010000014.1, on the reverse strand, counting down.
CAAACGACCAAAAGACCAAACGATCGAACGACTAGTTGACTAATCGATCAAACTACCAAAAGACCAAACGATCGAACGACCAGTTGACCAATCAATCAAGCGACCAAACCACCAAACATTCGAACGACCAGTTGACCAATCAATCAAATGACCAAACCACCAAACGATCGAACGACCAGTTGACCAATCAATCAAACAACCAAACCACCAAACGATCGAACGACCAGTTGACCAATCAATCAAACGACCAAACCACCAAACGATCGAACGACCAGTTGACCAATCAATCAAACAACCAAACGACCAAACGATAGAACGAATAGTTGATTAAACAATCAAACAACCAAACGACCAAACGATCGAGAGACCAGTTGACCAATCAATCAAACAACCAAACCACCAAACGATCGAACAACGAGTTGACCAATCAATCAATCAACCAAACCACCAAACGATCGAAAGACTCGTTGACTAAAGAATCAAACAACCAAACGACCAAACGTTCGAACGACTAGTTGATTAAACAATCAAACAACCAAACGACCAAACGACCAAACGATCGAACGACCAGTTGACCAATCAATCAAACCACCAAACGACCAAACGATCGAACGACTAGTTGACTAATCGATCAAACGACCAAAAGACCAAACGATCGAACGACCAGTTGACCAATCAATCAAACGACCAAACCACCAAACGATCGAACGACCAGTTGACCAATCAATCAAACGACAACACCACCAAACGATCGAACGACCAGTTGACCAATCAATCAAACGACCAAACCACCAAACGATCGAACGACCAGTTGACCAATCAATCAAACAACCAAACGACCAAACGATCGAACGACTAGTTGATTAAACAATCAAACAACCAAACGACCAAACGATCGAGCGACCAGTTGACCAATCAATCAAACGACCAAACCACCAAACGATTGAACGACCAGTTGACCAATCAATCAAACGACCAAACCACCAAACGATCGAACGACCAGTTGACCAATCAATCAAACAACCAAACGACCAAACGATCGAACGACCAGTTGACCAATCAATCAAACGACCAAACCACCAAACGATCGAACGACCAGTTGACCAATCAATCAAACAACCAAACGATCGAACGACTAGTTGATTAAACAATCAAACAACCAAACGACCAAACGACCAAACGATCGAACGACCAGTTGACCAATCAATCAAACAACCAAACGACCAAACGATCGAACGACCAGTTGACCAATCAATCAAACGACCAAACCACCAAACGATCGAACGACCAGTTGACCAATCAATCAAACGACCAAACCACCAAACGATCGAACGACGAGTTGACCAATCAATCAATTAACCAAACCACCAAACGATCGAACGACTCGTTGACTAAAGAATCAAACAACCAAACGACCAAACGATCGAACGACTAGTTGATTAAACAATCAAACAACCAAACGACCAAAACGATCGAACGACCAGTTGACCAATCAATCAAACGACCAAACGACCAAACGATCAAACGACTAGTTGACTTATCGATCAAACGACCAAAAGACCAAACGATTGAACGACCAGTTGACCAATCAATCAAACGACCAAACCACCAAACGATCGAACGACCAGTTGACCAATCAATCAAACAACCAAACGACCAAACGATCGAACGACCAGTTGACCAATCAATCAAACGACCAAACCACCAAACGATCGAACGACCAGTTGACCAATCAATCAAACGACCAAACCACCAAACGATCGAACGACTCGTTGACTAAAGAATCAAACAACCAAACGACCAAACGATCGAACGACTAGTTGATTAAACAATCAAACAACCAAACGACCAAAAAGATCGAACGACCAGTTGACCAATCAATCAAACGACCAAACGACCAAACGATCAAACGACTAGTTGACTTATCGATCAAACGACCAAAAGACCAAACGATTGAACGACCAGTTGACCAATCAATCAAACGACCAAACCACCAAACGATCGAACGACCAGTTGACCAATCAATCAAACGACCAAACCAAAAAACGATCGAACGACCAGTTGACCAATCAATCAAACAACCAAACAACCAAACGATCGAAAAACCAGTTGACCAATCAATCAAACGACCAAACCACCAAACGATCGAACGACCAGTTGACCAATCAATCAAACAACCAAACGACCAAACGATCGAACGACTAGTTGATTAAACAATCAAACAACCAAACGACCAAACGATCGAACGACTAGTTGGTTAAACAATCAAACAACCAAACGACCAAACGATCGAACGACCAGTTGACCAATCAATCAAACGACCAAACCACCAAACGATCGAACGACCAATTGACCAATCAATCAAACAACCAAACCACCAAACGATCGAACGACTAGTTGATTAAACAATCAAACAACCAAACGACCAAACGACCAAACGATCGAACGACCAGTTGACCAATCAATCAAACGACCAAACGACCAAACGATCGAACGACTAGTTGACTTATCGATCAAACGACCAAAAGACCAAACGATCGAACGACTAGTTGACCAATCAATCAAACGACCAAACGACCAAACGATCGAACGACCAGTTGACCAATCAATCAAACAACCAAACGACCAAACGATCGAACGACCAGTTGACCAATCAATCAAACGACCAAACCACCAAACGATCGAACGACCAGTTGATCAATCAAACGACCAAACCACCAAAACGATCGAACGACCAGTTTACCAATCAATCAAACAACCAAACGACCAAACGATCGAACGACCAGTTGACCAATCAATCAAACGACCAAAAGACCAAACGATCGAACGACCAGTTGACCAATCAATCAAACGACCATACCACCAAACGATCGAACGACCAGTTGACCAATCAATCAAACGACCAAACCACCAAACGATCGAACGACCAGTTGAACAATCAATCAAACAACCAAACGACCAAACGATCGAACGAATAGTTGATTAAACAATCAAACAACCAAACGACCAAACGATCGAGCGACCAGTTGACCAATCAATCAAACGACAAAACCACCAAACGATCGAACGACCAGTTGACCAATCAATCAAACGACCAAACCACCAAACGATCGAACGACCAATTGACCAATCAATCAAACAACCAAACGACCAAACGATCGAACGACCAGTTGACCAATCAATCAAACGACCAAACCACCAAACGATCGAACGACCAGTTGACCAATCAATCAAACGACCAAACCACCAAGCGATCGAACGACGAGTTGACCAATCAATCAATTAACCAAACAACCAAACGATCGAACGACTCGTTGACTAAAGAATCAAACAACCAAACGACCAAACGATCGAACGACTAGTTGAGTAAACAATCAAACAACCAAACGACCAAAACGATCGAACGACCAGTTGACCAATCAATCAAACGACCAAACGACCAAACGATCGAACGACTAGTTGACTTATCGATCAAACGACCAAAAGACCAAACGATTGAACGACCAGTTGACCAATCAATCAAACGACCAAACCACCAAACGATCGAAAGACCAGTTGACCAATCAATCAAACGACCAAACCACCAAACGATCGAACGACCAGTTGACCAATCAATCAAACAACCAAACCACCAAATGATCGAAAGACCAGTTGACCAATCAATCAAACGACCAAACCACCAAACGATCGAACGACCAGTTGACCAATCAATCAAACAACCAAACGACCAAACGATCGAACGACTAGTTGATTAAACAATCAAACAACCAAACGACCAAACGATCGAACGACTAGTTGGTTAAACAATCAAACAACCAAACGACCAAACGATCGAACGACCAGTTGACCAATCAATCAAACGACCAAACCACCAAACGATCGAACGACTAGTTGATTAAACAATCAAACAACCAAACGACCAAACGACCAAACGATCGAACGACCAGTTGACCAATCAATCAAACGACCAAACGACCAAACGATCGAACGACTAGTTGACTTATCGATCAAACGACCAAAAGACCAAACGATCGAACGACTAGTTGAACAATCAATCAAACGACCAAACGACCAAACGATCGAACGACCAGTTAACCAATCAATCAAACAACCAAACGACCAAACGATCGAACGACCAGTTGACCAATCAATCAAACGACCAAACCACCAAACGATCGAACGACCAGTTGATCAATCAAACGACCAAACCACCAAAATGATCGAACGACCAGTTTACCAATCAATCAAACAACCAAACGACCAAACGATCGAACGACCAGTTGACCAATCAATCAAACGACCAAAAGACCAAACGATCGAACGACCAGTTGACCAATCAATCAAACGACCAAACCACCAAACGATCGAACGACCAGTTGACCAATCAATCAAACGACCAAACCACCAAACGATCGAACGACCAGTTGACCAATCAATCAAACAACCAAACGACCAAACGATCGAACGAATAGTTGATTAAACAATCAAACAACCAAACGACCAAACGATCGAGCGACCAGTTGACCAATCAATCAAACGACCAAACCACCAAACGATCGAACGACCAGTTGACCAATCAATCAAACAACCAAACGACCAAACGATCGAACGACTAGTTGATTAAACAATCAAACAACCAAACGACCAAACGACCAAACGATCGAACGACCAGTTGACCAATCAATCAAACGACCAAACGACCAAACGATCGAACGACTAGTTGACTAATCGATCAAACGACCAAAAGACCAAACGATCGAACGACTAGTTGACCAATCAACCAAACGTCCAAACCACCAAACGATCGAACGACCAGTTGACCAATCAATCAAACAACCAAACGACCAAACGATCGAACGACCAGTTGACCAATCAATCAAATGACCAAACCACCAAACGATCGAACGACCAGTTGACCAATCAATCAAACGACCAAACCACCAAACAATCGAACGACCAGTTGACCAATCAATCAAACAACCAAACGACCAAACGATCAAACGACTAGTTGATTAAACAATCAAACAACCAAACGACCAAACGACCAAACGATCGAACGACCAGTTGACCAATCAATCAAACGACCAAACCACCAAACGATCGAACGACCAGTTGACCAATCAATCAAACAACCAAACGATCGAACGACTAGTTGATTAAACAATCAAACAACCAAACCACCAAACGATCGAACGACCAGTTGACCAATCAATCAAACGACCAAACCACCAAACGATCGAACGACCAGTTGACCAATCAATCAAACAACCAAACGACCAAACGATCGAACGACCAGTTGACCAATCAATCAAACGACCAAACGACCAAACGATCGAACGACCAGTTGACCAATCAATCAAACAACCAAACGACCAAACGATCGAACGACCAGTTGACCAATCAATCAAACGACCAAACCACCAAACGATCGAACGACCAGTTGACCAATCAATCAAACGACCAAACCACCAAACGATCGAACGACGAGTTGACCAATCAATCAATTAACCAAACCACCAAACGATCGAACGACTCGTTGACTAAAGAATCAAACAACCAAACGACCAAACGATCGAACGACTAGTTGATTAAACAATCAAACAACCAAGCGACCAAAACGATCGAACGACCAGTTGACCAATCAATCAAACGACCAAACGACCAAACGATCGAACGACTAGTTGACTTATCGATCAAACGACCAAAAGACCAAACGATTGAACGACCAGTTGACCAATCAATCAAACGACCAAACCACCAAACGATCGAACGACCAGTTGACCAATCAATCAAACGACCAAACCACCAAACGATCGAACGACCAGTTGACCAATCAATCAAACAACCAAACCACCAAACGATCGAAAGACCAGTTGACCAATCAATCAAACGACCAAACCACCAAACGATCGAACGACCAGTTGACCAATCAATCAAACAACCAAACGACCAAACGATCGAACGACTAGTTGATTAAACAATCAAACAACCAAACGACCAAACAATCGAACGTCTAGTTGGTTAAACAATCAAACAACCAAACGACCAAACGATCGAACGACCAGTTGACCAATCAATCAAACGACCAAACCACCAAACGATCGAACGACCAGTTGACAATCAATCAAACAACCAAACCACCGAACGATCGAACGACTAGTTGATTAAACAATCAAACAACCAAACGACCAAACGACCAAACGATCGAACGACCAGTTGACCAATCAATCAAACGACCAAACGACCAAACGATCGAACGACTAGTTGACTTATCGATCAAACGACCAAAAGACCAAACGATCGAACGACTAGTTGACCAATCAATCAAACGACCAAACGACCAAACGATCGAACGACCAGTTGACCAATCAATCAAACAACCAAACGACCAAACGATCGAACGACCAGTTGACCAATCAATCAAACGACCAAACCACCAAACGATCGAACGACCAGTTGATCAATCAAACGACCAAACCACCAAAACGATCGAACGACCAGTTTACCAATCAATCAAACAACCAAACGACCAAACGATCGAACGACCAGTTGACCAATCAATCAAACGACCAAAAGACCAAACGATCGAACGACCAGTTGACCAATCAATCAAACGACCAAACCACCAAACGATCGAACGACCAGTTGACCAATCAATCAAACGACCAAACCACCAAACGATCGAACGACCAGTTGACCAATCAATCAAACAACCAAACGACCAAACGATCGAACGAATAGTTGATTAAACAATCAAACAACCAAACGACCAAACGATCGAGCGACCAGTTGACCAATCAATCAAACGACCAAACCACCAAACGATCGAACGACCAGTTGACCAATCAATCAAACGACCAAACCACCAAACGATCGAACGACCAGTTGATCAATCAATCAAACAACCAAACCACCAAACGATCGAACGACTAGTTGATTAAACAATCAAACAACCAAACGACCAAACGACCAAACGATCGAACGACCAGTTGACCAATCAATCAAACGACAAAACGACCAAACGATCGAACGACTAGTTGACTAATCGATCAAACGACCAAAAGACCAAACGATCGAACGACTAGTTGACCAATCAACCAAACGACCAAACGACCAAACGATCGAACGACTAGTTGATTCAACAATCAAACAACCAAACGACCAAACGATCGAACGTCTAGTTGGTTAAACAATCAAACAACCAAACGACCAAACGATCGAACGACCAGTTGACCAATCAATCAAACGACCAAACCACCAAACGATCGAACGACCAGTTGACCAATCAATCAAACAACCAAACCACCAAACGATCGAACGACTAGTTGATTAAACAATCAAACAACCAAACGACCAAACGACCAAACGATCGAACGACCAGTTGACCAATCAATCAAACGACCAAACGACCAAACGATCGAACGACTAGTTGACTTATCGATCAAACGACCAAAAGACCAAACGATCGAACGACTAGTTGACCAATCAATCAAACGACCAAACGACCAAACGATCGAACGACCAGTTGACCAATCAATCAAACAACCAAACGACCAAACGATCGAACGACCAGTTGACCAATCAATCAAACGACCAAACCACCAAACGATCGAACGACCAGTTGATCAATCAAACGACCAAACCACCAAAACGATCGAACGACCAGTTTACCAATCAATCAAACAACCAAACGACCAAACGATCGAACGACCAGTTGACCAATCAATCAAACGACCAAAACACCAAACGATCGAACGACCAGTTGACCAATCAATCAAACGACCAAACCACCAAACGATCGAACGACCAGTTGACCAATCAATCAAACGACCAAACCACCAAACGATCGAACGACCAGTTGACCAATCAATCAAACAACCAAACGACCAAACGATCGAACGAATAGTTGATTAAACAATCAAACAACCAAACGACCAAACGATCGAGCGACCAGTTGACCAATCAATCAAACGACCAAACCACCAAACGATCGAACGACCAGTTGACCAATCAATCAAACGACCAAACCACCAAACGATCGAACGACCAGTTGACCAATCAATCAAACAACCAAACGACCAAACGATCGAACGACTAGTTGATTAAACAATCAAACAACCAAACGACCAAACGACCAAACGATCGAACGACCAGTTGACCAATCAATCAAACGACCAAACGACCAAACGATCGAACGACTAGTTGACTAATCGATCAAACGACCAAAAGACCAAACGATCGAACGACTAGTTGACCAATCAACCAAACGTCCAAACCACCAAACGATCGAACGACCAGTTGACCAATCAATCAAACAACCAAACGACCAAACGATCGAACGACCAGTTGACCAATCAATCAAATGACCAAACCACCAAACGATCGAACGACCAGTTGACCAATCAATCAAACGACCAAACCACCAAACGATCGAACGACCAGTTGACCAATCAATCAAACAACCAAACGACCAAACGATCGAACGACTAGTTGATTAAACAATCAAACAACCAAACGACCAAACGACCAAACGATCGAACGACCAGTTGACCAATCAATCAAACGACCAAACCACCAAACGATCGAACGACCAGTTGACCAATCAATCAAACAACCAAACGACCAAACGATCGAACGACTAGTTGATTAAACAATCAAACAACCAAACCACCAAACGATCGAACGACCAGTTGACCAATCAATCAAACAACCAAACGACCAAACGATCGAACGACTAGTTGATTAAACAATCAAACAACCAAACGACCAAACGACCAAACGACCGAACGACCAGTTGACCAATCAATCAAACGACCAAACGACCAAACGATCGAACGACTAGTTGACTAATCGATCAAACGACCAAAAGACCAAACGATCGAACGACTAGTTGACCAATCAACCAAACGTCCAAACCACCAAACGATCGAACGACCAGTTGACCAATCAATCAAACAACCAAACGACCAAACGATCGAACGACCAGTTGACCAATCAATCAAATGACCAAACCACCAAACGATCGAACGACCAGTTGACCAATCAATCAAACGACCAAACCACCAAACGATCGAACGACCAGTTGACCAATCAATCAAACAACCAAACGACCAAACGATCGAACGACTAGTTGATTAAACAATCAAACAACCAAACGACCAAACGACCAAACGATCGAACGACCAGTTGACCAATCAATCAAACGACCAAACCACCAAACGATCGAAAGACCAGTTGACCAATCAATCAAACGACCAAACCACCAAACGATCGAACGACCAGTTGACCAATCAATCAAACGACCAAACCACCAAACGATCGAACGACCAGTTTACCAATCAATCAAACAACCAAACCACCAAACGATCGAACGACCAGTTGACCAATCAATCAAACAACCAAACCACCAAACGATCGAACGACCAGTTGACCAATCAATCAAACGACCAAACCACCAAACGATCGAACGACCAGTTGACCAATCAATCAAACAACCAAACGACCAAACGATCGAACGACCAGTTGACCAATCAATCAAACGACCAAACCACCAAACGATCGAACGACCAGTTGACCAATCAATCAAACAACCAAACGACCAAACGATCGAACGACTAGTTGATTAAACAACCAAACAACACTAAGATCAAACGACCAAACGATCGAACGACCAGTTGACCAATCAATCAAACGACCAAACGACCAAACGATCGAACGACTAGTTGACTAATCGATCAAGGACCAAAAGACCAAACGATCGAACGACTAGTTGACTAATCGATCAAACGACCAAAAGACCAAACGATCGAACGACCAGTTGACCAATCAATCAAGCGACCAAACCACCAAACATTCGAACGACCAGTTGACCAATCAATCAAACGACCAAACCACCAAACGATCGACCCACCAGTTGACCAATCAATCAAACAACCAAACCACCAAGCATCGAACGACCAGTTGACTAATTAATCAAACGACCAAACCACCAAACGATCGAACGACCAGTTGACCAATCAATCAAACAACCAAACGACCAAACGATCGAACGACTAGTTGATTAAACAATCAAACAACCAAACGACCAAACGATCGAGCGACCAGTTGACCAATCAATCAAACGACCAAACCACCAAACGATCGAACGACCAGTTGACCAATCATCAAACGACCAAACCAACAAACGATCGAACGACCAGTTGACCAATCAATCAAACAACCAAACGACCAAACGTTCGAACGACAAGTTGATTAAACAATCAAACAACCAAATGACCAAACGACCAAACGATCGAACGACCAGTTGACCAATCAATCAAACGACCAAACGACCAAACGATCGAACGACCAGTTGACCAATCAATCAAACGACCAAACCACCAAACGATCGAACGACCAGTTGACCAATCAATCAAACGACCAAACCACCAAACGATCGAACGACCAGTTTACCAATCAATCAAGCAACCAAACCACCAAACGATCGAACGACCAGTTGACCTATCAATCAAACGACCAAACCACCAAACGATCGAACGACCAGTTGACCAATCAATCAAACGACCAAACCACCAAACGATCGAACGACCAGTTGACAGATCAATCAAACAACCAAACGACCAAACGATCGAACGACCAGTTGACCAATCAATCAAACGACCAAACCACCAAACGATCGAACGACCAGTTGACCAATCAATCAAACGACCAAACGACCAAACGATCGAACGACTAGTTGATTAAACAACCAAACAACAAAAAGACCAAACGACCAAACGATCGAACGACCAGTTGACCAATCAATCAAACGACCAAACGATCGAACAACTAGTTGACTCATCGATCAAACGACCAAAAGACCAAACGATCGAACGACTAGTTGACTAATCGATCAAACTACCAAAAGACCAAACGATCGAACGACCAGTTGACCAATCAATCAAGCGACCAAACCACCAAACATTCGAACGACCAGTTGACCAATCAATCAAATGACCAAACGACCAAACGATCGAACGACCAGTTGACCAATCAATCAAACGACCAAACGACCAAACGATCGAACGACCAGTTGACCAATCAATCAAACGACCAAACCACCAAACGATCGAACGACCAGTTGACCAATCAATCAAACGACCAAACCACCAAACGATCGAACGACCAGTTTACCAATCAATCAAGCAACCAAACCACCAAACGATCGAACGACCAGTTGACCTATCAATCAAACGACCAAACCACCAAACGATCGAACGACTAGTTGACCAATCAATCAAACGACCAAACCACCAAACGATCGAACGACCAGTTGACAGATCAATCAAACAACCAAACCACCAAACGATCGAACGACCAGTTGACCAATCAATCAAACGACCAAACCACCAAACGATCGAACGACCAGTTGACCAATCAATCAAACGACCAAACGACCAAACGATCGAACGACTAGTTGATTAAACAACCAAACAACAAAAAGACCAAACGACCAAACGATCGAACGACCAGTTGACCAATCAATCAAACGACCAAACGATCGAACAACTAGTTGACTCATCGATCAAACGACCAAAAGACCAAACGATCGAACGACTAGTTGACTAATCGATCAAACTACCAAAAGACCAAACGATCGAACGACCAGTTGACCAATCAATCAAGCGACCAAACCACCAAACATTCGAACGACCAGTTGACCAATCAATCAAATGACCAAACCACCAAACGATCGAACGACCAGTTGACCAATCAATCAAACAACCAAACCACCAAACGATCGAACGACCAGTTGACCAATCAATCAAACGACCAAACCACCAAACGATCGAACGACCAGTTGACCAATCAATCAAACAACCAAACGACCAAACGATAGAACGAATAGTTGATTAAACAATCAAACAACCAAACGACCAAACGATCGAGCGACCAGTTGACCAATCAATCAAACAACCAAACCACCAAACGATCGAACAACGAGTTGACCAATCAATCAATCAACCAAACCACCAAACGATCGAAAGACTCGTTGACTAAAGAATCAAACAATCAAACGACCAAACGTTCGAACGACTAGTTGATTAAACAATCAAACAACCAAACGACCAAACGACCAAACGATCGAACGACCAGTTGACCAATCAATCAAACCACCAAACGACCAAACGATCGAACGACTAGTTGACTAATCGATCAAACGACCAAAAGACCAAACGATCGAACGACCAGTTGACCAATCAATCAAACGACCAAACCACCAAACGATCGAACGACCAGTTGACCAATCAATCAAACGACCAAACCACCAAACGATTGAACGACCAGTTGACCAATCAATCAAACGACCAAACGATCGAACGACCAGTTGACCAATCAATTAAACAACCAAACGACCAAACGATCGAACGACCAGTTGACCAATCAATCAAACGACCAAACCACCAAACGATCGAACGACCAGTTGACCAATCAATCAAACGACCAAACCACCAAACGATCGAACGACCAGTTGACCAATCAATCAATTAACCAAACCATCAAACGATCGAACGACTCGTTGACTAAAGAATCAAACAACCAAACGACCAAACGATCGAACGACTAGTTGATTAAACAATCAAACAACCAAACGACCAAAACGATCAAACGACCAGTTGACCAATCAATCAAACGACCAAACGACCAAACGATCGAACGACCAGTTGACTAATCAATCAAACGACCAAACCACCAAACGATCGAACGACCAGTTGACCAATCAATCAAACAACCAAACCACCAAACGATCGAACGACTAGTTGATTAAACAATCAAACAACCAAACGACCAAAACGATCAAACGACCAGTTGACCAATCAATCAAACGACCAAACGACCAAACGATCGAACGACCAGTTGACTAATCAATCAAACGACCAAACCACCAAACGATCGAACGACCAGTTGACCAATCAATCAAACGACCAAACCACCAAACGATCGAACGACGAGTTGACCAATCAATCAATTAACCAAACCATCAAACGATCGAACGACTCGTTGACTAAAGAATCAAACAACCAAACGACCAAACGATCGAACGACTAGTTGATTAAACAATCAAACAACCAAACGACCAAACGATCGACCCACCAGTTGACCAATCAATCAAACAACCAAACCACCAAGCATCGAACGACCAGTTGACTAATCAATCAATCGACCAAACCACCAAACGATCGAACGACCAGTTGACCAATCAATCAAACAACCAAACGACCAAACGATCGAACGACTAGTTGATTAAACAATCAAACAACCAAACGACCAAACGATCGAGCGACCAGTTGACCAATCAATCAAACGACCAAACCACCAAACGATCGAACGACCAGTTGACCAATCATCAAACGACCAAACCACCAAACGATCGAACGACCAGTTGACCAATCAATCAAACAACCAAACGACCAAACGTTCGAACGACAAGTTGATTAAACAATCAAACAACCAAATGACCAAACGACCAAACGATCGAACGACCAGTTGACCAATCAATCAAACGACCAAACGACCAAACGATCGAACGACCAGTTGACCAATCAATCAAACGACCAAACCACCAAACGATCGAACGACCAGTTGACCAATCAATCAAACGACCAAACCACCAAACGATCGAACGACCAGTTTACCAATCAATCAAGCAACCAAACCACCAAACGATCGAACGACCAGTTGACCTATCAATCAAACGACCAAACCACCAAACGATCGAACGACCAGTTGACCAATCAATCAAACGACCAAACCACCAAACGATCGAACGACCAGTTGACAGATCAATCGAACAACCAAACGACCAAACGATCGAACGACCAGTTGACCAATCAATCAAACCACCAAACCACCAAACGATCGAACGACCAGTTGACCAATCAATCAAACGACCAAACGACCAAACGATCGAACGACTAGTTGATTAAACAACCAAACAACAAAAAGACCAAACGACCAAACGATCGAACGACCAGTTGACCAATCAATCAAACGACCAAACGATCGAACGACTAGTTGACTCATCGATCAAACGACCAAAAGACCAAACGATCGAACGACTAGTTGACTAATCGATCAAACTACCAAAAGACCAAACGATCGAACGACCAGTTGACCAATCAATCAAGCGACCAAACCACCAAACATTCGAACGACCAGTTGACCAATCAATCAAATGACCAAACCACCAAACGATCGAACGACCAGTTGACCAATCAATCAAACAACCAAACCACCAAACGATCGAACGACCAGTTGACCAATCAATCAAACGACCAAACCACCAAACGATCGAACGACCAGTTGACCAATCAATCAAACAACCAAATGACCAAACGATAGAACGAATAGTTGATTAAACAATCAAACAACCAAACGACCAGACGATCGAGCGACCAGTTGACCAATCAATCAAACAACCAAACCACCAAACGATCGAACAACGAGTTGACCAATCAATCAATCAACCAAACCACCAAACGATCGAAAGACTCGTTGACTAAAGAATCAAACAACCAAACGACCAAACGTTCGAACGACTAGTTGATTAAACAATCAAACAACCAAACGACCAAACGACCAAACGATCGAACGACCAGTTGACCAATCAATCAAACCACCAAACGACCAAACGATCGAACGACTAGTTGACTAATCGATCAAACGACCAAAAGACCAAACGATCGAACGACCAGTTGACCAATCAATCAAACGACCAAACCACCAAACGATCGAACGACCAGTTGACCAATCAATCAAACGACCAAACCACCAAACGATCGAACGACCAGTTGACCAATCAATCAAACAACCAAACCACCAAACGATCGAACGACCAGTTGACCAATCAATCAAACAACCAAACGACCAAACGATCGAACGACCAGTTGACCAATCAATTAAACAACCAAACGACCAAACGATCGAACGACCAGTTGACCAATCAATCAAACGACCAAACCACCAAACGATCGAACGACCAGTTGACCAATCAATCAAACGACCAAACCACCAAACGATCGAACGACGAGTTGACCAATCAATCAATTAACCAAACCATCAAACGATCGAACGACTCGTTGACTAAAGAATCAAACAACCAAACGACCAAACGATCGAACGACTAGTTGATTAAACAATCAAACAACCAAACGACCAAAACGATCAAACGACCAGTTGACCAATCAATCAAACGACCAAACGACCAAACGATCGAACGACTAGTTGACTTATCGATCAAACGACCAAAAGACCAAACGATTGAACGACCAGTTGACCAATCAATCAAACGACCAAACCACCAAACGATCGAACGACCAGTTGACCAATCAATCAAACGACCAAACCACCAAACGATCGAACGACCAGTTGACCAATCAATCAAACAACCAAACCACCAAACGATCGAAAGACCAGTTGACCAATCAATCAAACGACCAAACCACCAAACGATCGAACGACCAGTTGACCAATCAATCAAACAACCAAACGACCAAACGATCGAACGACTAGTTGATTAAACAATCAAACAACCAAACGACCAAACGATCGAACGACTAGTTGGTTAAACAATCAAACAACCAAACGACCAAACGATCGAACGACCAGTTGACCAATCAATCAAACGACCAAACCACCAAACGATCGAACGACCAGTTGACCAATCAATCAAACAACCAAACCACCAAACGATCGAACGACTAGTTGATTAAACAATCAAACAACCAAACGACCAAACGATCGAACGACTAGTTGACTTATCGATCAAACGACGAAAAGACCAAACGATCGAACGACTAGTTGACCAATCAATCAAACGACCAAACGACCAAACGATCGAACGACCAGTTGACCAATCAATCAAACAACCAAACGACCAAACGATCGAACGACCAGTTGACCAATCAATCAAACGACCAAACCACCAAACGATCGAACGACCAGTTGATCAATCAAACGACCAAACCACCAAAACGATCGAACGACCAGTTTACCAATCAATCAAACAACCAAACGACCAAACGATCGAACGACCAGTTGACCAATCAATCAAACGACCAAAAGACCAAACGATCGAACGACCAGTTGACCAATCAATCAAACGACCAAACCACCAAACGATCGAACGACCAGTTGACCAATCAATCAAACGACCAAACCACCAAACGATCGAACGACCAGTTGACCAATCAATCAAACAACCAAACGACCAAACGATCGAACGAATAATTGATTAAACAATCAAACAACCAAACGACCAAACGATCGAGCGACCAGTTGACCAATCAATCAAACGACCAAACCACCAAACGATCGAACGACCAGTTGACCAATCAATCAAACGACCAAACCACCAAACGATCGAACGACCAGTTGACCAATCAATCAAACAACCAAACGACCAAACGATCGAACGACTAGTTGATTAAACAATCAAACAACCAAACGACCAAACGATCGAGCGACCAGTTGACCAATCAATCAAACGACCAAACGACCAAACGATCGAACGACCAGTTGACCAATCAATCAAACGACCAAACCACCAAACGAGCGAACGACCAGTTGACCAATCAATCAAACAACCAAACGACCAAACGATCGAACGACTAGTTGATTAAACAATCAAACAACCAAACGACCAAACGATCGAGCGACCAGTTGACCAATCAATCAAACGACCAAACGACCAAACGATCGAACGACCAGTTGACCAATCAATCAAACGACCAAACCACCAAAAGATCGAGCGACCAGTTGACCAATCAATCAAACAACCAAACGACCAAACGATCGAACGACTAGTTGATTAAACAATCAAAAAACCAAACGACCAAACGATCGAGCGACCAGTTGACCAATCAATCAAACGACCAAACGACCAAACGATCGAACGACCAGTTGACCAATCAATCAAACGACCAAACCACCAAACGAGCGAACGACTAGTTGATTAAACAATCAAACAACCAAACGACCAAACGATCGAGCGACCAGTTCACCAATCACTCAAACGACCAAACGACCAAACGATCGAACGACCAGTTGACCAATCAATCAAACGACCAAACCACCAAACGATCGAACGACTATTAGACTAATCGATCAAACGACCAAAAGACCAAACGATAGAACGACCAGTTGACCAATCAATCAAACAACCAAACGACCAAACAATCGAACGACTAGTTGATTAAACAATCAAACAACCAAACGACCAAACGACCAAACGATCGAACGACTAGTTGACTAATCGATCAAACGACCAAAAGACCAAACGATCGAACGACCAGTTGACCAATCAATCAAACGACCAAACGACCAAACGATCGAACGACTAGTTGATTAAACAATCAAACAACCAAACAAACAAACGACCAAACGCTCGAACGACCAGTTGACCAATCAATCAAACGACCAAACGACCAAACGATCGAACGACTAGTTGACTAATCGATCAAACGACCAAACCACCAAACGATCGAACGAGCAGTTGACCAATGAATCAAACGACCAAACCACCAAACGATCGAACGACCAGTTGACCAATCAATCAAACGACAAAACCACCAATCGATCGAACGACCAGTTGACCAATCAATCAAACGACCGAACCACCAAACGATCGAACGACCAGTTGACCAATCAATCAAACAACCAAACGACCAAACGATCGAACGACCAGTTGACCAATCAATCAAACGACCAAACCACCAAACGATCGAACGACCAGTTGACCAATCAATCAAACAACCAAACGACCAAACGATCGAACGACTAGTTTATTAAACAATCAAACAACCAAACGACCAAACGACCAAACAATCGAACGATCAGTTGACCAATCAATCAAACGACCAAACCACCAAACGATCGAACGACTAGTTGACTAATCAATCAAACGACCAAAAGACCAAACGATCAAACGACTAGTTGACCAAACAAGCAAACAACCAAACGACCAAACCATCGAACAACTAGTTGATTAAACAATCAAACAACCAAACGACCAAACGATCGAGCGACCAGTTGACCAATCAATCAAACGACCAAACGACCAAACGATCGAGCGACCAGTTGACCAATCAATCAAACGACCAAACCACCAAAAGATCGAGCGACCAGTTGACCAATCAATCAAACAACCAAACGACCAAACGATCGAACGACTAGTTGATTAAACAATCAAACAACCAAACGACCAAACGATCGAGCGACCAGTTGACCAATCAATCAAACGACCAAACGACCAAACGATCGAACGACCAGTTGACCAATCAATCAAACGACCAAACCACCAAACGAGCGAACGACCAGTTGACCAATCAATCAAACAACCAAACGACCAAACGATCGAACGACTAGTTGATTAAACAATCAAACAACCAAACGACCAAACGATCGAGCGACCAGTTGACCAATCAATCAAACGACCAAACGACCAAACAATCGAACGACCAGTTTACCAAAAAAACAAACAACCAAACGACCAAACGATCGAACGACTAGATGACCAATTAATCAAACGACCAAACGACCAAACGATCGAACGACTAGATTAACAAACAATCAAACGACCAAACGATCGAACGACCAGATTACCAAACAATCAAACGACCAAACCACCAAACGATCGAACGACCAGTTGACCAATCAATCAAACAACCAAACGACCAAACGATCGAACGACTAGTTGACTAATCGATCAAACGACCAAAAGACCAAACGATCGAACGACTACTTGACCAAACAATCAAACAACCAACCGATCAAACGATCGAACGACTAGTTGATTAAACAATCAAACAACCAAACGGCCAAACGATCGAGCGACCAGTTGACCAATCAATCAAACGACCAAACGACCAAACGATCGAACGACCAGTTGACCAATCAATCAAACGACCAAACCACCAAACGATCGAACGACCAGTTGACCAATCAATCAAACAACCAAACGATCAAACAATCGAACGACTAGTTGATTAAACAATCAAACAACCAAACGACCAAACGATCGAGCGACCAGTTGACCAATCAATCAAACGACCAAACGACCAAACGATCGAACGACCAGTTGACCAATCAATCAAACGAACACCACCAAACAATCGAACGACCAGTTTACCAAAAAAACAAACAACCAAACGACCAAACGATCGAACGACTAGATGACCAATTAATCAAACGACCAAACGACCAAACGATCGAACGACTAGATTAACAAACAATCAATCGACCAAACGATCGAACGACCAGATTACCAAACAATCAAACGACCAAACGACCAAACGATCGAATGACCAGTTGACCAATCAATCAAACGACCACACGACCAAACGATCGAACGACTAGTTGACTAATCGATCAAACGACCAAAAGACCAAACGATCGAACGACTAGTTGACCAAACAATCAAACAACCAACCGATCAAACGATCGAACGACTAGTTGATTAAACAATCAAACAACCAAACGGCCAAACGATCGAGCGACCAGTTGACCAATCAATCAAACGACCAAACGACCAAACGATCGAACGACCAGTTGACCAATCAATCAAACGACCAAACCACCAAACGATCGAACGACCAGTTGACCAATCAATCAAACAACCAAACGATCAAACAATCGAACGACTAGTTGATTAAACAATCAAATAACCAAACGACCAAACGACCAAACGATCGAACGACCAGTTGACCAATCAATCAAACGACCAAACGACCAAACGATCGAACGACTAGTTGACTAATCGATCAAACGACCAAAGACCAAACGATCGAACGACTAGTTGACCAAACAATCAAACAACCAAACGACCAAACGATCGAACGACTAGTTGATTAAACAATCAAACAACCAAACGACCAAACGATCGAGCGACCAGTTGACCAATCAATCAAACGACCAAACGACCAAACGAACAAACGATCGAACGACCAGTTGACCAATCAATCAAACGACCAAACGACCAAACGATCGAACGACTAGTTGACTAATCGATCAAACGACCAAAAGACCAAACGATCGAACGACTAGTTGACCAAACAATCAAACAACCAAACGACCAAACGATCGAGCGACCAGTTGACCAATCAATCAAACGACCAAACGACCAAACGACCAAACGATCGAACGACCAGTTGACCAATCGATCAAACGACCAAACGACCAAACGACCAAACGATCGAGCGACGAGTTGACTAATCGATCAATCGACCAAACGACCAAACGATCGAACGACCAGTTGACCAATCAATCAAACGACCAAACCACCAAACGATCGAACGACCACTTGACCAATCAATCAAACAACCAAACGATCAAACGATCGAACGACTAGTTGATTAAACAATCAATCAATCAAACGACCAAACCACCAAACAATCGAACGACCAGTTTACCAAAAAACCAAACAACCAAACGACCAAACGATCGAACGACTAGATAACCAATTAATCAAACGACCAAACGACCAAACGATCGAACGACTAGATTAACAAACAATCAAACGACCAAACGACCAAACGATCGAACGACCAGATTACCAAACAATCAAACGACCAAACGACCAAACGATCGAACGACTAGTTGACTAAACAAACAATCAACCAAACGACAAAACGATTGAACGACTAGTTGACTAATCGATCAAACGACCAAAAGACAAAACGATCGAACGACCTGTTGACTAAACAATCAATCAACCAAACGACCAAACGATCGAAGGACTAGTTGACTAATCAATCAAACAACCAAACGACCAAACGAATGAACGACTAGTTGACCAATCGATCAAACGACCAAAAGACCAAACGATCGAACGACCAGTTGACTAAACAATCAATCAACCAAACGACCAAACGATCGAACGACTAGTTGACCAATCGATCAGTTGACCAAACGACCAAACGATCGAACGACCAGTTTACCAAACAATCAAACGACCAAACGACCAAACGTTCGAACGACTAGATGACCAATCAATCAAACGACCAACCGACCAAACGATCGAACGACCAGATTATCAAACAATCAAAAGACCAAACGACCAAACAATCGAACGACTAGTTGACCAATCGATCAAACGACAAAACAACCAAACGATCGCTCGACGAGTTTACCAAACAATCAAACGACCAAAAGACCAAACGATCGAACGACCAGATTCAAACAATCAAACGACCAAACGACCAAACGATCGAACGACTAGTTGACTAATCAATCAAACAACCAAACGACCAAACATCGAACGACTAGTTGACCAATCGATCAAACGACTAAAAGACCAAACGATTTGAACGACCAGTTGACTAAACAATCAATCGACCAAACGACCAAACGATCGAACGACCAGTTTACCAAACAATCAAACGACCAAACGATCGAACGACCAGTTGACCAATCAATCAAACGACAAAACGACCAAACGATCGAACGACCAGTTGACTAAACAATCAATCGACCAAACGACTAAACGATCGAACGACCAGTTTACCAAACAATCAAACGACCAAACGATCGAACGACCAGTTAACCAATCAATCAAACGACAAAACGACCAAACGATTGAACGACCAGTTGACCAAACAATCGAACGACTAGTTCACCAATCGTTCAAACCACCAAACGACCAAACAATCGAACAACCAGTTGACCAATTAACCAAACGACCAAACAACCAAACGATCGAACGACTAGTTGACCAAACAATCAAACTACCAAAAGACCAAACGATCGAACGACCAGTTTACCAAACAATCAAACGACCAAACGACCAAACGATCGAGCGACTAGTTGACTAAACAAATAACAACCAAACGACCAAACGATCGAACCCTAACCCCAACCCCAACCCCAACCCCAACCCCAACCCCAGCCCCAGCCCCAACCCCCAACCCAAAGCCCTAGCCCTAGCCATAGCCCTAGCCCTAGCCCTAGCCCTAGCCCTAGCCCTAGCCCTAGCCCTATACCCTAACCCTTATGTTACCCTAATCATCATCTTAACTCTAACCGTAAACCTAGCCCTAGCCCTACTAATTAGCCTAAACCAACCCCTACCCTAGTCCTAACCAAACCCTAATCATAACGCTAACCTTACCCCTAACCCTTATCCTAAACACACCCTTACCCTAACCCTAACTATAGCCCTAACCATAACCCTAAGCCGAAGCTCTAACCATAAACCAACCCTATATAACCCTAACCCTAAACCAACCCTAACCCTAACCCTAACCCTTACCCTTAACCCTTACCCTAACACCCCTAACCATTAGCCTAACCCTAGCCCTAACCCCAACCCTTACCCCCAAGCCTAACCCAACCCCATGGCCCTAGTTCTAAACCTAGCCTTGAAATTCATTAGGTTTTTTTCGGAACACAGTGGTATCGTCGGACTGTAGATACATACGGTACTCATTGTAAAATCTACCACGTACGCACGAAGGTTAGCTGGAAACAACAGAGCTGTGCCAAATTCATAGACCTGCTTACCGGCCTATGTTGTGCTTACTGCGCAATTTTTATTTGAAAGCGCTTCTAAACCGTAAGCACATGAAAAGGCTTGCGCACCTTCCGGTGCTTATACTGTAAGCAGGGAATTCAGCGCGTTTGTCAATCATATTTCACGGGATAATAGCAGGGAATTTCTGTATGTACGCGTGCATAGTTCACTTTATAAACAGGCATTCTTCACTTACACAGCCTGCGCAGAAATTCGACGCTTAAGCACAGTAAGCGGAGAATGGTGATCGTTATAAGCGCAGAATTCGGCGGTAAGCACATTCATGAAATTGGGCTCTGCTCAAAGTGCTTACCAGACATCAACGGCACCGCCCGATACAATAGACCCTTGCATTGGCCGCTATCATCGTTGATAAAACGCTCGCGCGTGAAAGGTAAATCATTGGCTGAGAGTCGTGCACAGCGCCTTTCCATTGTTTTGTCATGTGCAAATCATCTATAAATAGAGATGGCTCGAATGACTGATCCATTGATCATTGGGTTGGATGTTGGGTGGGGGCCTCAGACATGTAGTAGATTTTGTATCTTGTATGATTGTGGTTTTTTTCCGAAGCACATAATAACCCTTGGAACTGACAACCCCCCCCCCCCCCCTTTAGATGTGTGGAATTGTCCAGTCTGGTATAGTATATCCAGGAAGTTCAACTCGCATTAAATTTGATGCCTGGTAAAAGACCTGAAAATCGTTGTGTTCATTTTAACCTTATAAAGAAGATTCTCCATAACATCTACCGATAGGGCACTTATAAATTGTTCTCTAGGGACTTTACCACTTTCGAACTTCAAACAATTGTTGTTCAATGACAATATTCACGTAAAGGACGAAAATTGTACGTAAATATTAAGCCTATGGTATCTTTTTGAAATTTGAACCATATTTCTAGTAATTTACTGCAAGAGTCTAAAAAGAAAACTAATGACTTTTCGGCAAACTCGGACGGTGCAGTTTTTTCGGACGGAACCTACGGAGGTCATGACTTCTCATGCCCTGGACTCGATTTCACAAAGAGTTAAGATTGATCTTAAGTGCGAATCAATCTTAATTGCTAAGCAAAGTGTGCCGTCACAACACAAATCACTATGGTAATATCGACAACTTGTCTTAAGATGAATCCTAAACTAGTGCTTTGTAAAATCCACCCATGGTCTTGGCCTTTGTGCTCCTTCAAAACTTTGAAATGGACATAACGATTTACAAATGGAAGAGCCCTTTGTAAAATGAAACTGGCCTTGCCCTCTCAAAGACACAACTTCAGGCCTGGTGGCAAGTCATTTGTAGGCGGAGTATACTTTTGGTAAATGTAAAAGACCAGTATCTTCACTTGGTGTATCCCAACATAAGCATTAAATAATAAACCTGTGAACGTTTGGGCTCTTTTTATTGGCTATCAAAGTTGCACGAAAATACTTGGGGAAAAAACAACCCCTTCTTGCATAGAAATGTGTACTTTCATATGCCCGAGATTTCTCAGATTCAAACTTTGGGGTGAAAAAAGTTACCTCTTTCTCCAAAACTACGTTACTTCAAAGGGGGTCGTTTCCAACAATGTTTTATAATATCAACAGCTCTCCAAGATAAGTGTTAATGGTTTTTAACTTGTGGAGTGAATACCAGAAGTAAACTTTGCCTTGAAGACTGACTCTTTAAACTCACATTGACCTTGTTGTCATCAACTTGTCACCGACACTTGCAAAACACACGTTCATTTACTGTACTGGAGTTTAGTTTTCAAAAACTTTATTTTGATTTTCTGTTAAGTATTCCATATCAAGGTAAAACCACAAATCTTTGATTTAATCAGTCGTATGTTATTTTAGGCATTTTAAAAATAAATAATAATATACAAAATTAATTGCCTTCAGTTCCATTGACATTGAACAAAACCTCTGTCACTGTTGGTAATTATTTCCAGCAGTTCGATTCCTGCGTAATTCAGACTTTGTTTTCATGATTGTTTTAAAGCTGCATAAATACATTCTTGCAAAATTGAACACTTCTAGTTTCCCTTATCGCTATTTGACTAAGGTTGCATTTGGTGAAATAGACTACTGCATCAGGGCGCTGATTATCCTAGCTTCGGCATTTTATTTCCAATAACACATTATTAAATTAGAACTGTGTGTCAATGTCAACTGGTTGAGATATAGCATTACATTGCGATGTGTCCCTTTAGAATTCACAGCTGACGTCACTGTTTGTTTGATCTAAGCTGTGTGGGCGTGACCTATCGTTGACACCACAAGAACTTTCACTTTAATAACAGTGATCCAAGTGGCTTGATGACACAACACCGAGGATGATGTTTTTGTTTATACAAAATCAATGTGAATAACGCTAAAACAAAGTAATGCAAAAGAATGACCTGACAGTAGGAGTTTTCCATTTTACCGGTCTCAACCAAGGATGTACATTGTATGCGTAACGTGCTAGATTTGTACATATTTGTTTTGTCGCGTCAGTTTATCTAAAATATTCTCCATTTATTTCTTTTAGAAAACTTACAAAATGCATGTAATAATTTTGGCCAGAGAAAAAACATGTCAAAGCGAAAACATACAAAATGGTTTAAGGGCAGGATAAACTTTTGGTAATTGTCAAGACCAGTATCCTCACTTGGTGTATCCCAACATATGCATAAACTAACAAACCTGTGAAAACTTTGGCTCAATTGGTCATTGAAGTTGCAAGAAAATAATGAAAAAACAAACACCCTTTATACATGTACATTTAATTGTGTGCTCTCAAATGCCTGAGAAAAGCTTCATGCGTGAAGCCTTTCTAAGATTCACATTCTTTGGTGAAAAATAACCACTCTCTCTAAAGCTACATTACTCAAGTGCTCTTCCCCAAGTAAGTTTTTATGGTCATTAATTTGTGGAGTGATTACCAAAGCTATACCCTCCCTTTGAACACATACTTGTGTAGGCCAATACATTTCAAAAGTAATCTAGAAATTCTGTGTCAGCCGGTAAAATGGTAAAATGTTGCACTTCAAACATGTTTTGTACATACGAGTGTCACACAGCATGCTAACTGACAGGCAGCTATGAATAAGCCCAAGCCTGACACTTCAGGTAGGTAACAGGGCACTCACCTTCACGCCCCTGGGCCTGGTCATTGTCCCTTGAAATGTTACAGCGCAAACTTGCATTCCACTTGGAGGTACTCTTTACCAAGGAAAAAAACTACCCTGCCCTGAAGAACAGAGTGTCGGACATGGAAGCCCATTTATAATAAACAGCAATTGACCCAAAACGTCATCCTCAAAATAATTTTGGTTATACGCACTTTTGGAAATCAACGGCCCTGTGTCTTATACAGTGTGGTGCGCATTTTAAGAAACGAATCATTGACTTCCAAAATGGCGACCATGGCAGACAGTAACAGCATGTGATGCTGGTGCACAGGGTCAATTGGTGTATTTAAAGACACAGGGATAGTTGAACTCCACTATATTATGAAGTTTAACCCTTCGTGAGTGACACATCACTAGCTAACTGTTCCCTTGATATTTGTTCAGTAGTCTCGTCATCAGGGTGAAGTAGGTCTGGGTTGTCATTTTGTGTCACTGCTGATTCTTCTTGATTGCCCTCATTTTGTTCTTGATGATCTTGATGTTCTTGTTCCTGATCGTGATGATCAGTGATGACTTTATTGCTTGGAGAGTCTGGGTCACTTGTAGCATCCTCATCCTTGATTGATTCTGCTCCCTCATGTTGCGCTGCATCATTCATGGACTTATCAGCACTGTTCAGCTGATCATGCTTAGCTTCATTAACACTTGCTGCCTCTTCATTGGTATGCTCCTCAGCCTCTCTTAAAGTATCTCTTCGGATTTCTACAACCTCTGATTCCTTATTTTCAAAGTTACTAATCTCAGGTGCATCGTTATCTTTGGTATCATCATCAACTCCAGACAAGTCATTTGTCTTTTCTGCAACAACCTCAATCCCACGTGAAGTGTCGCTCATTTCAACATGATCCTCTACTGGTTTACTAATATCCCCATCCACATCTTTGGGAGTGTCATCGACATCTCGGGTCTTGTCTTCTGCGGCATGCTCATTCCTCTGGGTATTCTGCACAGATGAGTCTTCTTCATCCTCCTCATCATCACCAGCTACGCTGGTATGAGTGCTTATCCTCACGGAGATCCTACTGGTAGATGATGACGGCTTCCCCTCCTTCAAGGAGACTGCTGCATCTTCTGCATCTCCGGCACCATCCCCGTTGCTGTTGTTCTTGCTGATGTTTTGGGCATTCTTCTTGTGCTGCTTAATCGTAGGAAGCTCCGTGTTGGAATGCTTCTTGGTCGTGTACAGGAGATTGTTGCGAGGTGCGGACTGGGGTCCTGATTTTACACCATATTTGATACCTGAACAAAGGTAAAACAGACAATTTTGTTTTTTTAACATCAAGTGAATTAACTTTGCATCTTAGATGTTCTTGATGTTTGAAAAAAAGTTGCATCCCTGTTGATCTCCTTACGAAGCCACTTCCAAGGTTGTATCATAAACTGGGCGCGATCCTTGGCTATGCGGCAGTATCTGAATGTATGACTTCTTACTGTATGACTTATCCTTCTCACCATTCTCAAGTTTTAAACAGGCTTTTGTCATCAAGATCAAAGCAAGCCTGTGGTTGGACATGGAATTCTGAACTCTAATCAAGTTAGAGCACACGCATGTGCTCTCAATAGGTATGATACAGAGGGAGGGCGAGCACCTGCAGTAACTGATGGATAACTCCATGTACAACCAAAGGCCTGCTTTGATTATGACGACTCAGCCCCTTCAAACCAAACTGCTTGCCAACTGCTAACCCTAAGTCTAATCCCTTAATCATAACCCTAGGTCTCATTCAGGCTACTACTCACCCATGATTCTCAAGTGGTGTTGCTGGACCTTCATATGATCCACATTATGATCCCAGTCTTCCTCCTGCTCCACTTGTTCCGATTCCCGCACCCGCGCAAAGTGACTCCCAGGCGCAAAGCGCTGATAATGCTTTGGGGGCTCTTCACTCTTGCACATAATGCAGCAGTGGTGCTCCTTCTTACTGGTGCTTGTATCATTGTGAGAGCTCAGTGTCTTTCCATTGATTAGTTTCCCCTTGGGTTTGTTTCGCCTTCCACCGTGGTGGCTAGAAGCAAAAGTCTCCCGGCTGTGGTTAGCTGGTGACGGACTGGGGGCAGGGGTGGAGCTTCGCACGACTCCATTCAATGCCCGAATGGTGTCCTCTTGGCCTGTTGTTCCAGTGACCCAGGCTGATTTAGGGGAGGGTGGCTCCTGATCTCTCACAGACGATGCCGTTAAATCATCCAGACTGGAGGAGCTGCCAAAAGACTCACAGCTCTCTGTGAGATTGGAATACGATGAACTGCCACGAACTGCAAGAAGAAACGCATGACTGATTCTTTTTCTATGGGCTTCTGGTAATTTTTTTTAATATGTGTGCATTAAGTGCTTTTTTCAAACCAAGTAGGCCCCTCAAACAGCCTTATTACCCCTGTTCATCGAGCAAGCATTCTTAAAACCATCTCAACTCCTTAGGAGTATGCAGCAACGGCAACCAAAAGAGCGACAGGTTGCTAATTATCATTCACACCATCAATCTCCATCTCGAAGGAACCTAATTCACCCCATGGTGATAAGAAGCAATTATAGTTAAGTCTTTCTTGCTCAAGTGTCATCGCAGGAATTCCAACCCAAAGTGACTGAACCACACCACAACTACGAGCTTTATGCCCTAGGCCAGAGCTCAGCCACGTCGCAGAACATGAAAATTGCATGGGGTAACTTACGATTTGTTTTTTGCCGAGTTGACTGGTAGTTTCTAGGAGGTACTGTCATCTTGAAGCAGAGGAGTGGATCATGCCTTGAAACAAACAAACCCAGATTATTCAGGCACTTGGCATCGTGATGATTCATCCTAAAATGACAACATTTATTTTAAAACCCTTTTACTATCAATGCACTCTTCTGCCCAACTGGCTCTAGTTTCCACAAAATATCTCAGGAGACTGTGGAGACTAAGTCCACAAGGGGCCATGATGTTTCCACATATTACAAGCTGTACAAACAGAAGGAAACTCTTAATGATAGCCTAGAAAGTATGAAACTTTGTGGAAGTCTCTGTTTGTAGGAGGGTTTTAATTACTGCATGTACAGAAACAGACCTTCAGTCAACAATTTAGTTCTGTTATTTTTCTAGGCGAGGACTTTGGTTTGTCTAGGTAATCTATTTGATTTTTAAAAAGCTTTTAGTGTTTTATTTGTATCAGGATGTTTAAGTGGAAAACAGGCTTTCTGTTTGATCTCACCCATACACTCTTGCTACGCTGAGATGCAGAACAAAGAGCCACACAACAGCTTTTTTCCACATACTGCTTGTCTTTGGAACTCCTTGCCTGGTGCATGTTTCCCCTCCATCCTACAATATAGACTAATTTCAATTCCTACCTTCAGCTCCCCTGAGTTATTTCAGCTTAAACGCTTTTCTTCTTGTGGCCCCTTAATTACCAAGCGTGGCTTTTAGCTTTGATTGGCATGAACTTGCAGACATTATTTTTAAAATAACTTCTTCAGAGTCCTAAATATATGGGTGCCCAATTTGTGACAAATTTGGGGTGCCACGGTCCCAACTCAGTCTACATTTAACTGACAAAAACGATAAAAAGACAAGACAACAGGTAGAAACAAACCTGTTATATCGTGCGCCTATTAAGAACTGATGCACAGTTTCGTGGTTCTCTGTTACTGGTAACAATCTGCAACAAATAAAAAGAAAGAGACTTAAAGTGATTAAAGTATTCTGAAAACATTGGTGATGTTAGCAGCTTTGCATGGTGTGGATGTAAGAATGGTGTGGTGAGTAATTATCACTAGTATACCTGCCGGTACAACCATGTGTAAATCTCTTGAAGGGCGTGTACAAAATTGGTAAGATTTAAAAAATTAACGTTTACACTGATTTTTACATAACTTATACAGTATAAAGATGGTCATAGTGGGAAAACTTCCTGTAATGTATTGATAAAACCACTGTGGCACTACTTTCTTAACTGCTCATGAATATATAGTGCACAGTCCATGTATGCATGTTAAAGGTCATGCTGAGTTCTTGTAAATAAACCACTTTCCAAATGGCAGCTATTGTGTGCTTGTGGCTGCTCTGACTAAAGTATTTCCCCCATGCAAATACACCACACTTCCCTTGAAATATTTTTGCTTTAAATACTACAGTTTTTGAAAAAAATTGTAAATTAATTAGTATAAAAATGGTTTTTATCTCAATATACTCAAACATTGTGTTATAAAACAGTGAAAACAGATATGTTTTTGTCACTATTTATTTATTTTACTTTTTCTTTTTTCTTTTTTCAAAGTACAATAATGAAGTTTTTGAATCAAGACAGAAACTAAAAAGCAAATGCTTGCTGGTCGCTGTTCTTCCGAAACAAAAGGCAGTCATGATAGGCAAGGGATGTAAATTTCTTGACAATTGGAACTTACTCTTGTGGAACCTCTACACTTTTATAGCAGTCTTCTGTTCCTGCAAAACATGAAGTAATAATTAGGGGCTACATGTAGATCCGGGAGATGAAATCCAGCCCTATATAGTTTGCTTAGGGCAGGGATGAGATAGTATGAACATTGGATAACAATTTCCCATTGGTGTGCATGGAAATGAATTAAGCTCCCTGAAAGTACAGAATGTTATGTTTTAGAGAGGTGTGTAGACTCTCCACATCATTTCATATAGATATCTGAAGGTCTAGGCCCAATTTATGGCTGTGAATACCGCAAACATGGTTAGCAGGCATTCTTCACTTTACACAGTTAGCCCAGAAACTCGGCACTTGCACAGTAAGCAGAAAATGGTGACCGTAAGCGCAGAATTCGGAGGTAAGCAGAGCCATGAAGTTGGACCCCAGTCACAATAAGGGGAAGTCTTTTCAACTCTGTGATGGCAAGTTTGCCTCTTTTAAGAAATCTGAAAGTGCAGGGAGATCAGTGACAAATCCTGAAATCAGGAAAAGTCCTGAAAAATCACACGTGTATTAGAGCTTACAGGTTAAACCACAAAGTACCAAACTTGTGTAATTCAGTCTTGCACCAATGGTTATTTTACACTACTAGTAATAAATCTGTTTCTGGATGGAAGGGATGCACTTTATGAAATGACAAATCAAGACTTTATTGGCATTCAACTTACTTGCTGCCATCTCTTGTTGCTTGTGCAGGTGAGATTTGACCTCTACAACTGGCCTCACACCTGGTGCTGATTTGGTTCTCTGTCGGACACGCAACAAACTGTAAAGTGTGAAAACACAAACTTTGTGTATATTTTGTATATTAAGTTAACCTTTTGACTAGCCAGTTTTAGTCCTTGGAAGGGATCGGAATAAAGAACGGTTGAGATGATGTACTCAATTTCATAGGACTGCCTACAAGCACACAAGCCTGTGGTAGGTAGACCATGGGTTCATCCACAGTCATAATTATGTGATCATCTGGGCCCAATTTCATTTAGATGCTTTAGGCACAAAAAAATAGCTAAGCACAACAAAAGTGTGCTCACGAGAAGAAGGTTACCAGCCAAATAAAATGTCACATGTAGCATCTGTGACTGGTATCCTGCTTATTTTTGCTTAGTGCTTAAGCAGTTCCATGAAATTAGGCCCTGGGTCGATTTCACAAAGAGCTAAGATTGATCTTAACTGCAAAATAATCATAATTGCTAGGCAAAGTGTGATGTCACAATACAAATCACTATGTTATACTGACAACTCATCTAAGATAAGAGAAATCTTAGTGCTTCGTGAATTCTGTTCTTGCTCTATGGTGGAATCAATCCCTGTTCTTGCAGGGCTCGAAATTAACACAGGACCACAGGCCCGAGGCCAGTGATTTTAGCGTCGGGCCAGTAAACTCACAACCGAACAAGCCCGGTGGTCTTGTGCTTTTTCAATTGAAGAATAATAGGCTACCTCATGATGTTATATTTATGTGGAAAAATGTTGACTAGGAATCTGATAAATATCTTTCAATTCTCTTCATTATCGAGGTACTACACTTAACACAAATGAGATTGATATTCTCTAAATGCTTTTGCAACTGGTCTTGTAAAAATAAATTCTGGGCCAGTAAACATTTTAAGCTACAAGCCCTGCAGTCTTGTGGATGTTTCCCCCAAATTCGAGCCCTGTCTTGAGGCAGAGCTATGATCCTTTAAACCCTTAAATAGATAGAACTTAACAGACCCAGATCTATTATATGATCACAGGGTGTTGCAGCAAAAACTATACCGATGATACACTAAATGCAAGCACTCAAATTTCCTACCTTGTTCTTGTCGGTCGACCAAGTGTTAAATCCACCAGTCTTTCAGACTGTCCAGGCATCTCTGTGGCAGTCAGGTACTGATGGGTGCTGTTCCCTCGACAGAAAGTATCTGGATCATCGCGGTAGATACAGGCACTCTTACTCTGGCGCTTGCCCAGTGGAATTGGGGCAGGTAGAACGCCATTGATTTGCTCTTGCTGTTTAAAAAAAGAATAATTTAAAAACAAATTGTTTAGTTTTGCTTTAGCACAGTTAATACCAAAGGAATAAATTGGATCGCATTGGTATGCTGTGTAGGCAATAAGTATTTTAAAAGTATGCGAACAACATTGATTGCTAAAGACCAGGGCCAAATTTCATAGAGCTGCTTAAGCACTAAAATAAGCTAAGCTCAACAAAATTGTGCTCATCAGAATAAGGTTACCAGCCAAACTGCCATATCACATGTACAATTTATGACTAGTATCCTGCTCATTTCTTCTAAGCAAAAACATTTTAGGCAATATTGTCTGCTTAAGCAGCTCTATGAAATTGGGCCCAGTAGCTGCACTTATGTGACCCCAAAAAATTATTTATTACACATTCAACAGCACAATTAGCACCAATAACAGGATGAATAGTATATTTTCAAATCTGCTAACAACATTTATATTTTCAAACTAACCAATGCTGCACACCCTTAAAAACAATCAAAATATTACAAAGTTTCACCTACATGTATTTAACATTGAATTTCACTCAATTTATATTTGTGAAACATTCAGGATTGTGAATGTTCAAAGATGGATTGTCACATTTTTATAATTAGAGGAATCAACAACAACAAAAACTAAAGTGGGGTTTGTCATAATTTTTAGCAGGAAGTGGGGATGGTTCTTTACTTTATTTGCTGCCAGGAAATGTTGCAAAATAAGGGGCTGTTCTCCAGTGTGATTTTTCTCCTTGTTTGCAGCTGGTAGCCACTGTGGAGAACTGGTACGACACTTCTGCTCTTCCCTGTACTGGTCATTCACACTATTCTTGACACTGTCCATGAATTCTTGCTTGTCAAAGCCCGAACGAGACAATGGGTACTGGTTTGACAACCCTGCAAATAACAGAGAAAAGTAAGTAGTTATGATACACAAACTACAGTTTTTGTAATATTTTTTCTATTGATTCTGGTGTAAATCTGAACTATGCCAGTCCCAGTCTCCTTATATAGAGCAGCCATCATAAGAATGAGGATGATCACACTGTAAAGCAATCTATAGACCCCCTTGCACAATGCAAAACGCTAACGCTGGGGTCATGGGCATTTTTTCTCACACAAAGAACAGCTATCGTCCAACGATCTGCCTCCATTTGGCCTCATAGTGGGGGCGCTTTTTTAGAGTTCGACCTTATTGCAAGGGGGCTATATAGTACATAGTGTCTTGCTCAAGGACACAAGTGTCACAACCCGCATTCGAACTATAACTCCAGTAACTTAACCCGGGCCTCAATATTCCTAGAGCTGCTTGATAAGCAGACAATCAACAACTTTCTGCTTAGCAAAAAATTAGCAGGTTACCAGTCAAAGATGGTGCAGGTGGCATGGTATGTTAACTTGGAAACTTTAATCTAGTAAGCAGAATTGTTTTGTGCTGAGCTGCGTTTTGTGCTTTGAAGCAGCTCTATGAAATTGGGCCCTGAAACTGTGAACAATGCACTAGCTCGGCCACGACACGCAGATCATAAATGAGTAACCTAGTCAATAATGTCATACAGACCCCACAAATCGGTGTTCGTTATAAATTGACCTCAATATATCGAAGCCCAGCGATGAATGTACACAAAATCCCTAACAAAACATACACAATTTTTCCAGCAATATTTTCTAAATTTGACCACTAAACCTCAGTAAGGAAATTTTCAGCTTGTTTTGTAAGCCTAGTGTGTTTGAACCTAGTTTGAAATACAGAGTCAGCAAAGCATCCTAATGGAAGCATACCAAGACAATGAAGAAATTTCAGCTTATGAAAATAAGGAATACCTACAGGTGCAATCAACTACATGGGGTGGATGGAACCAACTAACACTTAAAAGAGACAAGTACCTTTACTTTCCCTTTAATTCTAAATGGGGTTAACAGTGCAAAGTAGGGTACCTGCAGAGAGCAGTGGAGCATGGCTTCAGGGACCTGCACAATAAAATAAAGTTGTTGCCATCGAAACAGGAACTGCATTGTGTGCTATATTTTGAACAGACAACTGAACACGTTCATTTAAAGGCAGGGTATACTTTTGGTGTTTCCCAATTCTCAACATATGAATTTAAAAATACAGTGATAATTGGGCTCTGTTGGTCATAGAAGTTGCAAGAAAATGATGTCAGAAAAACAGCCTTGTTGCATTGAATTGTGTGCTTTCAGATGCATGAGAAAGGCTTCATTCTCACATTCAAATTTTATTTTAGAGTGCAGAATTACATACCTCTTTCTCTTACATGTAAACTACATTACTTCAAAGGGGGTCATTTCTAACAATTTTTTATAATATTAACAGCTCTCCAGTGCTCTTTAACAATTAAGTTTGTATAAAAATGAACTTTTGGAGTAATTACCATGAATGAAGCCTGCCTCCTTAAATACATTTTTTTACCATAATTGTTTTGTATTCCTGCAAGCAACCTTTGTACTGCAGTCCAAGAAACAAAAAGGTATGGTGGCCCTGAAGGGACATCGCATATCGCAAACGTGTGCGCATACGTATGCGATGTCGCGAAATTTATCGCGAATATGTGCGCACACGTATGCAATGTCGTGAAACAATTCGCGAACATGTGCGCACACGTATGCAATGTCGTGAAACAATTCGCGAATATGTGCGCACACGTATGCAATGTCGTGAAACAATTCGCGAATATGTGCGCACACGTATGCAATGTCGTGAAACAATTCGCGAATATGTGTGCACACGTGTGCAATGTCGTGAAACAATTCGCGAATATGTGCGCACACGTGTGCAATGTCGTGAAACAATTCGCGAATATGTGCGCACACGTTTGCGAATTCATTTGCAATGTCGTGAATTTTATTGCATACCTTGTCGCATACCTTTGGGGTGATGTCATTTTGCGGGCAATTTGTTAGTAACCTAGGGAGTACGCAAGTGGCCCTTGTATACCAAAGATACTTTAAGGCAGGAGCTTGGGTACCAGGCAGGTACATTTTAGTGTGGCCATGCCTAGCCGGCCAGCCACATGATGATGGTACAGCATCATATCACAAAACAAAAGGTCCATGCAAACAATCGTCGGACTATTCTCACTAAAATGAGCACCGGTACAATGGTTAGTATAATAGTTATTCACTTATTAGAAAAGCGTGAGGAACAGAGTGCGCTCGAAGGTAAATTAGTCAGACCCTATTTATATCTATTTGTACGTCTCGATCCCAGACTAGCTGTTACAACTCCCTAGTTCATTAGGAATTTTATTGAATGGTATGCGACAAGGTATGCAATAAAATTCACGACATTGCAAATGAATTCGCAAACGTGTGCGCACATATTCGCGAATTGTTTCACGACATTGCACACGTGTGCGCACATATTCGCGAATTGTTTCACGACATTGCATACGTGTGCGCACATATTCGCGAATTGTTTCACGACATTGCATACGTGTGCGCACATATTCGCGATTTATTTCGCGACATCGCATACGTATGCGCACACGTTTGCGATATGCGATGTCCCTTCAGGGCCACCATAAAAAGGGCCTTAATTTTGACATCATTGAAACTTGATGCAATTATCAAAAACAGAAATATAACAAGTTATCCGTGAAACTTTTTCATGAGTTGAGTTTTAGGATTTTGTCTCAATAGATTTATGTTTACCATACTTTGAGGAATTTAAAAATCTCAGTGTAGTTTTAAAGTAGCTACACTAAGTGACTGAAAATAAATTAATGTTTTGACATGTCAATTTGTTTGTAGAATTATTTACATTTAAGTTCAACTGATAATAAAATGTTACCTGCTTGTATCAGGTGAAAAACTTGTCATTCACTGGTTAAAACAGGGCTAGACAAATAATGACTCAAACAAAGAACATCTAAGTTTTATAAAAAATTGACACAGAACCTCTCTTACACAGTGCAAGTACATGTAGGTCATTGTCACTCCAAGGTATGAGTGCCCCCACTTCAACCTCTTTTGTTGGCCACTTTATTCCATAATGCACCAAATACCCAGTACATTTTTTCCGGTGTTTGCAATCCAAACCACAAGAGCATAGTCTAAGTGGTTTTTAGTCTCAGAAATGAGTCTGCAACACAGAAGCTCTTAGAAGTTGCCCAGGAAACTGTTTTGTCAACATAGATACAGTAAACAGTGTGTGTGTATTCACTTTTGGAGCCCCAGCACAAATGCAGAATGTTTTATAATGGCTGGGTACACAGTGCAGTATCAGTTTCCAATGTGTAAATAGTCAAACTGTAAGTTGAGAATACAAAGTCTGCATTTTCAATTTGCTGGGAGTTTGTATCATCAAGGCAAGTGACAAATTGAGATTTGAAATTGTAGCCGACCAGCAAATGAAATGGATCAGCTAATTATTATTCATAACTATAGATGGGACTGTTTGGGTTTAAAATAAAGTAACATTTAAACAGAAAAATTGCAGACATTATATACAGTATATGAAATCTGAAAACAAACACTGTTCTGTTCTGTTCTGAAGTCATGCATGATCATTTTGTGTATGAGTTTTTAAAAAATGGGGGAGGAATTTTGGGGCAGGTACAATTTGAAATCTGCCAATAAATGTCCAAAGTTTTACTTAATTCCATCAGCACACACTTCAAATAAGTTGTTGTGATGAGTATGTTAAACGCACTGTAAAGTTTCTGGTGAAAAGTTAGGAGACAAGTTTTTGGGGAGGAACTTTCATTGCATTTTATTTATTTATTTATTTATTTATTTGTTTCTTTGGTTAAGGTTTATTGGTTTAATGTTTTCAGACAGTCAGGACTCCCTCAAATGGAGATTGGGCATGGCACCTAGCAGGAAGGCAAGACAACAGATGGGGAAGAGACTCTGAGAATGGCAACCAAGAAGAAGAACGCGTAGACAAAAAGGAGATGGCGAAATGCAGTGCTGAATCACAGAGGCCCCCCCCAAGAGAAAAAAATACACAAATGATCAATACACTAAATAGCCCCCTGCCCCCAATTTATGTCAAGGCCACCCCCCCCCCCCCATTCTCCAAATGAAAATGTCTGTTTTAGAGCTTGATGAAATCATTACATTAATATCGCATGCAAACATGGGGAAGAATGACTTTATGACATCTGAAGAAAATATAAATTTCTGTGGAAGGGTGACTTTAAAAGGCCTGGAATTATACGGGAGCCACAAAGGCCATGGTCTCTGTTTTCTGGTCTCGGTCTTGGTCTTGGTGCCCCATCAAAAGTTTTCCATAGGGGCATGCTCTTTGCAAATTGAAAATGGCATCACCCTCTCAAAGAGAAAATTCCAGGCCTGCTCCATCCAACAATGGAGGATGGAATGCTCCTAATGATGATTATGTCAAAGACTCACTCAAAAATCCTTTTCCCAATAACCCAGAGCCCATACCTTTATATCCACCATGAGGTCTCCCTTCTCTGTGGCATTGAGTAGACCCACTACCAGCAACACTCCCTGGTCCAGCACACTGTAGGACAAGTTGGAGCTGCCTGGCATGGCGCTCTCTCTCAGTGTGGCGTTGTGTTTCAACGCCGCCTCTTCGTCTCATACTTGCTGTGCATAAGATACTCTTTCCTTCCAATCCAAATCTGATAGATTTTGAAACGTTGTACTGTTGGCATAGAAATCGCAAAAACTTTATATTCAAAAATTATTTTACAAATTTTGAAAACTCAATTTCACGATGAAGGGTAGAGGCCACTATCGTATTTTTGTCAAATTTGTTTCCTTTTTAGAAAAGCATTTTAGCAAAAAGTGCACTGATCACATGGTCTGTGAGTGTTCGCACTGAATAAATAGTTGTTAAAAAAATATTTAAAACGGTAACATACCTGCAAAATAAACCCATATAAAATGAAATTGTGGTTATTGTGCATGAGTTTATAACGAAAGTACAAAAACAGATCAGAAACCAGCACATTTTTTGAGAACTTAACACGTAAGTCTAAGCACAACACTGGTGAAAAACACTAACTAAATGCTAAAAATAAAATAGTGCAGTGTAACAACAACAGTGACTGACAGTGACACTTAGCACTGACATTGTTTTGTGATTAACACTGATGACTGAGTGCACTCCAGCACTGAGAGTATTCAGAATTAACAAAGAATAAATGGGTACTACTACTACTATCTACTACTAAGTACTACTCACTATTTGAGATGTTCATTTTGTCTTATCTATATAATTGAATTACTAATACTTAGTCATATTTTTTAGTGGCAATAAATTAGATTGTCTACTAGTTTAGGGTTAGTTCTTTAAACCCATTACAACTGGTCTAGTTTGGTATTTCATACTCACCTAAAGTTTAAATGAGCTGAAGTTCCTTATTTATAATATAAAACCAAAGTTGGACCAGAACGGCAGATCACAAAGTAACATCACGAAACGTCCACAGCCAGAAGCAGCAGTTGCTTGCGTTGATCTTTTATATGGTGTGATAATTACCACATAACTGTGCGGTTTGTATGGTGGGGTAACATGGTAGCTACAAACCCACCAAACACAGCCAACAATGGATGAAAGGAAACACTCAAGGATAAACCATCGCATCTATTGATCCGAGGATAGTTCAGTCTTTCACAAAGCGGTCAGAGGTAGAGTGAGTTATAATCACCTACTGCCCGTAGTTGTGTGCGACTCGTGTGGGTGACATGGGCCGTCTAGACTGGTGGTTGGCCGACGGCGGTAACTTAGTTAGTGCGTGCTGCCCGTGTTAGGATAAAAATGAACATTGGCAATGCGTTCACAATCACAGGTCGTTAGTCCACTTAGGCTCCACTGTAGTACTGGAAGTTTATGGGGGAAAGGCAGTAACCACCGTTTATCTGCTATATAGACTATAATAATGGCTTCTTTATAAGTTCAACAAACATTCTAAATTGATGTTCAAATTATTATTACCTTACAAATCGTGATTAACTTTTGCAGCTGCAGCATGCAGCTAGCTCTCTGTGGAGAGAGTCCGTTGCCTAGCAACTGTAACTTTTGACCGACCTGCCCTACCCCCGCCCCATCGAAAGATTGGGGGCGCTCTTTTCGTTTGTAGGCACGACGAACGCTACGCGTTGGGGGGCAGATTGCAACAATGTTCTGCTCAAAGTTATTACATTGATTGTGTTTTTCTTTCCCCAATGAAAGGTCTTAAAACTATAGTTTGGTTCAAGGCTACTAATTTTCAAATTCTGAATGAGGCGAAAAGTTGTTTTTTGTTGAGAAATCATGGGAAAAAACTTACGTGACACATGGATAACTGTTTTCTTTGTGACGCAACAGTGCGATCTCAGAAATTGTGACGCGTTACCTTCATTCAATGAGCTACAAATCTACACAAAAAACGGTGAATACAGACACAAAACTACACAATTTTACCATAACTTGTTGTCATCGCACACGGTCCACAAACTGGGAAGTTGAACGGCACTTCTCGAATTTGTCGGGTGGAGCAAAAAGCTCAAGCTCACTTGCCCCGTGCCGGTGGTCTTGTACACCGTAGTCGTACACCCCTAACTTCAAAACAAGCGCTCTCACGAGTTTACCCACCATGAGTTACCGCGGCAAAAAACCGCCCCACCAGGGTCAACGAAGAAGAGGTGAAGCAGACAGCGTGCTGTCGTCGATGGTTGCTCCTTCCGTGGATGTCAGTATGGTGGACTCTGCAGGAAGCAGTGGTGGGGCAGTCAATAGCCTGGGCTTCTCCATACCCATACCGAGTAGGCAGGCGGACATGAAGGAAGGACTCGACAACATTACATCTCGTCTCAATAGGGTATTAAATATCCCCTTTGTTCCTTTGTTTAGGAAAGATTTTGAGTCACAGTCGGTAAAGCATCACAATGTTCAAATAATTATTTTCAATCTAACCTTAGATAATGCAGACACCCAAACTAAGTGAAAATAATGATTGTTTGATTTTTGGGGGACTTTTAGTAGCGGTTACAGTATGTGTTTTATTATTATAGTTTATAGAGTAACTTTTAAATTCCTGCATTATAAACTGTTTTGTGTCCTGATTTGATTTCGTCTAAGGCATTGAGTCAGTACGACAGTGTCTTCAAGGACGATGAGGTAAGTTGAAGATAATGATGTATCCAATTAGAAATAATAATCTTAAACCTGTATTTTGCGCCGTTTACACAATAATAATAATACTTTACAATAACACTTTATTCAGGCATATCACAATACATAGCCTACACAATACACATCATGAATTAAAAATAAATTAATGATAAAACTTACGATAAAAAAAATAACAATGCAAAGAGAAAACACCCTAAAAGGGACACCAAAATAATTACCAAAGCACATAAGACGCAAAAAGTTAAGGAGATAAAAGCAAAGGTTGACAGAACCAGAGCAGCTGTGACAAAACCAGAAGAAAGCCTACCCCTGCTGGCAAGAGTTACGTCTTACAGACGCCATGTAACCTTACTTAGGTAAAAAACAAACGAGCTGGCATGGCAACCATAGAAGTACATAAGACAATGAAAAGGCACGATACATTGAAGACACAATCCTAAAAAAAGTGGCACAAAAATTGATTAACTCTACTTGTTTTTCTTTTTTAAACCTGTGCTATTTTTGTAAGTTTTAGATATTTTTCAGATTGATAATTCCTTCATCAAATTTGTATTTCTTACAGAACGAAAGTACAGATTTTGAAGGGACAGCTGGTACCCGCACAGGAACTGAAAGCTCGGTGGTAATAATTCAAAATCAATTACCACTCAGTTTTCCTAATTTTCAAACAATCCACATTCCCTCCCACGCCCATGAGCCGCTGATTAAAACTTCTATGAGATTTATTGTTTTTGTATGTAAAGTGTAAATTTATAATTATAAAATATATTTCTCTCGATTCCAACAATTTTTCCACGATAATATTGACCCACACACGGGCATGTGATTTGTAATAAACCTAAATTTGCAAAATAAAGCAATCGATTTCATACAGTAATAATATTTTTCATGGCTAGAAGTTAAACATTTTTGCCCCAAAACTTTTCAGAAATACTTGCAAACGTTTCGTTATTGATTTTTTTTTTCGGTCAAGAACTTCACACTAATATTCTGTTTGATAGACTAACGTTGAAGACGAGAGACGGGAATTTAAGACCCGATACGAGACTATCACCGCAAGAGTGGATGCAATGGAGCGGGAACGAACCGAGGTAAGACTACCGGTCAATAATGTTCGTTATGACATTGATAGATTGTAAGTTTGTAGAAAACAAGATAAAGCTAGAAGAATAGGCCTTTATTGGTATTGACCTTTCACTGCAAATAGGGTGTTAAAATTTACACCATGGGCGTTATCACATGACACAAACAAAGGAATCACAACTTACACCATAGGAGTTTTAAAATAACACTAATTTCTGCCAAAATTTTACATTGGTGTTTTTAACACCCTGCGATGTTTGATTCGCTCTTCGGCTATGTGACAACACCCATGGTGTCAATGTTACCACCCTCGTTTTTGCAGTGTTGGTACAGATATACATGTATGTGTTAGATGAGATGAAACTTAGCGTCAACATATCAATTCAACACATTTTTGGAAATAAATAAATGGTGACAAAAGTAACCAAAGTTGGATTTCATAAATACTGTAAAAAAAAATATTACTGTTTTTGTTTTCCTCAATTTCAGTTACTGAACTCAATGGCAGAGGTAAGATTTTACAATTTTAGGTAACTACTGCTGTACAACTTTAAGTTGGCAATTTATGTTTTTAGGAAATGGTGACCCACAAGTCCAAACAATAAATACAGACGTTTATGTTTGTAACATGATGTTCCTTAAATTCACAATAAATGTTTTGCAAGATTGCAATTCTAATTTCTGTAATCATTTTAACTGCAAAAAAGATTAGTGACCTGACGTTTCGACCCAAACAGGGTATTTTTCCATTTAGCCGAAGCTTGGAAAAAGACTCTACTGGGGTTGAAACGTCAGGCCACTAGGTTTTCTTTTCTTTTCTTTTTTCTTTTTTTTTTCTTCATATACCATGGGTCCCTTTTTGATGGTAAGCAGTTTGCAACAGTTAATTATTTTTAGGCCTAATTATGTAAACTATTGTGATATTTTTAATTCACATTTTTGGGTTTTTTTAATTATTTTTTTTAGGATAGGCCTAGTTTGATTTTGAGTGTTTGCCGTTTGTTTATCGTATAATTAGCAATATTCTGATATTTTCTTTACTTTCATGGACTCGCTTTGGTCTTCAAAACAGTGGCTTGAATCTGATCAAACTTCATATGACTCGGTAGGTAGCCTGCAAAAACACTTCAAAAAATCATGCAGTTCTACGCTCTCATCATACATCTTAACAATAACATTGATTTCCATAATAATGACGCTCAGTGGATCTTTTGCATTGAGTCATCCAGCCGCCAACTTAGCACAGATAGTACGCACGGCGTACTTGATTGGCCAACAATAAGCACTTCCCATGAAATATGCAATTTGCATTCACATACGTACAGACACTATATTGGTGGGCAAACGCCGTAGACTTGTGCACTAGGCAGACACAAAACGAGTATCTCTCATTATCACGCCACCATCCACATGCAAAACAGGTGCGTTGTTCCCATAGAGTTATAATGGATGTTCCTTTATTTTGTCCACCGGTTTGGAAAGTGCGTACGCAACTTGTG
Source organism: Pisaster brevispinus (assembly GCA_023634235.1). Classification (NCBI taxonomy): domain Eukaryota; kingdom Metazoa; phylum Echinodermata; class Asteroidea; order Forcipulatida; family Asteriidae; genus Pisaster; species Pisaster brevispinus. The sequence continues at coordinate 14,895,102 of JAMKCF010000014.1, read as the reverse complement.
CAATTTACTTATTTCATGGGAATGGTCAACCTCCTTTTGACCTCTAGGCGAGGGCACCCTACTAAACTGACGTCATGAGCATAAGGTCTTTTGGAGTGAAACTAATTTAAAGTTTCCTCATTTTTATTTCGATCATCAGCCCAAAGACGCTACACAAAGTGACAGTAACTCGACAGAGCAACAATCAGCACAGTCGCTCAGGTACACACAATTAAAACTGTAAAAGAATACTCTATTTAATAGAGAAGTTTCATTCAAAAACGAAAGTACTGGATGTGTAATTATTGAGAAAAGAAGTTTCAGTTTAATTCTGAAGGCTCGCTATGAAGATTGATGTACTCTATTACCAATCTGTCGTACGAAAAAAAAATCGTCTGAAAATTACTGTCAAGCCGAGAAAGTAGTATGTGGAGGTTTCACGAATTATCGTTTGCTTATTTCGAATGCCGAAATTAAAATAAGCCGTGACATAGCGTAAAGGTGTTTGTTTGTTCATGACAAGACATTTTGTTTCAATAGGTTGTGTGGTAAAACTATACATGGTGGATTTTTTTTTTTCCATAAAAAAACATTTAAATAACAATGTTTTTATTTTACTGTGACTGGCTCATAGAGACCAGATGCTGGTAAAACTTTGAACTTGTTGACTTTGGTAAAACATTGTATTTATTTACTCTGGTAAAACATTTTGCTTTAAATATAATTGTGTTTATTTCCTTTGACGTGATTGCTTTATATAGAGACCAGATGCTGAACACCAAGATGGATTTCAAGAAGTTGGAGAAGATGAGCAACGAGAAAGAGCGACTCGTCAGTCAAGGTCAAGACAGCGGACTCATCCAAGAGTGGGTATATCTTTATGACTTCATTATGACATCAGAATTGGAATGTTACGCTCCCCCTTGATAAAAGGTTTTACTGTTAAAATGATTATGCAAATCATATCATTTCAAAAAACTAGATCTCAGCGTGGTAGAGTGGTATAGGGTATCTGCTTTTGTGTGGCGTGAATCGTAGGTTTGAATTTGACCCGAGAGTATTCTGATGGATTTTGGGCCAAATGTGCATTTTTAGGGTTAAATTATTTTACCCCTAATGTTATAATTTTGTCACATTTCATTTTATGTTTAGTTTGGGTTTCGATCCCCAGCAAGTTAACCTCGAATAATTGGTTTTTCCCAAAAATAGAAGGTTTATCTACGAATGACATACTGTAATCAGAACTGATGATATAATATTCTAAGAAAGCAAGTTTGGTGTTTCCTACAATGGTTTTAGATCACCAAATCCACTTTAAAACAAATTTAAAGTATCAATTCCAACAAAAAGTCACAAATATACCCTCCAAGCACCTGTAAATACTTCCAAATGATTTCGTTAACTGTTTTATTTCATATTTCTTTAGGGAGTCATCCAGGCTGCAGATGAAAGTTGTGCAGAAGTTTAAAAAGATGTATGACTGTAAGTTTAAGTGATAACTTTCTGAACGAGTTTCCACCACTTAGTAATGTAACCAAATGCAAAAGCGCCACCTTGAAAATAAATCGCAATGCATCTTGGCAAACCTAGTACAGATTAAAAAGTTAAATCAAGCTGGCAATATGTCAGCCATGCTGTAGTTTACATGTAACTATTGCAGATTTTACAGTTGGGTACCGCATTGCTTCAAAATATATATATTTTTTTTTTACCACCTTCGTAATTCTTATCACTCGTACTTCTTCTCAAACTACAACATGTACATCTCGTGCATGAAACTTGCCATTATAAACTGTACATAAACGACAAAAACTCGTTCATAGTGTCACGTCAGATCCCGGGTAACTGGTTTATGCTTTATATTGTCAACTTTATCATTATAAAAATGACCACTGACGATGTTTTTGTTCATCACAGCTAAGAAGTTGGCTGCAGCTCGACGTACATTTGGCGACCACTGGAAATACGCGTCCGATGAGATTGTCCTGTTACTGCGCCGCATTAGATCCGAAGGCACTGGCTGTATGTATATAGCTGCAGTCTGTTATCCCTTTTTAAAATGTTCTAAGAGGCTGTATTAAAGACAAATTTAGGGCTAGTGATTATTTGATGATAAAAACAAATGGTTTCAATGCGAACGCTCACACTCTTAAAAACTCCCGGTTCAGAATTGACCTGGATTCAGGGTCCCATGGTACCTTGAATCTGTGTCAAATTGACCCAGATGTGGAACTAACTGACGCAGAATCCGAGTCCAAATCCCGTGTTCTGACCAGTTTCTAGGTCAGCCTGACCTAAAAATGAATTAGTGACCAGAGACCAGGACTCCAGGTCAACTTTGACCCGGCTGTTTTTAGAGTGCACTGATTTTATATCAGTATTCCGCATCAATACTTCTTAGAAATGTTTCGTCAAAACACTTTGGGTTTGCACAAAGAAAAATTGACTGGAGCGGGACTTGAACCAACGACCTCCGGATTAACTTACCGGCACTCTACCAACTGAGATATCTATTAGCCCTATGTTGGCGGTCTCCCTATTAGTCAATATCTTTGTTCGGGGTGCCAATAAGAAGCCATACAACTGTACTAAAGCTGCCATGTTGCCAGGGATCACACCCACGTTTACGACACAACCTGGGAAGCGGCAGCTAAGGGATCACCTTGGATGCGACTTTTTAATATTAAATATCAAGTAATCAACCACAAAGGAAACTGACTGGGTAAATTTTAAACAGTTTGGGTTTGAACAAAGAAAAATTGATTGGAGCGGGACTTCAACCAACGACCCCCGCATTAACGTACCGGCGCTCTATTTGTCTATAAACACCGCAGACAAACCATAGACTATAGTTATTTCGATGTTCAGCAAGCTGCAAATCATTGCACTGTTTGTACTTATTGTGGTATGTTTATGTTCAGCTATCGACGCTTTGGAAGAGCAGCTTGAGAAAGCCGCCAACGCGATCCAAAGACAGGCTGAAGAAATGATGAGGTAAAAATTACTCAACCTATCAACACAAACCTGACAACTCTTGAAACAAACGGGAATGCTCTTTGTGCTTCCGTTAGTCAGATACAAGTTTTAAGGAGCTAAGTTATACAAAAACTGCGAAGGCTGGAGGCGTTACATTAAACTTCGCGTTCTGCTTCGTTCTCTGACTCCCAACAAACATTATTTAGGAAAATATGTAAAATAAAGTTATCTTTGAAGTTAACCTCCACCTATGACGTCATGCTATTGTTCCATCGCTCCATTATTTCGCACGAATGGCGCGATGGCTACATTTAAACAATATCACGTCATTCGTGCAAAATAATGGAGCGCTGGGACAATTTAGCATGACGTCATATAGGTGGAGGTTAAGTCGCATAATGCCCTCGGTGTACACGTCATTCGTGAGTACAAGTGGCCCTCGGGCCACTTGTACTCACGAATGACGCGAAACTCGGGCATTATCCTATACTTCACGAACAGCAACAGAAGAAGATAGTTTCTTCTCCGAAAGAAAGTAAATACACCATTTTCACAGTGTCACCATAAATAGTACCCCCATAATGATCGTGTATGATCGTGTTTCCTGCAGAAGCAGACATAATAAAGCAAATGGTAGGGCCAACTAGAACTACTACTGGCACACAGCATAAAACTATCTTCTTGAAGGCTGTAGTTGAAGGCGTCTCTGAGTTAAAAGAAGAAGAAAAAATAGAAAAAGGAGTTTATGTCTGGACATCTTGCTGCCGGGGGGGGGGGCGATATGGTGATGATGACAGTGTGATCGCTTTGATCCATGTGTTTTATGTCATTAATTCATTTGAAATGCTTGGCAGGCAAAATGTGAAATCAGAACGTCACCATAAAATTGAGTTTCTGCCGAGTGACATTATAAATGACACATTGTTATTGCTTTTATTTTTCATTGAATTGTTCCAGACTTGAAGGACGAATCCGTGAAAAGGAGCAGGTACGCAAATTGCACACTATCAAATAGGCCTCACCCCCCCCCCTTTTTTTAAAGTCAATAAACATGTTTTTTATTTCTGGATATTGAAGGTAGGCAATTAAACGGTTGATTGAAAACACAATTATTTTGGGAGAAAATCGGCTCTCGTTGTGTGGAATATCTCGCTTACCAGAGAAAGGAGAAAATATTTAAACTAACGAACTGTCTTTCAATTCAATTCTATTCAATGCAGCACTTTATTTTCATACTGCTATGAAAAATAACGACCAAATGCATAGTGTTACTTCTTTTCTTTTCTTTTTCTCCCTCTTCTTTTTTTTTTTTTTTTTTAACTTCCCTTTTCACTTGATCTTTTGTGTATAAAACAAAATGCTTTAAAATTCCAAACAATAGGATTACAAAGACAACTCTGAGATTTACCGGGTCAACAGGATTGTGTGCCTGCGAATACATGTTTGGCAAAATTTTGTGCAAAAAAGAGCAGTTTATCATTATTTTTTAATGGACTTTTAAAGATAATGACTATATACAATGAAGGTAATGGCGCAATTTTATTATTTCCCAAAGATGGTGGAAAAATGGTCACAGGAGAACGCAAAGCTAACCAACGACAATCTGCTCTTGAACTCAGAGAAGGAGAAATGCCGTGATATCATCAAGAAGTTAAAGAAGGTTGACACAATTATGCTTTCTAAATACTGAGTCCAATACCCAAGTTCTTGGATATCCGAATACGAGTACGGTTAGCCTACTTTATAAAAAGAGATAATGTGAAATGAGAGTATAACAACATTTATTGTTGTTTGACCAATTTCATACGACAATGTGTGCTTGTTAAGCCAACTATCTTTAAAACATAAATACATCAGAGAAAACTTCCATTTAACCTTTTCCAAATGCTGTATTTTTCTCTAGTACTTGCATAAACGCACGAATAGGAAAGCGCAAAGGATAGTGGAGCTTTGACCATGGGTACTTTCAGTCGAGTAACGAGCAGGAGCAGTTTACTCGAACACGAGTAACGAGTAAACGAGTACTACAACACTGCATCGAGCCCGCTCATTGGTGGCCTCTCCTCATCGAGCGAGCTCGTTTTTAACACAGCTTTTTTCAGCTACAAAGAGGAGGAGGTCATAGGGTGGGCTTGCATTAAACATTTCTGGATTAATGGCTACTTCATTTGCTTCCCCAGGCTCTGATAGAGGAGCGACGTAAGAAAGGCACTGCTACAACACCGGGGGATGTGGAGAACATCGCAGATGCAAAAACTATACCAGTAAGTGATACTGGTTTGGTTATAAACTCCAGTAGGAGTAGTCCTATAGTATTTTTTTATTACACACCAAACAGCAAAATCAGAGCCGATAGGTCTAACAGGATGAATGGGAGACGAGAAGAAATGTTCAGTTTTAGATGTGGGAGGAAAACCCCATTGGAAAGCCCACGCAAACAGGTAGGGACTGAAAACCTAATCCACCTGCAAGGCTCCGGTCTGAGTAAGGTGGGATTCACTGAGCCAGCCACAATACAATAAGGATGATCGCATCCTCATTATTTTCTCTTTCAGAGGAAAACCAAAGTTGTCCCCAGGCAGGAAACAAACCAACGCAGGAACATGAAAGATCAGGGCAGAGACGACATGCTGTGCCAAGTCTGCCGCCGAGAGCTTGACCCTAGCATCGTGGCGGTTGAACCGTCTCCCCATCCCGGCGACTCACAGGCACTCGAGTCTGCACTAGTCCCCAACGATGACGAACACGGGAGCTTCTTGCCCTCGTCTGATATGATAGCATTGGAGGAAGAAAATGAGTGGTTAACGACAAATGTATCCCGTTTGGAACACACGTTGGTTGAAAAGGTATACGGTCACGTGACATTGCTGTGATCACTACAAGAAAACATTCTCTGGAATATGGGAAATGCTTTCGATTGGAAAGGTTGAACTTGTTATGGTCTTTTTTAAACTGTTCCTTCACCGGCCCTGTGCACTGCATGCTTGTTAGATGCTCTTGATGATTAAACAAAAATCAAAGTAACCTTTAAATAAAGTTTATAGTTGTAGGCTCCTATGACCATACCATGGATTAGTTATACAGGAAACTACAATGGAAAGTACATTCAAAAGTCAATATTATCTTTTTAGTTCTTCCAAGTGTTATATGAGAAGAAGAAAAATTTACTAAGATTGCATAATATGGCAATACTTTTACATCCTGGACAATCTTAGGAAATGCAAATGATGAAAATGGAGTTACAGTTATCTGAATTAATGGACGCCGTCGAGAAATCCTCTCCACAAATCATCAAAAGGTTATCCATGACCGACCCGACAGACATCCAGAAGTTCGCCTTCGCCAGAGATGTCAACTTCAAAACGCCACATCCAGCAGGAATGACAGAACATGAACAGTCGACCCATGATATCACGTAAGCGAGTGCGATCGTCGGCCCCAATTTCATAGCATTTATTTTGTGTGTTCGTCGTGTGCTCGGGTGAAGGGCGTAAGACCCACGCCCCTCTAATCTGGGCACATACAGTAGGCCAGCAACAGAAGGTCGAAAGAAAATTTAATGAATAAGCAAATAACCAAAAAATCAAATAAATAAAATTAAAAAAAATTGGCTCCTGACAAAAACATAGCGTTACTGTTACACTTTTTTTGCTAGAATTATCCCCCAGACTATGTCTCATTCGCAGGCAGAATAGATGGCTAAAAACCGATCAAACTTTCACGGTCAGTTTTCTTGAAACACCTATATACGTTTGCAAAATACTTCTGAGTAGACCCCTTGCAACACTCTAACACAGCGCTCTCACTGAGGCAAACGGAGGCAGATCATTGCACGATAGCTGCTCTTGAGTGCGTAAAAGCGTGCGCGTGACCTCGACGTACCACCGGCAGCGTTGCGCGTCAATACGCCCCTTTCTGGTAAAACTTTCGCTACGACCTTCTTCCAGGCACACGACGTGTTGCCGTATTTTTGCATATTTAAATAATTTAAATAATGTATAAATGGACTTAAAGGCTTGTATGTTATCAACCTTTGTCTCCAGTTCATCAAATCAGACAACGAATGCCTCTTGCAACACCAAAAACTTACAAGTTCCGCGTGGGCAGAAAACATCTTCGAAAAAGAGCGCCAAAAAGCGAGCAGCATCGGATAGTGTGAGGGAAACACCCAGTCAGCCTAGTCTCGGAGACGAGGAGATCTCGCGACTCACTGAGCAGCGGGATCAACTCCAGGCTGACCTCACAACGATGAAAGGTCAACTGATGAGGGCACAGAGAGACCTGATATCGGTGAAATACGCTTCGACCGCGCCTGGCACAATGGGGTCAGGATCATCAGATTCCTCCCTCAAGAACTCCGAGAACCAGACCGGGCACGATAGTAGCAGCTCTTTATCTCAGGTAAACATGGTGCAGAACTTCAATCCATCAGTTGTGATGACACCATGTCCTGGGCCCAATTTCATACAGCTGCTTAAGCAGACAATATTGCTAAACATCTTTCTGTTTGGCATAAATGAGCAGGATACCAGTCACAAATCGTACATGTGGAATTGTAATTTGGCTGGTTTCCTTATTCTGGTAATGAAATTGGGCCCTTGTTGCTGAGTCTTCAAGTGTGGTTCAAATCCCGGTCATTGAACGTGCGTCTTTGAGCAGGACACTTGGTTCCTATTATTGCTGCTCATTGGTGGATACCTGCAATGGTTGAGCATGTAAATGGTTGTGCACCAACTGGTAGCTGGTGTTGCATACTCCTTTAATGAGTTAAGATTTTAACAAATGCAAAGGCACTATTACCGCTAAGACAATTTCTGTTCAGAACGAGTGAACAAATTCTCAGTCGGATGCCCCACACTTCTCACATTATCCGGGACATGCGAAACAAACTATCTGGAAAGGGTATATTTTTTATTCGTCAAACTTTGATCGCAGCTTACGAAAAACAGGCAAGATTGCCGTCGACAATTAATTTGGAAACATACATTTACCGATAGAAATGAAAATACATTTTCAGAAATAATTACCTGTCGAATCACTTTTGAGAATGCCAAGTTAAAAAACTGTATCCAATAGTTACAAAAAAAAGATCCATTTGCAGACTAATTCTAGCGCACCGGAAACCATCTCCAAGCCAAGGAAACAAACCGTGGTAAAGTACGACGATGAGTTCCAGGCTTACGCAGAGCTGATGCAGGTCCACAAGGACACTCGTCCCTCGCAGACATTGAGCAGGCCCCGTCGGAAATCCAATGTGGAACAAGAGGGGACGCAACAGGACCAGGTGGTGGCAGAAGTGGGAGCTCAGACAAGGGAAGGGACGACTTCTTCCTCTATGGTCGAAGAGAATGAACATGTCCAGATGGAGGAATTTGTGACGTTTGATCAGGTTTGTAGCTCTGGATACCAGTTATCAAGATAACATAGTAATTTATCTGGCCACTTTAAGGCTATTTGAACCATAGAGCAAGGAATAGTGAATTTCAGCATGGTTTCAGTAAGTTAGATTATTGTTGGTGGGATAAATTATCCCCGCAAGTAATGCTTAAGGGATAATCTCTGGAAATCCGCAAAGGAATTAACACTATAGGCCTAAAGCCGATTACCGTTAGAACTAGAAGGCAATAACCCACAGGAGATAGGGAATCACCTTGAATCCACTAATTGTAAGGGGGTAACACTCAGGGAATCACCGCCAATCCACAAAAAGGGGATACCACAATATAAGGAAATCACCGTTATAAGGAATTACCATGGGGAAACAACTTCAAGGGTATCCCCGCTACAAGGAAAAGACCGCAATGATGTATATTTATTAATGATTTATTATATTTTGATACATAGGGTATGCAGACAGATCCAATGATGGATCCGCTGGGTCAGTGGTCAAATGTACCCTCGGTAAGTAACACGTTAAAACGGGGCCTGCATTCTTAAAACAAAGTGTTTTGGGTACAACCTCTCTTTTTAAAGACAAGTAATGGGCTGGATTTTACGCAGCACTTGGAGTATTGTGACGTGACATAAAGACAGCCATCAATTTAATTCCTTTTGTGATTTATATTACTGTGAAAAATATTACTTTTATTTGAATAAAAGTTCTTATATTGTTGGCAGTTTTGAATCTGCAGATAGCTGTGATTGGTTTGAAAGGGGTGCCAAAAGAAAATGTTTTTTATAAAACATCAGTGAGATTGTGGCAAGTCGTGGCCAAGCGGTTAAGTGCATTGGACCCAAGTTCTGGTGGCTACAGCATCAGGGTGTGGGTTCGAATCCCGGTCATGACACTAGTGTCCTTGAGCAAGACACTCAACTATAATTGCTTCTCTTCACCCAGGAGCAAATGGGTTCCTGTTAGGGCAGAGATGTTTCTTGTGATTGGACAAGCTTGGTGCGCTACATATTTGGCAGCACAGGCTGTTTACTCTCAAGGGAACTGAGATGATTTAAGGAATGAAAAATTGGCCCAGTTAGTAATTGTGTTGGAGCGCCATGAGCATCACTGAGTGAGTGATTTGAGCGCTATACGAGAAGCCATTAGTAGTAATAGTAGTCTTTTTGTGGAACTCAATAAGTAACTGGGTGATGTATTTGTGCATCGTTTTCATTGCGGATGGTAACTTCTGAAGGATAAAAAGACATGGCTAAAACAAACCAGCATCTCCCACACACCCTAGGCTTGTGGCTTCTTTTTAACTCTATGTTTTTAACCTCGATGATACATTTCTCAATGAAGCTCAAGAAACGTCAGAAATCCTCCCAGCTACCCAGTCTGGTAACTGGTACCGCCCCTGCTGACACAGATACACCTGTTGATAAGGCACCTGAAGCTAAACCTCCTGCTGACTGGACACAGTTTGACCCTACAGGACCATACACACCTGCAATGGACAGCAAGAAGGCAAGTATTTTACACCAGATGAGAGCAGGTCAAATGCCAACCAAGCTTGATGCAGATGGTATCGTTAGCTATGTGGAAAGAGAGGTGAGTAACAAGGGAATAGGTGTTGTTCTAAACCGCGACTTTTTTTACTCTTTTTTGTATAATAGATAGTTCCCAATAGACGCCATCTTTACGGGCAAATTGCATTTTGGCTTGCAGACGTGTCAAGCGCTCAAATTATTAACGCAGCCGCGCTGTTCACTAACCAATCGTGCAGTGAGTTTTGTGAAATGGGCACGTGCTGCACGCCGTTCTCACGCGAAACGCATGACTGTGTGTTCCAAGTTGCTCGTAAAGATGGCCGATTTACGTCATATTGCAACCTATCTATAGTGAGTGAAAAAAAATGGAAACTGGAAGAGAGGGAAGGAGTCAAGCAATACTCTGTGGCAGGACATTGACCTCAGTGACACAGGGGAGATGAGCAGTGTCGTAACCAGTAGAGGGACCCCCCCCCCCTCAGAATCCTTGCCCCTGCCGCTTCTTGCCCCCCCCCCCCCCACTCAGAATCCTTTCCCCTGCCTCTTCTTACCCCCCACCCAAATGAAATAGTAAAAATGCACAAATGAATGGTTCGATACACAACTACAGTAAATGGCTACTCTCTACATCAGCATGCATGCTGCCTCAAAATACCATATAAAAGTGGCATAGTGACGTTTGGGTTTGTCTCACGAAACTTGCTGAAAAAAAACATGAAATCCGTAGAGAATAAAGCACTTATTGTATTACCTTTTATGGTTTCTGAAGCTATCTCAATTAGTAACATTTTGGGTTTTTTTTCTGATTAGCTTGGCCGCATCATTCAGGGCATCACTGGGTACACAGACTACCTAAAACGACTCATACAGAGAGAGGTGACCGACATGATGAACATAAACATCGCCATCCGTAAGCAGTTATCAGAAACATCCCTTCGGAAACTTGACCAGGTATTTGTAAATTAAAACTCTATTTACTACCAGCACATACGTACACTCCTGCCCAAATTCACCTTGCCACAAAATCCACAGGAGACTGGAGACTAAGACCACAGTCCACCAGCCATAGGGGGTTTCCACATAAATATCCAGCTGTACAAACAGAAGAAAGCCTTGCACCCAATGCTAGCCTGGTACTTTGTGGCAGTCTGCAGTACCGCTGTATAGGTTTTATTATCCCTCCAAAGTCCTTCTAGACCCTCTTCATAAAAAAAAAGGATCCAGAAGGACTGAGATCTGAAGGCCCAAATAATGTTTGCTTCTCACTGGGTCAGGCATTCCAATCTTATCCAAGTCCAAAAATGTTGGTGTGAAGTGACATTAGAGAGGAGGATATTGGAGGATTGAAGTCACCTGTAGGCAAGTGGGCCTTGGGAGTAATGGCTTTTAATGGAATTTTCTTAGCTTTATTGGATGTTGTGTTTCTAGAGGAGGGCAATGAATTAGCTCTTCCAAAAACCAAATGAAGTAGCTTTTAAAAGTATGGATATAGAGTGGCATGGAATCTAAGATTTTCTTCTCTCATTTAATTGTACTACTAGGGAGGATTTGCGGAGAGCAACACCTCACCGGCAGACACAGGTAGGAGAAGCAGAGCGTTAGCAACTCCCATCCGTAGAGGGCGTTTTGAAATAGTTAAGGACAAGAACCAGTCATCTAGATTTGCCACCAAGAATGCATTTGCAACCATTCAACCTGGAGGGCGAAGGTGAGTCTCTAGCTAGGCCCAAATTCATAAAGCAGTTTACCAGGAAGCGAATTGTGTTTGGGCTTATACATTGAGAAATATGTGTAAGCAAAATTAAGCTAATTTTCGGTACCTTATGGAGACCAAGAACAAAACAAAAAAGGAAAACAAAATGTCTCCATATGGAAATTCTAACGACTGGGGTGATCCACAATGAAAATTTGTGTACAAAGTCTACTGGAAACTTTTAAGTGCAGGGACAAAGGAAAGAACAAAAGAATGCTCCACAATGATGCATTTTTGAGAATGGGTGTATTTTATAGAGGAGTTGGCAGTGTATCTGTGTGTGTGAGAGAGTTCACATATAGCTTACACCTAAAGTTAGCTTGCCTTTAGATTTGCTGCTGCAGATGCTGAAAAGCAGAAAATCTCTGCTGACAGCTAAACAAAGTGCACCAGGAAAGCACACCAAGAAAGGTTTCAAACTCCAGTAGTTTCAGTAACTGTGTTTTAGACCAGTGAAACAGCAAATCATTTACTGGCAATTAGTTATAACAAAATAACCCAAATGAGTTTATCATCAGTAAAATATAATGTGACGCTCCATGTCAAAACCAATCATTTCATGCCAAACTCACAGCTAGGTTTACATGTTCATCAAAGAACTAGACAGTCAAGAAGAATAGTTCTCAAATAACTCTTTTAGGGCCTGTGAGGTAACTGTTTGTCAACATATAGAATCTTCAAGACATCACGCCACATTGAAATCATGGTTGTTGTTTCAGCTGTTTGCATTTTTAATGGCATCAAAGTTTTTTTCTGAGAAGTACCTGATTTTAGTAAGGGTCATGATCACATATTCAGTCTGTAACTAATGCTGTACTTTATCTCTGATTTTCTCCAGATTTACACATGCTGCATCTCCTGAACAGCAATGGAACTATCAGGCTAAAACACCTACTCCTGTGTTTGGTATGTTTTATTTGATGCATTTAGTTCATAACATAGGAGTGATCCTAAGTTTGAACTCCAATCACACATGACATTGATTACAACTCAGGATTGAGGCCACATAATAGCAAAAATTTCTAGTCTGCAAGGGATTCTATCGTCTTCAACACTCAAGTTTTTCTTCTAACTCATTGTAAGTTAGAAACGGGTATTTTTTTGTTCTATTAGAATTAACAAACTTCATAACTTTTTTCTTCAATTTTAAAGGACATCCTTGACCATAGGAACTTTTTTCCTTCTCTTTTAAATATTGGTTGTGATCGTGAAGGGGTAAACGATTGCAAATTAGGACCTTTATAAAAGTGCTACTCATTCTGATGTCGATAAGTCTTATCATTCCTAAACAGATTTACACATAAACAACATGGTACAAAGATGGCCATGGTGGAAAACCTCCCTTGCAATATCTGTGCTTGAAACAGATATCTGTGCTTGTTTTCGGAGACAAACGAGTAATGAGATCTTGCAAACCCAAAACAAGGTTTATTCTTTCGCTTTTTTCTTTTGACTCCGATTACCGATTAAGCTTCAATTTTCACGGGTTTGTTCTTCCATGTATATGTTGGATCACATCAATTAGGGATACTGGGGCCGATTTCACAAAGCACTAAGATTCATCTTAAGATGAGGTGTCACTTTTTGTAAACATCACCATAGTGATTTGCATTGTGACATCACATTTTTGCTTAGCAATTAGGAGTGATCTGAAGTTAAGATCAATCTTACTGCTTTGTGAAATCGAGCCACGGTCTTTGAAGATAACCAATCTTGTCTGTGTGCTTTAACAGCTGACCAGGTAGGTTTGTGGAACACCTTTGCTCGAGATCACATCATGGCAGCGAACGAGGCAGCCATGGAGAGACTCCTGCCTAGCCCCAATGACTCCCTCTGTACCAGGCTACAAAAACAGATTGAGATGATCGGACAGCATTCTATTGATGTACTCAGAGGGACTACCGTGTTCTTCAGAGAAACTGTAACACAACAGGTGAGTCTACTACCATGTTGTTGATCCATGTTGGAGGGGAAATGAAGTGTATTCCAAGGAGGATTTTGGATTTGTTTTAAAAGAATTAATTGTGATGTTAGCATTGATGTAAGTCTCATGACTAGGCTTGGGTTTAAAGCTATACATGTATATAAGTTCAGGGATTAGTTGTTTTGGGGACATTCTGAAGTTTTTTCCATCATGTAGTTACACAAATGTACATCGGATTTTGCCTAAAATAGGTCACAAGGTGTCACATTGTTTGTCCTTGTTTTACAGTTTTGTTATGAATGAAGTCTCGAGGTCTTCATCTAAGTCTCAGACCTTTAATGTCTCAGTCTTGGTCTCTGTCTCGGACCTGAAGGTCTTGGTCTTGGTCGTGGGCCCTTAATTCTTAGTCTCGGGTCTCCAGCCTTCTTGTCTTGGTCTTGGTCTCGGACTTTAAGTTCTTAGTCCCGGGCTCAGACCTTCTGGTCTTGGTCTTAGTCTCAGACCATAAGGTCTTAGTCTAGGTTTGAGACCTTCAAGTCATGTCTTGGTCCCGTACCTTGGTCTCAGATTTGGTCTCCGCCATTGACCAAAGGGTCTTGGTCTCGGTCTCGATCTTGGTCTCAGGGTTTGGTTTTTTTCTTGGTATGCCCTGCCATGCAGGTCACCCCTTCCCCATGGGAGACCAATAAAACTGACCAAAGCGTCTTGATCTCTGTCTTAAAAGTGGTCTTACACCTCCGTGTCTAACCGCAAAACTTACTAGATTGCATCTTTACACTCAAAGCCTCAAATCCTAATCATTATTCTTATCATTTTTAATATGAAGATGGAGGAATATAGCGTACTGCACAATACTTTTGGCATCCGACAAGAAGTCAAAGTTTTAATGACGCCTACACCAACCCCAACAAACACCCTGAAGGTTAGTGCATGACTTACAATGAGTGAACCACTAAGTTGACCAGCCTTCTCGGGCAAGCCCAGTGCTTTCCTCCTTGCCTTTTGCCTCTGCGGACCCCAGTTCCTATCCCAGACTGGCGCCTTCCATGTGGATTGATTTTTAAGTTCCTACTTGATTGAGTGGGATTTTCCCTATATAGGATTTTTCCCCAACATCTAAAACTGACAATTCTTCGTCATCTTCTCTACCAATCTTCAGGCCTTTGGGTCACAGTGCTAGGCGTCTTTGAGGGTCACTTGGTTTCATTATCAGAAAGTTATAATAATAGGAAATAAAGTAATAGCTCAGTAAGGGAAATGTTGCCCCTCATTACCAATCAGCTGAAATTCAATCAGAATTGTGTTTCTTATTCCTCCTAAATAAAAGAAAACAATAGCAATCTTGTCATTTCATGAAACCCAACTTACATCACAGCAGGTGGAAGACCACGAGGCAGAGAGAGATAAACCAAAAGCCGACAACAAACCGTTGCCGTTAAAGCTCACACGCTCCACATCACACAATAGCTTCCTTGAGGTGAGTTTAGATTGTTAGAAATTGTTCTAATTATTCCTTGGTTTACAATGAATACGGCTATAACGGATATTATTATTATTATTTTTGGCCCTCAAAAAGTATTCCTTATTTCCGTTGCTGCGATCAAATTAGCCCAAGCATAATGTACAAAACGAACGTTCTTAAATCCCTGACAAAACATCAATCGTTTTTCACAGGTTGTTGTTTTAGTGTGTTTAATAAAAACTAGAGGATGAAAATTAGTATTCCACAATAACAATGAAACGGAGCCTAAAAGGGTGTGATTTAAATGGAGAAAGATTTTTCAAATTTCTGAGCCCAGATGGAATTTCATTTTAGTAGTCATAAATGCGGTTAAAAAATGTTTGCCTTAAAATGACAGTTTAACATTTGTTGGGGATAAGGGTGGGAAAATCAGAAGATCTCAATTGTTGGAAATTGGTGTTATGGAAGCTGACCTTTATTAACTGAAATTGCCTTCATTTTCTGAAGACCCCTGAAAAAGAGGACATTGACCTTTTTTTTATTTCAGAAACGCAATGTGAACCAGTCCCAGAAGAAGCAAATACAAATAGACCCTGCCTTCCCAAGGCAGGCTGCAGACCTACCTATGGCAACACAATCGCTCAGCTCAATCCAGGTATGATCAAAATCTACAAATCATAAATGTTGAAAAACAAAAAAAGAGTCATTCCTAATGATTTGGAGCCTTATTCACAAAGATCTGTAAACGGGCGCTTTCTGGACCTAATTTCATAGGGGCTGCTCAAGCACAAAAAGTAGCCAAGCACAACATGATTGCGCTAACATTTCTGACTGGTATTCAGCTCATTTTTGCTAAGCAGAAACTTGTTAAGCACCTGCTGGACCCTAGTTATAGTGCAGCCCTGATCGAGCAGAACTTGTACTATGATGACCTGGGAATGTGACGTCACGTGGCATGTCGTGGCCGAGCGGTCAAGCCCACTGGACTCAAGCTCAGGTGTTTCTGATCAGCTGAGTGTGGGTTCGAGATCCTGGCGTGACACTTGTGTCCTTAACCATTATTGCTTCATCCTCTGGATAGGACGTTAAGCCATAAGGTCCTGTGTGTTGTTTAATGCACATAAAAGAATCTGGTAACACTTATTGTGGCGAGAAAGGGGTTTGCCCTGGTGTTTCTGGCAGTGGCTGCTGAATGCGCCATAGCACCTTGTAAACCATTAGAAGGCGCTACATATATGGGTATAAGTGCTTTGATACGCCCCTAGGGGTGTGATAAAGCACTATATAAGAGAGTATTATTAAGCAAAGCCAGAAGTGAGAGTAATCGCTGACAAAAAGGTTTGTGAAATGATGGCAATTCAACCTTTGGGTGACCCCTTGAGTTGTAGGGGGTGTCTACCCATTGCAACTAAGGACTTTAATAAAAGGGAAACAGGTGTTTTGAGGGAGCGAGGCTGCCCGCGCTAGGAGTGCTGAAGTAGTTCTTTAGCATACCTACCACAATTGCCGTTTTGGGTCTTCACTTTTCTCTAGGTAATTAATATACTGAGATCTACTTGTTCACACAAACCTTGCTTCTGGCTCTACTTATTCCAACCGCGTCTGTGATTAAATCGGTCATTTTACCTAGAAATTATGGCACTTTCAAAAAAGACTAAAGTTAGAGAGGCCATTTTTTCTACAAGCGCTGGTTAACTTTTGCAACACAGCCCCTGCGTTCAGTATGCAAAATATGACTCAGGTGTTAACTGCTCAGCGTGTGTCTAATTGATTTACTGTAGAGTTCCCATCACTACCTGCCTCCCCTAACTGGCTATGAAAACCAGAAACCCCGTAATCGAGACGAGATGCACATACCCAAGGCCATACTGCCTAGACGAGGTCTGGTCACGCTGCAAGTCATGGAAGCTGCTACTACCATGGGACAGTCAAAAGGTAAAGCACCACAAACAGACTCTTGCTCAGAGTGACACACAGTCAAATTGAATAATTGAGAAAAAAATAAATATTGGATGGTATTAACTGCATGCTGACAAGGTAAAAGTGCCATGGGGTGCACTTGATGACCAGAAGAGGTGAGCAGGGGGCGGTAGCCAGATAGTGCCCCCTCCTCGCCCCCAACGGGCTTGGCTAATTATTTTAGGGGAAAACTATAAAAGGGATTAGGGAACACTGTTACAGAATGGAGCGTTTGTTTCTTTTTGTTTTTTTGATATATTTTCTTTTTTAGGTGGGATGACGACACATCCTAAGAATCTGCTGTTCTATATTGGTTTATTTTTACATTGGACATAAACCCCTACCCCAGCCCCACTGAGTAATAGCAATGAACAGTCTCCTACTTATTCGAAAGAGTCAAACAAAATACTTCTTTAGCCTCCTATACTACGCCCGATATAATGGGGGCAGAAAGTACCCCTTCCCAAAGTTGCCATACTTTAACACTATTTTCCTCCAGTATAGAAGTAACCTACCTAAAATCCTCTAACCGCCCCTACCCCCAAATTCCTCGAGAGACTTCCTGAGAATTCAAGCACACAATGAAGACACAATAAATGGGGGGGTACCACATGCCCCATATCAAGCACCAAAGTAGCCTCCATTTGATTTGTAAGATTTTAATTACGAGCGAACAGTGCACACACAAAATAAACTCAAAATTGTTGCAACAAGTTTAAGGGACACTAAAAAGTTTCAAGTGTGCATGCAGGATCGTTAGTTTTTTTTAAACTGATTAAAAATCAAAAGCCATTTGTAATCAGGATGTAAAATTTGATTGTTTGTACATGTGTATGATAGCAGTCGATTTAAAACGTCGATGCCGACCGGTTGCCGTTTCCCACCGTGGGCTTCAATCTCATCAAAGAGAACTGTTGGGTAGACTTGGGAAGAAACCAGACGGGGATGATAATCAGGAGTCTGGGCAGCCCCTTACAACTATCTTGGAGTTCAAAAGGCAACTCTTTCAACCTCAGGTTTGCAGCGCTACCAACCTTTATGACCCCAACTGCAGGGTTTGCCCTTAACTTTTTCAGTGACTGGCCAGCAGGACCAGTTAGCTTGTCATTTTACTAAATCCCGTCAGCTTTTGCACTTTTCCCTAATTCATACACTATTAAATAGGGATGCTTTTCAACGCTGAACTATTTCTGGACCACTTGGA
This sequence comes from Pisaster brevispinus, assembly GCA_023634235.1. Taxonomy (NCBI): domain Eukaryota; kingdom Metazoa; phylum Echinodermata; class Asteroidea; order Forcipulatida; family Asteriidae; genus Pisaster; species Pisaster brevispinus. Next base: position 14,876,921 of record JAMKCF010000014.1, on the reverse strand, counting down.
GTGAATTTTGACTGGTCCTCAGGTATTTTAACTAGCCTTTGGCCAGGGGACCACTGTTAAGGTAAAACGCTGCCCCACAGTTCTTCAAAATCCACTGCCTGGATTTTTTTTAAGTTAAGTGTCGTAGCTGCGTGGTCAAATGCACCGGTCTTAAATTTTAGTGTTGTTAGAGTGTGGCTTTGGTTCTTGATCATAAAGCTAACTATGATTCATTTAGATTTCTGCGTTAAGCTTCGTAACAATCACTTCAAAGTTTTTTTAAATCTGGGTCTTGAAACCTCCAGATTTCACCTGGATTTGTTTCTGGATCTTCAGTTTTCACATTTGTGTGTTGACCACCGCAAAGTTAATCAATTTGTTTTCTACCTGTGTATACTATCTAGTTACATTTCTACTCTGAGCTGCAGTGTACCAGTTGATTGGCCTACCAGATGACCTCATCGGGCAATTTCTGATATGGCTATTGAACACAATTGCTTTAATTAGAAATAAATATGTAACAGTCCAAGTGTCAGACCAATGTTTATAATACAAAGTATACTTTATTCCTATTTCCTTTAAATCGTTCATACAGGAAGAACCTATGACGTCCGACCACGCCAAAGAGATCACCGAGCTGGATGCCGAATCTGGCAAATTTCTTCCACCGCTGGAAAATGAGAGACGCCGGGTGATCATCCAAGCTCAAGACCAGCTCCGCGGCCCAATGCAAATACGAGATAAATATGTGGGGTTTCTGTCAGATGGGCCGGGGACGGAGTAACGTTACCTCATCTTATTCCATAATTGAACATGTATTAGCCCTATGTCAGTAAAAAATGCTAATCGTGTACCCTTCTTAATATAATGAATAAGAAATCTGGTATCAAAGGAATCAAAATTTTCAAAAAATGAAGTTTGAATCTAACGTGATCAAGTTTTGCACATTTTCCTCTTTCAATTAACAATGGGATGGACAGCAGACTTAAATCGGGCAAATCCATTGTTCTCGGAAGCTCAGGAATACCGAAACAACAAACGAGGGATAAAATAAGCTGACAGAGTATACACACACTAAAAACTCTTGGTTCAGAATTGATCCCGACCCATTTCTGGGTCGTGTGAAAATGAGCCAGAAGTGGGTCAAACTGATGCAGAATCAGAGCTGAAATCCCACAGACCCCCCTTTGCATATGACATCACAAGCTCAAACAGCGCCCTCACTGAGATCAAAGAAAGACCTATATCATTGGCTGAGAGATGTGCATGGCGCGTACGCGTTTTCATTGTTTGACCCCAGCGCTGGTGGGCAACGCAAGGGGTCTAAATCTGCAACCGATTTCCCGGTCAGCCTGGCCCAGAAATGGGTCATGCCCCACTGGGTGACCCGGGAGTTTTTAGAGAGTCATAGGCCATGTCCGAAACGGCGACTTCGGCTACAGCTATGGCATGTATGGCTTGATCGCGCGCGTCTGCCTATTCTTCAACACTGGCAGACGCGCTGATCTAGCTGTAGTTGTAGCCGAAGTCGCCGTTTCCGACACGGCCATATACTGCCACTCGACATCCCAAAGTTCACTATTCCATGGTCACTGACAAATGAATAACAAGTGTTCGTGCTTGCCAAGAAACTGTGATTACAAATGAATCGGAAAACAAACAAAGCTTGTTCTGTTTTGGGTTGCTGTTTTTTTTACCTCTATTACCATATAATTGTTTAAAAATTGTATTGACATAAAATACACAATATAAATGTTTTCAATCAAAATCAACTTACTTGTATCTTAGGCAGTTAGGAAATAACAGACAGGCCGTTAGATAGATACAAAAATATACCCATAGTACTGACACAATTGTTTTATAATTCGGTGTTAATGCGCCTTTCCCCTTCAAAATTGACATGAAAACAGTAAATCGTTAACTAAAATTATGTCAAATGAAACATGAATTTTTGTGAGAAGGGAAAACTTTGCATGACTCTTCAATGCTCTTATTAAAATGCCTTCCTTTTCCCCAGACATTTTTAACGTAACTTCTTTGTTAAGTAAGTCTTTACATTAGTAGGTCTAAACCATGAAGACAACCCTTGAGAATTAAACGAATGGAATAAATGAATTTTAGTTGTATTTAAATTTATATACATTTTTTGTCAATATAGTTAGCTCTCAAAATTTAAAATTGGCACCTCTCCTATCTTGCGTTACTGTCTTTCATCTTGATCATCTGTGGCTCATTCTGTGCTCGGTGACCGGTGAAACTGGATGAGTTTCTCAGCTTGCTGCTGACCGGATACCATCGCACCATGAACCGTAGACTGGAAGTCTTTGTGAAACGCCTCCCCAGCAAACAAAAGTAAAGGATGCTGTAAAGATACAAAGCCAAATCAAACAGGATATGGACTTTTATCACAAAGGGTATGGGCCAAAATTCAAAATCTTGCTGAACAGAAATGGGTTACTAGTCAGAATGCCATGTTCTCCTAATTTTTAACTGGTACCCTACTGTCTGTTTTTCTGTACACATGTAGGCCAAGGAGTCGCCTGTGAAAGTTTCAGCTGAACAAAGTGTGGTAGTTTTTGAATGCTCATTGTACTTTGCGAGTAAATATTGTACTTTTGTATGATGTTGCTTGTCTTTTATTGTTCGCTATACTATGTGCATCATATTGTAACATCCCTCTGTTTGATCTTTACCTATTTGCCAATGGAAATCAAATTTTCTATATTCTGAAAACTGCGGACAATAAATGATATCTAATCTAATCTAATCTAGTCTACACTCTACTTGTGTGAAAAAACAGGAAAAAAACTTGTAGCATTTTCATCAAAATCCATCCACGTTTTAAGCGAGGTGACAGTGGGTATCAACCAAACTTCCTAGCCCTGGTGGGCCCAATTTCATAAGCAGAAAATATTGCTTAATATATTTCTGCTAAGCAAAACTAAGCAGGATACTAGTTACATTTTTTACATGATAAATGTTAGTTTAGCTGGTAAACCTTATTCTGGTAAGCATAATGTTGTTGTGCTTAATAGCAACTTTTTCATGCTTAAGCAGCTCTATGAACATAGGCCCTGGACCTACCTGAAGGTTTCCACCATCGTCTCCTTGGCATTCCTCAATGATGGGTCTACTCATGACATTGTACTCCTCTCCCGTACCGCGTTCTGGTAAATAACCACAGTATGAACCTCTGATGTATGGATGACTACCCCAACGTGAAACAACAATCTGTACTGGGCGTGGAACGTCTCTCTGGAGGAATTTTTGTAGAATCTCTGTACATGCCTGTGTTGAAAAAAGAGACAATCTTAGACACGATGTGAAACTAGTTTTGTTGCTTGTTGGGGGGAGGTGGTGTTGCATTACAGTGTTTTAGGTGCAGTATCATGAACCAGTGTTGTATTTTCTGTTTACAATTGTTGTGGTCTGTTCGGGTCATGTCGCCAAAACTCAAGACCATTCTATCTGAGATTAAGACCGAGGCTGAGACCAATATTTACATACACTGTACTAATGTGCTGCAAAGCTGATTTCCCACGGGCTATGTTAAAAAAAGAAGGGAATAAATGGGTCTGAGACCGAGACCAACTCTTCCAAGACCGAGATTTGCATGTGAGACCAAGAACAAGACTGCGAAAAAAAGGTCTTGATACGTCTCTAAACTGAGAATGCAGGGCCCAATTTCATAGAGCTGTTTTTATGCACAAAAAGTAGCTGTACACAACAAAATTATGCTCTGCACCAGAATAATGGTTACTAGCCAAAATGCTATGTCACACGTTCAATCTGTGACTGGTATCGTGCTTATTTTGGCTAAGCAGAAATTGTTAAAGCAATAATTTCTGCTTAAGCAGCTCAATGAAATTGGACCCTGGTCTCGATACCTGCAACACTGTTGTGCAGCACATATACTCACAGAGCTCGGGAAAGCACTGAGCATACAATGCTTAAAACACATCGCTGTAAGGGAAAAACCAAATTAGAATTCTTCATCCCGATGCAAATATTACATCTATTAAATCATTGCAGTACCTGCTGCTAAGGATTTGAACCCACCTCTAGCCATCGGGCTAGCTCGGTGGTCTAGTGGTAAGACATCTGCTCTAGCAGTGCAAAGGTCGTGGGTTCAAATCCCACCCGAGTGATTGCCTGTGGATTTTTTTTCACAGAGCTCGGGAAAGCACTGAGCACACAGTGCTTAATACACAGCGGTGTAAGAGAAAAACCTAATTAAATTTCTTCATCCCCAATGCAAATATTATATCTATCACATATACTCACCTGCCCCACTTCAGTATCTGAGAGATGTTCCATGTACTCTGCTTCTCTTCCGGAAATCCACGCAGTCAGTACATCATCATGGCCATCTATTGTGTAAAAACCTGTGTCAGATATCAAAATATAAGGATGTTAAGTTACAAATGTATGCCTGCAATGTGTGCCTAAAAGAATGCAATTTTTTAACAATCTTCCCAAAGTTGATAAAAAGGTTTTCAGCGAGTTGACCAATCGTCTGAAACCATTCAACACACTGCATGGGTTGTGTGTTGACATACGACTGTGCACTGAGTAACTGTGTGCATACATAATGATTATGTTTGTGGATCATGCAACTTTTGATTTTGCTGAAAAACAAATGGTCAACCAACTTAATTTGGCACTTTCATTCAAGAAAAAAATCGGAGGAAATCAGATGGGCCCAATTCCATGGCTCTGCTTACCGTAAGCAAAGAATCCGCGCTTATAGAAGAAGGGAATTCGGCGCTTTCATCAAGGTTAGCAGCCCTGGAATTCTTGCTTATGCGCATGCGTACTCCTAGGCATTCTTTGCCAAATTTCTGCGCTTTCCCTGTTAGCCAAGAATAGTGATCGCAAGCGTGGAATTCGGCAGCAAGAAGGAGCCATGAAATTGGGCCCCGATCAGTTGAAAAGTTCCATGCCTGGTGTGTACTGTCATAAAATTGGGTCCAGGTTGTTTAAGGTAAAACAACTTTGCGCACAGAAAGTCTATAAAAGTGCACTAAACAATGCATTCATCGTCAGAACAAACTGCAGGCTGCATTTTAATACCTGCAGGATTGTTTCAACAAAATGGCTCACCTGGGATTTTCCACGTCCAAGTACTCTTGCAATCCATGATCTCTCCTTCAGCCGTTGAAGGACCATCGTGCCAAGGATTGTGATCCCATAGCAACTGAAATCCTTCGATCCCAGCTTCCCAAAATGGCTTCTCATATCTCAGGAAGATTTTATCGACTGTCCCGAAGCCGAGGGTGTTTATCGCTAGCTGCTTGTCTGCAGGTAATGCCGGCTGAAACATACTCAGGTGGTTTGCCCTGAGATATCCTACTGATGATGTAATGATCACATGATCGGCTGGAATGTCTGGTTGACCTTTGACACAAATCACTGCACGTGGTCTTCCACTCATTGCAGTACTTGCACATTTATCAGTAACTTGATCTTTACTTTGTGTCCACATTATTTGATTCACTGGCTGGCAATATCGAATAATCTCACCAGGAATTTGCTTCAGGCACAAATCAACAACTCCTTGGAAACCTTTTTCCCCGAGGCAAGTGTAGTATTCTCCCTGGCAGGGTTTGAAATCATTGAAATGACTCAACGACACGTCGTTGCAGCTTTCACATGCCATGTCAAGGCACTCTTGTAACATACACCATTTGGAGAGTCTCCGAAGGAAATGTTTCACCAGTTCATCCGTAATGCCTTCTTCTACCATTGTAGTCTCCAAGCTCTTGTTGATAAATTCACCCCAATTCGAACAGCCGTTTTGGTTATCGCTGTCACCAATGCTCTGACATTGATTGTCGTACCACATACAAGCTTTCTTGACAATTTCATGTGGTACAATGGTCCCATTCTCAAGTATAAAATGGCCTTTACTGGGGGCTGTTTTGATCCAATCTGTAACCCAGTTGGTACATAATTCCTCTTCACCAGAGCTAGAGCTGCTGCTACTGTGCTTGCTATTACTTGAATCCTACAGAATTAAAACAATTTTACAAATAAATGCGAAAACACATCACAGTACTGAAACACATTAGCGCTGGCATGGTGCTAAACACGCCAGAAATGACTTCTGTGTTTCCACGAAGTAACATCTGTTGACCTACATAGTTTAGCGTTTTCATAAAGCAACGTAAGCATTGGTGTGTACACATCGCTCTCTGTGTGAACTTCTCATTTTTGGGGCTCATTTTCACAAAGTAACATCTGTGTTTGGGAATTAATGATTCATCGAAATAGTTACAAGATTGAAAACACATTGACAGTTCTACACTTAAGGAAGAAGTCTGCCTGACTTTGGTGTTAAAATGTTTTTGTTTAAAATAGTTATGTAATCTCTGAAACAGCAGTGTGAACAATAGCTCAAGTTCAACAATTTTCTCCTGTGGTGCTCCATATGTCAGTTCGTGGCACGACCGGTGATTTTAATGGTTTCAAATTGATTGGTCAATTTGCTACATGTAGAATATGTTACAACAGAGAGAGTGTGACTTTCACATTGTAATTTTAATCCAAAATGAGTTATTTCGAAGACATGTTTGGTGTTACCAAACCCAGGTGCAAATTTATCAGATTGTGTTTAGACATGGAATTTCATGTTTGAGAGGGCAAGGCCATTTTCATTTTGCAAAGGGCACTTCCACTGCAAAATGTTAAAGCCTTTATACGGAAAACTTTTGAAGGGGCAACAAGGCCAAGACCAGGACAACCGAGGTCATGGCCTCTGTTTAATTCCAGGCCTGGTATTGTCATCAAATGTCAGCATTTCTACCCATTTTTACTGACAGTCACTTATTGTTTTGTGTATTCATTTCTGTATTATACAGTGAACTCAAGACATAGGGCCTAATGAGGCCAACTTTAGTTTTAACTATGTTTGTGTACAGTGCACGCAGTAACTTTCCGGCCTGAAATTACACAGATACCACTGCCTCTGTTGCCCTGTTCTTGGCCTTGGTGCTCCTCCAAAAGGTTCCAATAGACATTAATGGTTTTCCTCAATGGAAGTGCCCTTTACAAAATGAAAATTCCCTCTCAAAGACAAAATCCGAGGCCCTGACTTTGGTTTTACTTTGACCATGTTGACTGTCTGAACTTGAAGAACCCTAACCTGACAAAGAGAAGAGTATACTGTTCGAAACATGAAGACCACACCTGCTCTCACTCCCAACACTCAGAGCCAGCTCTAACTCCCAGCCAACACTCCCACCAAAAATTTTTTTACCCATGGTCAGATGGTCGTACCCGCAAGTTCACTATTTACATATCTGAACTTGGTTTGTATACCCTTACCTTTCAAAGTCATTCTTGGACTCAAAGTATCGTGGCCGTGCAGATAAGAGCACCGGCCTCAAGCTCTGGTGTTTCTGACTCAGCAGATTGTTGATTCGAGTCCCGTTCGTGACACTTGTGTCCTTAAGCAAGACACTTGACCATTATTGCTTCATCATTCGGATGGGATGTAATGCCGTTGGTCCCGTGTCTTGTGTAACGCACGTAAAAGAACCCAGTGCACTTATCAAAAAAGAGAAGGGGTTCGCCCCGGTGTTCGTGGTTTGATTGGCTGCATATTGCGCCACAGCACCTTGTAAACCATTACATGGTGCTATGTAAAGGAGTAGGTCTCATACTTCAGAAATGTTGCCCCAAATACCTTGCAGGAAAATACTGAATGTTGAAGCGCCTTGAGTGTCACTGAGTGACGGATATGTGTGCATTATAAATGTATATTATTATTACTATTATTATTATTAAAGAAAGTAAAAACACTATAAAAACCGGTCCTATGCAATGATTCTTTACCTGAAGTAGTCCATTTTCCTCAGCTAGTTTATAAAGAGGATTGTTGTCTTCACCATGTATCCAATTAGCACCCAATTCAATTACCTCAGAACCTGCAAAGACATTAATATAACATGAGTTGTAAGTGTCGAGTAATAAACCACAAGGGAAACTGACTGAGTAAATTTTTTAACAATTTGGGTTTGAACAAAGAAAAATTGACTGGAGCGGGACTTGAACCAACGACCTCCGGATTAACGTACCGGTGCTCTACCAACTGAGCTATCCAGCCCTATGTTGGCGGTCTCTGAGTTGTAAGTGATGACAACATCCTGGCCCCTATTTTATAGAGCTCCTTATAACAAGCTTTTAATCTGGGTTTCAAGTCTTTGCTGACAAAAAGCAATCCCCTAGCTGTCGCTTCCCAGGTTGTATCGTAAACTTGGGGGTTACACGGCAGTTAAAGGTTGAGAGACTGGCAACCAGAACACAGATATTGACTAATAGGGAGACTGCCATCATAGGGCTAGATACAGTAGCCCAGTTGGTAGAGCACCGGCATGTTAATCTGGAGGTCGTTGGTTCAAAATCCCGCGCTAGTAAATTTCTCTTTGTTCAACCCCAAATTATTCAGATAAAGTGTGAAAATTCTCATCCCTACATTACTTTATATTGAAATTTATTATTTTATTTAATACATGTAGTTTGCACCTCTCATACTGCATCCAAATATCCCACAGTTACCTAGTTCAGAAGAAGTGTGAATGCGCCCTCCTGCACGGTCAGTTGCTTCCAGGATGATGACGTCAAACATGTTGGCCTTAATCAGCTTCACTGCTGCAGTAAGACCAGCCATACCAGCACCAACAATTACAACACTGGACCTTCCAGCCATCATTCAGAGAGATGTACATGTAGTGTAGAGAGAGTCGCCGAAAAAAACTGTCTGTTTTGATTCAACTGCAAAGATGCAGACAAAAGGAAATTGTAGAAACTGTTGTCGGTTCACTCCAGTCCCTGTGCGGAATAAGAAAAGTGTCGGCCTCTATGTATGTTCCAATTTACATTTTCATAATTGGAAAAAAGTGTATTTGAAAATTACGATAATTTATAGCTTTTTTTTTTTAGATCGGAACCTACTGGAGAAATTCTGGCTGAAAACCCTCTTAAAGCATTCCAGCCTACAATGTATACCGTGCCTGATATGTGGCAGAGGGTGTTTCCCATACTCACTCTTTTCCTCTTACTTACACAGATCAACCGCCCCCCCCCCTAAAAACCTCCCAAGAGTCCAAGAGTTCATGAGACTCCCAGAACACAATGAAGACACTTCCCGAGTTCTGTGAAAAAAATCACAGGCATATATACATTGTATGACTCGGATGGGATTCGAACCCACGACCTTTGCAATTCTAGAGCAGTGTCTTACCAACTAACTAGACCACAGAGATTGCCCGGTAGCTAGAGGCAGTTCGAATCCTATATTTTAGCAGCGGGTTCTGCAACGATTTAATGTTATTTTTTCACAGAACTCAGGAAAGTACTGAGTAAACAGTGCTAACACACATCGGTGAAGGGCAAAAACCACACACAATTAATATTCTTTATCCCCGATGCAAAGTTAACATCTATTATTATTGAAGACACATGGGGTGGGGGGTGTTTCTAAGACCCCCTTGGCCCTTGCCACATACTGTAATCATGTAATGAATGCCATATTGTGAACTTTATAGTTTCTACGTCCATGTTAAAATTTGTCCATGTTAAAATTGTGGAAAATTATACAAATCACTGCCCATCACGTCGAGTCTTACTCACTCATGTACTCCTAGAACTATGCGGTTCTTTCTGCTGCGCTATCGTCTCCACGATCCTCACAATTTCACATACATCATGGAGGTAGAAATGTAGGTCATCGTGTACAAAATCCTATTCGAAACTTTTTCCCCTTCACGTTTATGCACCTGGACTGGAGTTCTCTTTTGAAAACGGAGCTCGGATCATGATATGACAACAACTTATATACAACACAACTTACAGTCAAACAACAGTCAATCACAATCAGGCCTGCGCCTCCTTCGCAGTCCACGAATATCTAGTGAATGCACATAAACATCATATCCGACGATGAGATTGTTGGTCGGCGGGAGTCCAACCGATAATGGAGCTGTTCAGTCCCAACTTGACAATTGTCCCAACTATGGACTGGTCCCAACTTGAGTTCACCAGAGCTCACCAGGACACCGCGATCGATCATGCGTGAATGTGTGACACTGCTGCAGCGTTAAATTAACACAATTTGTAGTGGCAGTGCAACATTCCTAATCTCATATCGTGGAGCTAGAGCCGGTCGCCAGCCGGTGCCCAGGACGAGGTTTAGAATGATAGCATATATCGCTCACCTCACAATATGGACTGCTTACTATAACTCGGTGTAAATAGTGTTTTTGGAGGGTTCTGACAGCGGCCTCATGCTCATGCCGGGCGACGCTTTCTCAAAGTAGGCCTACACATTTAGTTTCCCTTCTCTCGGAAAACCAAAATTATAATTAATCTTAAAAAATCTGAAGAAAAAGTGGTCTTAAAAACATCATACTATGACACTTACAATTATTATGTTTTTAGTTTATTCATGGGGGTGCTTTGTGTTTACTGCGATCCCAACTATAGTTGGGACGCCCCAACTTTAACACTCGAGTTGGGACCAGTCTCAACTATAGACTTTTATCATGGTGCGGCCATCTTGATTTTCTCCTATTCAGCTCAATGTAACCAAACCGAGGCTGGAAGTAAAAATAATCTGGTACCTTTTTTGTACAGTGAATATTAGCATCCAATACTGTTACTGGATACAGGGAACATGACCAAGATGGCGGCAGCATGATAAAGGTCTATAGTTGGGACGATTGTCAAGTTGAGGCGGAACATCCAGACTTCAAACAGTTTTCAGCTTTTCGGTGCACTAATACATCTGTCTACAAGTCATCTCTAATGTAAGTTATACCCTCAACAATTTTCTTGAATCGTTCACATTACTGTACAAAAAATAAATCAATCAATACACACTCAGCAACCTGTTTAAATGGCTGCAAAATATACCGCCCACTAGGCAGAAACTGAGTGTCGTGGTATGTGACCCACAAGTTGTTCATGGCTTGAAACGGATTCAACCATGAACAACTTTTGTCATGACAAGCGCCGATTTTCTAACTGGTGCGCGTTTCCTTGCCGTCAAAGAGAAAACACCAGACGTGCACAATTGTATTGGTGGGCAGGGAACGATTTGGTCCCAAATTTTTGCATAGCAAAACTGCTATGCAATTTTTTTTTTTGCATAGCAATCTCAAAATATTGCATAGCAGTCCATAAATTTTGTATAGCAAATTTTAAAATGCCTAAATATTGTTGAAAATTTAACCCTGTGACACAGGTTTATTTGTGTGTTTTTTAAGGCTTAATTTCAGGCCAAGGCTACTTTCAGAATGTCTATAATTAAAGAATAAGACGCTCCAAAACTTAATATGAAAAAGGCCTATTCCCTTGACTTTTTTTTTACGTGTATTATTAAATGCACACGGTTTTCGTAGCGTAAAAAAAAAAAAAAAAAAAAAAAAAAAAACTTTCCGAATTTTTTTTTTTTTTTTAACGATCTTATCCCCCTTTTTTCTGCCCTAAATAGTACTTGTTTTCATCAACAACCATTTTCATTGATTTGTAATTTGAGAATCGGTTTTATAGAACTTCTTTTGCAATGAAATCTTCGTGTTAACGATCGATAGACGACGCACATTGAGAAAAAATTCAATGAACTTTGCCCTGCAACGCCCTCTATCGGCAAAAGTTGTCGATGCTTGAATAGCCTGAACCCAACGCTGTGTATAGTACAGAATCCACGGGCGTGCGCCGCGTTGTGCAGCAATTCTTTACTCGACTCGTGAACGTGTATGGAGTTGGAGGCTAGCCAAGCTTCCTTATGAATATGAATTTATTGACGGGCCAATCACAGCGTGCGGAATGTTGGTTAGGATGGACTTTGGACCTGCTGTTGTACTGAACAATAATACTACCATGTGTTGTGTGCGTGCGGGCAAACGTTGGCTACTCACTACCATGTGGTTAAGGGAAGTGCGTGCGTGTTTACTATGAATTGAACGATCGCGATCGCGGTCACATTAAATCTAGAAAATATCAAGACTTGCTAAACCATTTTATGAACTTAAAAATAATCTCTCTTTGGGATTTTACAACTGTACCCCTCATTTATTGTGAAAAGGAACAATTTTTTGACTAGCCTGGCGGGCAACTAAGGGAAGGGTTTTGACTCGCACGCCGCTGTTTTCACTAGCATTTGGCGACCGCTAATTTCGAACCCTACCGATGCTGCTTCCATCGACCCATCATGTGTGGGGGAATGTGGATCACAGCGCGGCGTCGTGCGCGAAATGATTGTTTCCCTTGCTCTAGTCTTAGGTTGTCGGACGTCACGCTAAATAAAAGGCAATTCCTCAAACACCCACCGCCACAGCTTAGGTAAATGTGAATCCGAAACCTTGTGGGTGTAAACTTATTTTTATAACTATACAATTTAGTAAAACTTGCATCGCAAATTGCATCGCAAATTGTGCGATGCACTTTGTAAAATTGCATCGCAAATCGCTCCAATTGCATCGCAAAATGCGATGCGATACAAGGGAAATCGTTCACTGGTGGGGTTTTCTAGCAAAACTTTCTGAGGTTGTTTTCCTCTTATTTTTCTGCTGTTCAAACCATTCACAATCATAACACCAGATCAAACCGCAATTTTTTCTACCATTTTGCACGCACCACCTCTTCTCTGAACACCTTGAGATTTTACGGTCCTCGTTTGATTGTTTGGTAAACAGGTCGTTCGATTGTTAGGTCTTTTGGTCGTTTGATCGAATGGTCAACTAGTCGTTCGATCGTTTGGTCGTTTGCTTGATTGATTGCTAAGTCAACTGGTCGTTCGATCGTTTGGTCTTTTGGTCGTTTGGTCGATTGGTCAACTAGTCGTTCGATCGTTTGCTCGTTTAGTTGTTTGATTGTTTATTTAACTAGTCGTTCGATCGTTTGGTCGTTTGGTCACATTAGTTCAGACATAAACCAACCCGTTTACCAATACACTGGTATTATGAATATACGTTGAAAACTGATAAATGTACAGTGAAACCATGCTGCATTACAAAACTCTGTGAACATTATAACAAAAAAATAATATGTTAACAGAATTTGAGCCAAACTTAAATAAGTTGACACAGTAAACAGTAAGCCGGTGTGTCCCTCTAAGACATAGATCAGCGGTTCAAATAAACCTAAATTTACCCAGCAAGGACACAGACCTACTTTAAACCAAAGTTAAGTGACTGGGGGATTTATCAATAACACAGACGCCTACCACATCAACTAGGGCAGACTGTGCAACAGGACCACACCAGCCTCAAGGACGGCTACTGCACTGATGGCAGCCAAACTAGGGATTATTATATATAACCAAGCTGTTTGGAAAAGAAATGAGCAAGTTAAATCAATTCGACTGTGGACCCCGACCATCATTACTAAGTGCCACATGGAAATACAATAAAAACAAGTATTGAAAATAATAAAATTGAAATAACCTTGATGATCGAATAGATCGAACAGAATATCCATGCTTGGCATAATAAACATTATAAGTACATGTGAGTTTCTTGTGGGCTGTCTATAATTTAATTTCCCTACACTTCTTAAAGACAAGTCCAGCAGAACCATAAATCACTCAAACGAACTTTACTTCCACAATTGAGTTATATTCTTTTCCCCTGGTCTTCCCTATACTAAGCCGAATGCTCTAAACGAAATTATCTCAAATAACAATATTGTGCAATTAGCTAACAACTACATGTAGTGAATTCCGATAGAGCATTATCAACGCGTATCAACCACTTTCTATAACTAACTTCAGTGACCTTTATTGAGTCAACTTGAAGTTGAAACACAATGTATCCCAAAGCCATAACGGAATAATTGTCCGTTCTCATTTGAAAACATTTTTTTTTAATCCATTACGCATACCATGGCAGGTAAATCGACAAATTATATAACGGACTAAAATTAGATTAGTACAATGAAAAATAAAAAGAACAAAATTAAGTTAAAACCATACTGTAACCCATCAGAGAATAAGAGACTGAAGTGCATGTGAGACTGGGAACTTGAAATGACCATAATATAATATGCAGAGACTAGCATAATACTTCAGCCTGGAGTAAGTACTTAATTAATTGGGTTAGACTACTCTTTTTCCGGGGGAACAACATATTCAAAACTCTAAAATCGAAAGACTTATTTACTTCGGTTTCTGTTCGATGAATAATACCCAGCGCCCCGCTTTAACACAACTTATGGTTATGCTTCAACAAAATCTCCGCACCATTTATTTACATGTACAAAATACAGTCATTTGACCAGTTCGGGATCATTGACCAGTTTGGGGTCACTTCAACTTTGCAACAACCCCATAATTAAGATACTTCTCACACTACCAATTTCTGTTGATACATGTGAAGAATAACATGCAATAAACCAACAAACCCAAAATAAGGTTCCAAACTTCATCAACAAATAAATTATGGCCATTTTCTTGAATTTTGTCTGCGATTTTGATCATTATTTAAAAAAAAAATGTTGGTTGAAATACGCTGTTAAAACTTCTCACCTTTAAAATTTGAACGCCAGGGCGAATAACATTTATGTTAAATGCTTAGAATGTGTAAAAAATATTTCAGGTAAATACTGAGCAGTCGTCTTGTTTTTACCAAAATCGTCTTTTGGGGGGCATCGTACCCTTGACCAGTTCGGGATCACTCACTACTCATCATCTCTCATTGCGTCAAATGGTGCCGCACTCAGTGAGGTAAAATCTTACTGCTGCAGTCGAAAGTTTATTTGTTGCTTTTAAGATACATTTCTTCAACAAATTCTTGTAGGAATATTGTTTTTTTGTGAGAGAATGAAACTTGAAGGAGGAAATTGCGACTGTAAGAATAGATATTTGGGTCAATGTTGCTTTTAGGCGCGCTTCACCTTTTCATTTGCCTTTGCTGTTGTTTTGTGTTTTTGTTGCTGGATTTTTGCGCTGCTGTTGAATACACTTGCATGAAATTCTCTGGAGAAAGGAAGTCCATGTCCATGCCAACACACTTGTGAAGTTTGTGTCCTTGAGAGACAGTTTTATGAATGGGGGTATTGGTTTGCAATAGAGGGCAAGCTACTGATTCAGAATAAAATCAACTGATCCTGAACTGGTCAAACAGGTGACAATACTTTTCTCAAAGCCTCTTCAAAAGTACTAATCTTTTTTGTCAGTGGATACTTGGTGAGATTTATAACATGTTTAGGTAAACTGATAAACTTTTTGGTTTAAAATGTCAAAGAGATTGCAACCAAAAACAATGTGAATTCAAAAAGTGATCCCGAACTGGTCAAATGACTGTACTAACTACTACCATATCATTATCAATATTGTCATAATACAAGCAAAGAAATCAATGGGAAATTACCTTATTTGTGAAAAAAAGAAGCTCACAGATGAGACATCATACCGAGTGTAGCAAGAGAGTGGGGGCACCTTAAAAGCCTTGCCTGCTTATAAAAACCTCTGGTGAAGTGAAATGCCACACTTCTTGCAATGCCTGCCGCAAACATGCAGCCCAAAAGCATCAGCTTGGGCGTCTGCAATAGTGTCACACAGTAATCCACGCATGATCGATCGTGGTGTCCTGTTCAACCACTGATCTCTATTATAGAGATCAGTGTGTTCAACCCTATGTGCGATCCCAGCTATAGTTGGGACGTCCCAACTTTAACACCCAAAATGGGACCAGTCCCAACTATAGTTGGGATAACTGTCAAGTTGGGACAGAACAGAGCGACAGTATTTATGCCATGGTCCAATGACTGTACTGATTTCTATTGAAACTGACTGGATAGCGCTTCAACGCCGTGCACACAACTGCCGGCCAGCGCAGCCTTGAAGCTGGCGCGATCACGTGGCGGCCATAATTTTGTGTACTCGCAAGAAGTCACGTGAGCGGGCATTGTGTGCGAGGATGAGTCCTACTCAATTTACATGAGATTTCGTTTGAAACACAAATTTTTACGGTGCTTTGTAGGCACATACTGTTGTTGCTTGTTCACATTTAGTCATTTAAAACTTGTTGGCTCACGGGATAACAAAATCAGCAACATGGAAGACATTGTTCCTTATAAATGTTCTATGTTGCATTTTGAAATGGTTTTGATGTCAACATTGTTTGTAATTATTGTGGTTGATGATTTAAAAGTTACTAATAGTTTTGTTTTTCTTTTCTTGCTGCTACAGAATGCTCCTACAGAATTTGTAATAAAAACAAAAGTAAAACAATACAACTATACTTTAAAATAATGCAAACAAGTAAATCAGTCAGTGAGTGAAAAGTTTAGTTCAGTTCAGTTTAAAAAAATTCAGAGTATCTGTATCATAGACAATCTGAATAGGAAAATAAAAGATAAATAATTTAAAAACAAGACATGAAATGACACGGCAACAACAGAAAAGGCAATGCAACACAAGATGAATTGGCATAACAAAAACAAAACAAAACATGACAAGCAAGGAAGGAACGTGACAAGGACAAGGCAAGAACAAAGCAAAACACAAGTTGACAATAATACAAACATGTAAAAAAAAACATATCCAACCTATCTCATCATGGAAAACATCCACCTTCAAAGGGTCAACACATTCTTCAAAATTGCCTCAATGATGATACGATAATTCTTTACAGTACCTCACTTTTTACACCCTGACCAATCCCAAAGCAACACATGAAATCAAGTATTTTAAAATGATGTCCTATTGATACAATTATCATATCCCAAGTAGCATGCCCACATGGGTCCCATATGGGTCCCATTATGAGCCAACATGGGCCCCATATGGGGGTAACCCATATGGCCCCTCCGGATTCTGCACCCGGGATTCATATGAGGCCCATAATGGGTAGGCCCAGATAACCCATCCGGGTCCCGAACGGGTCCAATGGGGGAAACAAACTGGGTAGAATCTGGGTTATCCATATGGGCTTCATGTGGGCATGTGGGCCAAAATGAGGGTTTCATGTGAGGTGGCTAACATGGGGCCCATATGGGGCCCATATGGGACAGCCAAGGCAACTTTCAATAAATTATTTAATGTTAATAAGTAGTCCAATTATATAAATAACTACATGTAAAGTACTTAATCTACAATTCAACATTACATAAATACAAACTTCATTAGAGTCAGTTATAATAATTATAACGTATATACCTGTCAATACATGCCATGTCTTATATAAATGATCCAGGAACCGAAGACTTTACAGTCATGGTTAACACCTTTTTCATAAACAATTTTGTTTTTAATTAGCATGTTTTAAATGAAAGTGTCTATTTGTAAAGTTTATGTATGTATTATTTTTTTTATTTTTTTTGACGGATCTCTTACAAAAAAAGTACAATAACAAATTTTCCGAACTAAATTTCATAAAATTGGTTTTAAAATATTCTCAATGGAAACGCTACTTCAATGCCCTGTCCCACATGTTTGCATATTGCCAATATGGGCTTGCCCAGGTCTTACCCATATTATGGTACCCATATGGGTCTTTGCATTTTCTACCCCCAAATGAACCTTTGCACAATATCTGCCCGCACGGGATTGCCTAGGTATTTCCTATACCAATCTGGGCCTTTCCATAATTGTTTCACCCACATGAGTTTGTCAAAAGCAAATTACAAAACCCATACTGGGGCGGATCGTAAACCCGTAGGCCTGCTGAACTAAACTATAGTCTAAACTAAACTAAAATATTTACCCTATAATGGCTGAAGTCTTTCCCATTGACACCCGTATGGGTCTTTGGATATCCTACCCTTGTGGGTTTGCCGATATTTTCCCCATATGATATCCATATGGTCCACTGCATATTCTGCCCGTATGAGATTACCCACATTTTTCCCATAAGAGCCACTGGATATTCTGCCCATGTGGGATTGCCCACATTTTCCCCATATTATGATACCCATATGGGACACTGCATATTCTGCCTATATGGGATTGCCCACATTTTCCCCATATGATACCCATATGGGACACTGCATATTCTGCCCATATGGGATTGCCCACATTTTCCCCATGTGGGAATTATCCCCATAACCCACACTCATATGGCCCCGTGGGTAACATATGGGTTGGACCTGGCCCATATAGCCCAGATATTTCCCATATTGGCCCATATGGGCTTGCTACCTCAACTTTTACTAATTTAAGTCTAGTCGACTCTAGTCGGCCACCCCAACTTGCTCCAGTATTTTTTTTTATAGATATCAGTGAGTCCAACTAGTAGCTTTATGGTATTAACAAGCATCTTATCAAAAAACTGCAAAATGTCCAGAACGCTGCTGTTCGGGTATTATCTAAAACACGTAAATATGATCACATCACACCTGTGTTGAAACAGCTTCACTGGCTCCCAGTCTGTCAAAGAATTAAATTCAAAATCATTTTGCTTGCCTGGAAAGCTTTGAATGATAGGGCTCCTCACTATCTCAAAGAAATTCTCTCACCATATACGCCAACTCGCAATCTTCGCTCTACAAACCAACTTCTTTTAACTGTCCCTAAAACAACCACTTCCAACGGCGTTCGCGCTTTTTCTGTATCTGCACCCACACTCTGGAACTCTCTTCCTTTACATATCCGAGCTACAAAGTCTCTGGACATTTTCAAAACATTGCTAAAAACTCACTTATTCAATATTTCTTATGATTGACTTTCTGTTTGTTATTTTTTACCACTTGTTTTTGCCGACACGTTTAAATGTAAATCTGTTTTATTCAATGTGCTCTTATTTCTTTCTAAGCTACGTAATTTGTTACTCTGTTTTTTGTTTGGTTTTTATGCGCCTCGGAATAAGTTTAGTCTTAGATAGATGGCGCTTTACAAGTTTTAATTATTATTATTATTATTAGCCCGAACATCTGACCTCACACTTCGAGGCTCGCGAATAACGCCAGATACCAGCCAGACCGGATGTTGCCAGATGTACCTTTGACCTAGCATTCGCTATCGCCCCACGAACCGCTCGCCGTCAGAGATCATGGACAGAACATGTAGTTATTCCCATAAACAAGTCACCACTACCAGTCAGTCCTTGGTGTTCTCTTTATAGAAACCATTGACACACAGTTTATAATGCAAATGCACTGCTGTGAGCACTCTCTGCACTGCTGTGAGCACTCTCTGACCAGTGACGCCATATAAGAAACTTCATGCAAAAACAAATCAATTAAACATTTTTGGGCAATATTTGGCACATGTTTTTGGTTAACATTATTTTGTGTTGCCTTTTTGGAAGTATTCTCAGTGTTTTACGAATGTTTTCTCGTATTTTATTTTGCCCTTTTATAGTGGCTGGTCCATGTGTAGTCCTTGCCTGCAGAGTGCAGGGTGCACGCTGCACTATTAGAGAAAATCGTGAGCAAAGGCCCCGAATACATGTATTTTCTGTAATTCAAATTTTCACGGATTTAGTTTTGACGGAAACTCGTTGGTTTTTTGACAATGGTCCATTAAAAGTTGTGCCCGGCCGGCCTGTTGTTGGGTTGTTGAGTTTAAGCCCTGAGCTTTTGGGGGTTGTGCTCGAACCTAATCGACCTTATTTGCTGAACAGTGCCGGGCCATTATTTTTTGTTCCAAGGCAAGACGGGAGTGCTGGCCATTGTTCAGCAGGGGTTGTGTCTCATTTTGGATGAGTACAGCCCAACAATTGTACGACTAAACCTCAAAAAAGTTGAGTTGTAAGCAAAATGATGTTTTCAAGAGGCTGAGAGACTTTTAAATAATTATGTTTTGAGCATTATTTGAGAGCAAAATTAGCATTGGTCGCTGTGGGTATAGCTCTAACATTAACAACAAAAAAGATGCACGCGGGACAGCGGCGTAGCCATCAGGAGTGAGCGTCTGGGGCACGTGCCCCCCCCCCCCCCCACAAATTTATGTTTCCCAGGTGTCCCCCCGCCCCCCCCCCCCGACAAAAATCGCGATAATGCTCACAAAAAGAAAGAAAGAGGAGAATGAAAAAATGAAAAAAAATGTAGTGAACGATCGCAATCCCCCCCCCCCCCCGTACAAAGTCTGTGACTGTTTAGCGCCGATTGTGTTGCATGCTATGGACGGTATCAAGGACGCGTATCAAGGATCGTACCGGTACATTATTATATGCACACACATAGCTAGCTAGCTAGCTTTACATCTTTGTACAAACGTAACACACGTGACTTCGACCCGATCGATCAGTTGGTCTCGGTGCGTTGTTGAACATGGACCGACCTCGCATGATCTAACCCTAACGAGCTGAATATTTCACCGACTTTTGGGTTACCCTCCAACAGTTTTGAAGCTTGTTTCTGTTGTATGTTCCGAGTTACAAAAAACTTGCTGGTTGGTGTCATGGACACACGACGAAAGCATCAAAATGCCTTTGGTTCTGCACTCAGTTCAGAAAGTATTACTGAACCTCGCCGTACTTTATGTGCATGCCGGTGCTCAGTAGTTTTACAACAGCCATTTTGACGTAGAGTAAATTGACAAAGTTTGTTTTACTTCCCTGCACTTTGATCACGAGTCATGTAAGTGTGGAGGGGATAAACGATGTCATACATTTATTTCAGTTCTTCATAGTGTAGCTGGTTATGTATTGTATGTTGTAAGAACATAATTATTGATGTTGAGATTAGAATGATTGCTCGTGCCTAATCACATGTCCAATAATAGTATGACAGCTGAATGACCTAATGCGACAGGATTATCTGCAAAACCTGGAATAATTATCTTTGACAGGTCAAGGCCGTTTTCATTGTGCAAATGTCACTTCCAATGGAAATCGTACAGCCTATTTTGGGAAACTTTTGTGGGGCACCAAGACGAGGGCATCAGAGGCCATGGCCTCATGACCTCTGTGTAATACCAGGCTTGTATCGCACGGCCTCAGCGGGAGAATGGGCCCTATCAGCCATTTTCTACCTCAAGGGTCCAACAACACGTGTTTGAGCTGTTGCCATGTATAGTACATGTAATCATAAACAACTGTCACTGCCTCTCCTTGCCGCGTGGATAGTACACGGTCGTGTACAAGTGTTTTACCGTACGAGTAGACCTACATGTACATAATATGCATCGTTCATTGTTATGTACATGTACGCTGCAGGATGTAATACGCCATGGTTCAACGCCCCAAAAAGGTGCATTAAAAAACAGGCTTTGTTTCTTTTTCTTTGAGGGAGGGGGGGCGGCGGGGGTTGGTGAATGACTAGAAAAAGTATAGTCTGAAATCTGTATTACTCACATCTGGGGATGGGGAACAGGGAGTGGGCTGGGAAGATGGTTGGCAGGGATGATCATCAAAACCCACATCATTACCACTTCAATGGTTAAACCATGGAGGTAGATGCCTACATCAACGGTATATGTGGAGACTGTTTTGTCTCAAGCAATTGTTTGAAAACGAAGGAAGATAATGTCATAGGCCTATTCATAGGGCAACTGCGTGTGTGCAACACACCGGGACATTCGTCTCAATAGTGTAATGGCCTCAAGAGTGCATGTAGGGCGAGGACATTCCCTGTTTAAACTGCAGCGTTCTGTTAGTAAAAAGCTCAGTTTCTGTTTGTTTCCGAGAATGCAAGTCCAATTCCCCTATTGTTTGCGAGCTTTCATCACACTATAGCTTGGAAACGATTATGTGGCCAACTGCTATTGTGGAAATATTTTTGCCATGTACTTTATTTTTAAGAATAAAACAATAACCGTAAATTGGTTTTTGATCTTATCTGATCTAGTCCGAAATCCGAGATATTTGATGGGGGGAATGAAGAAGAAAAAGCGAAAGCGGGGGTTTTCACTGACTCAGTCTGATGACCGATTGAGCTTACAGCTTTCAAAGTTTGTCTGCCATGAATTATTACGTCGCATAAATTCTGGGTGCGGATACTGGTGGGGCAGACAAATATTTGTCTTTTACAATTATAGGTGGATCATCATTGTGATGTAGTTTATAAAATTTTCAAAATGGCTGTCATTGCCTCTGCTATAGTTATGATTATACTCTGATGGTGTGTAGAATTCGATGATAGTATCGTCAAAGGCACAATTTAATCTCCTATCGTAATATTAAGATAGCATAAATATTTTTTTTAACGTCGTGACGGAATCATTTGTCATTGGTGCATCCAAGTATGTGCTAACTATACTTTGTATTTATGTCCAATTTGTGTGTGTCTAATTAATTACAAATCAGTGAACAATATTTAAACTTTTCTATTTTTATTCTATTTTCCTGTATTAAATACATGTACTTTTACATTTCCCCTGTAATATAAATAATGAATATTAAATTTGATCTGACCAAAAAGGGCTCAGAGAGTGTTATTTTGCACTTCAAGTCGTCCGTTTAGGCCAAAATGATTTTAATGACAACACAAAACAAAGTTCTCTTTGAGTTTACACATAAAAAGCAGATTAATATAATTAATAACAATAAGTACAACAAACTCGATTTGTTTGTCAATGTTAATACTGAGGTGGCGCGGGTTACTGTTTAGTTTTAGGTAGATACATACGGTTTATTATTCCAGTTTAAAAACAAAATTACCCCAAAAAGCAATGTAAAATTCAAGAAGAAATACACTCTTAAAATCCTTGGTCAGAATTGACCTAAATTCTCCCCGTATGGCCTGAACCAGTATGGGTCAGTACATACTGCAAAAACTGGGGTGTTCAAATTGACACCATGGGTGTTGTCACAGTTAGATACCCAAGAGAGTTCTTCAAATTTAACATGGTGTTAAAATGGTGTCGCGTAACAGCAGTTGAGTAACATACACAAATAACTGGTGTCAAAATTAACATCATCATTGAAATAACACCAAAGTAATTGTGTTGGCAGAAATTAGTGTTATTTTAACACCCTAAGGTGTACAATTTGATTCTTTTGTGGCATCTGTTTAACAATGTGACAACACCCATGGTGTTAATTTTAACACCTCAGTTTTTGCAGTGTATGGCCCGGAATCATTGTGTCAAAATGACTATACTAGCAGAAACTGACGCAGAATCCGCGAGTCAAAGTCCCATTTTTAACGAGTTTCCGGATCGATCTGATCCAGAATTGGTTCAGACCCCTTCGACCTGGAGTCCGGGTCAATTCATAATGTGTTTTGCCGCTTTGATCTTCATAATTTGCATTTCCTTATAAAATTAAGAATACCTGGTCAGCGCTCCTTCGAATATTATTGCAATACCATCATTACTGTCCAATAAAAACATTATTGTCCCTGAATGGAAAGTGTATATGGCCTTTAACATAAAAACACACCACTATAAAAAATAAAGTTAAAAAAGGTTAAACGGCTCACTGCAAAAACTGGGGTGTTAAATTTGACACCATGGTGTTGTCACATATATAAATACCGAACAGAATCAAAATTAACATCATACGGCATGTTAAAATAACACAAACGTATTTGTTTCTGAAGAAACTAGTTATTTTTACACCCTGTGGTGTAAACTTTTATTTATTTTTTTGTATCTATGAGGTGACACCGATGGTGTCAATTTAACACCCCGTTTTTGCAATGTACACTAGAGAAAGAGTATAGGCCTGCAATAACAAGTTAACAGGTACACCCTAGAAAGATCATAATAATAATCCAGAGATTAATGATAATGTTAAACTTAATTAATATTTTTGTTTACGTTCATCTTTAATGCCCAGTATATACTATAATCAAGGAAACCCAACATCGTTCAGCCATTGGCACTCCGTACATGACGTCACAACATAAGTTGTAAATGGGGCGGTGCCAAAGATAAGCACGTTTTGGCGAAGCAATTTACAACTTCTGTTTATGAGATGTTTTACTCTTTATTACAAGTACTGAACATGATGAATAATTCTTATTTAATGTATACGCTTAGCTTTGCGAAAAAATGAAACCGATCTTTGTCCAAACAAAGAATTCTTGTGATACATTTTTCCTCAAAACTTGAAATTTGTAAATGGGCAGTGAAGAGTCGTTGCAATGGCCCATGTATTGAGTGCCTTATTAGTCACAGTCGGCCATCGTACATTAAGCCAGTACTTGATACCCATTGCGGGAAGATATCTTGGAAGATCCGTTATTTGCACTCTTGTTTTTCTCTGCTGTTTTGTCCTCCAATATGGGCTGGTCATCCCGTTCCGTTTGTATGATATCCTCTTCATGGTGGACTTCTGCCTCGATGGTTGGTTTCTCACACGGTGACGATACGCGCTCCTCCTCCTCCTCCTCCTCCTGGTCGGAATCTCCTGATGATGATGAGTATCCGTTTTCCAACCACATCTCTTCATCTTCCGCCTCCTTCAAGACGGCCTCCAAGAAGTCATAATCCACCTTGTATCCCTCCGGAAGACCCTCCCACAGTTCCTCGATTGTAGTCTGGTCGGGCCACGGGTCTTCTCCGGCACCCGAAGCTGCTACATCGGCGCCGCGCACATTGCCGACCACGTCGGTCCAGGATTGGATGACGTCGTGGAAGCCCGATAGAATTCGCTGGAAGGCGTCGGTGATGAGGTTGATGTCTTGCTCCATCTGGAAGCGGTCTTCTTTTGCCGTGGAGAATTTAACTGAAATGTCGACAATGTTGTCACATTCCTGTGAATGTAACAAACACAATTAATTGACGTATTGGGGGCGGGGCCTAACTCCTGATTTTGATTAAGTTTGCAGTTATCTTTCCTTTTTTTAGGTCGTTCGTCGTAGGCGTAAAATTCAAGATACCATTCGAAGAGTTCAGGCCAGCGAACTGCATCATCGGGCGAGTCAGTTTTGCGGTTTCGGGGTTTCGCTGAGTAATGCAACAAGAACTTTTTATTTGATATGCAAGAATACTTATTGAATGTTCAAAATGCAATCGTGGCTTACGTATCATTGAAAAAAGGGCTTCTTTTTTTTAAAGTGGAGGTCACCAGGGGCCATTCGACCTAAAACTGATCATGTTGAATAATCTTTTTACCCGATCTGTTTAATATCTCCATTCTACTTGGAGCCTATATTCAAATTTATTTCAACAATGTTTTATACAAACTGCAATTCCGTTGGGGAGTCAAAGTCCTTGATATCCTAGACTGGACTATTCCACATATTTAGGAGGGGATCAGGGCCAAGTTTCATGGCTCGGCTGACCGTAAGCAAAGAATCGGCGCCTATGGAATTCTGGGCTTACGTTAAGCGTCTTTCACGGATAAGAGGGTTTTTTTTGCTTGTGCGCGTGCGCTCTGGGCATTCTTCGCCTACACATCAGCTAGCGCATGAAATTCGGCGCTGCACAGTAGTTAAGCGGAGAATGGTGACCGTAAGCGCAGAATTTGGCGGTAAGCAGAGCCATGAAATTGGGCCCAGGTCCCAGAGTTGTGTCTTTAGTTAATTAGTGAGGGTTTTTTGTCGGTTTTTTTTTTTGAGGAGCTGAACAATTTGTTTTCACTCATATTTTCGTACACAAAGTTGTACAGACTCTATACAGATTGCAGATCGGAACTATCCGATAAGTTGAGCCATGTTTGTTCTTTGTAGCAGGCTTGTTTAATATATGAAGATTCCTTGCTGGCAGTCTGTGTCGTATAGTTTCTGGTGTTTCAAACATTTTTGTTGGCTTACTGGGGAGCCAGCGACTATAACAGTGGAACCTTCTGTATTGTCATTCCTAGGGGTTACTCCCTCACTCTCGGTTTCCGGTTCTTTTATACGAGACGAGGTCCGAAATCCCTTTATTCATTCTTTGCTACTTGGCCGAATCAAAAATCTACCACATCCAACAGTGAATACGCTTGTTATTGTTTGAGTGTTTGTTTTGTTATTTTGTTGTTCTTTGTTTCTTATTCTTTTTTTAAAGGTTTTATAGGGGGGAACAAAAAACTCACATTCTCCAGGACTTCAAACAGTCGTTTCAGGCTATCTTGAACCCATTCCGACAAGTTAGTCTGCTTGTCCAGCCGTTTGAACATCTTCTCTTGCACGACGATAAGTTTATCCATCACGTGGAGAAGCTTGCTGAGCTTCAGATGGCGTGCCTGGGCTGCAAGGGTTGGCTTCGCCCTCAGATTGCGGTAGGTCTGCGATGATGATGCCTGGGACGTGGATGCGCCGTGCTGGGCTCCCATCGCCTGAATGCGCTCCTGTAGATCAAGAGGTAAGGCGAGGTCCTTGTGTGTGTAGAAATTGTAAAGCAACGAATGGAAGGCGACGTGTAGTTTTCTGGTGGACGGGTGCATGTTCCACACCAGTTCTTGCTCTTGCTGCTCGCTACGAGGCAAAGCTATATGTGGGTAAAAAGTAACAAGACGAGTAACATTATTGAAAAGAGGTCATCAATCGGGCATTTCTGTTTGAAGGAATTGCGAACCCCCACTACAAGCTGACATTATACGAAAAGCAAACACAGAGAAAGGTGTCAACATAAGAGTTTCTGAAAGGAATGAAGACACACCCTCCCCCTGAAAACAACCTTTTAGCTTGCATTTGGGAAGGTAGTGCATTCAGCTCTACCAGCCAGGCTCCTAGTGGATGAGTACCCATGCCCACATCCTTTACGGACTGTGAAGGGGGTAACCCTTTTTCAGCACCGGGAGTAGGTGGCAACGTGCCTCTGGTGACAGTTGATCTGGGTTGACAGCCCAAATCAGTTAAGTGTAGCCCTCACCTTGAAGTGGCCGTCCGACCTTGTGAGTTGGGAGATATCTCATAAAAAAAGTTTTAACAAATTGTTTACGCGCACAGGTGTGATGGTTGTTCCGGATAATTAGCGTGCATTGATTTATTGAATAGTAAAGATTTTATAGCTATACTTTCAGGGTTTTTTTCTAGATGTTCATTTAGCACAGGGGGTAAAGAATATGTATTATTAGTTTTACCCCTACAACGATGTGTATTAACCAATGTAACTCATTTGACAGTACAATGCATTTTCCCGACTTCTTTGAAAAAAAGTGCTTCCCAAGTGCTCTATACACATCGATCTTAAGGTAACAACCAAATTACATACTTTGAAGTAAAGTAGTAAGAAAGAAAGATAGAACAAAAGAGTGATCCATTGGTATAAATACATTTTACAAACAACTCAAAACGGGGTTTTCCTTTTCTTTCAAATTTTTCGTTTTGCTAAAAAGATTCTTCCGGCCTTCAATGAGGTGAGAGGTTAGCGGTGACACCGTGTGTAAGTTGAGTCGTGGTGGAGAGAGAGAAACCGTTTCGATGCTCTGATCGTCTTCTGGCCTGTGGCCTTGTAAATAAAATGCAAAATAAAGCAAAATATTTCTTACCAATTGGGTTTTCATCGAAAAGTTGAGATGGGTATCCGGTTAAGACGCGCTGTGTTCCATCCCTGGCCTGCAACAACCCGTGTACCGACTCTCGCCATTTCATGCGAATTACATCAATCCAGATCATCTTTGCCTGAGATCCGAGGCGAAAATGTCTTCCCGTTCCTGGTAGTAAAAGTAAGTGCTTCTGTTTAGCCGTTAGCTATCTCCTTTATTGTTAGACTCGGACTCCTGGAGGTGACCAATGAGCAAGGACTATGGCGGAGATCTTTGCTGCTGTGAGATACTTTCTGCATGCATGGCTGATTGGAATGATAAGGTTTTAACATCCCCCTCTCTCCTTTTCAACTATAGATTCACAAAGTAGCTTTGATTCAGCAGTCAAATTAAAAGGGATCAGACTGAGGAAAAAAGAACCCCCATCTACTTAAGATTCCAAAAGGGGACTGATGGGGATTGGTCTTTGAAATGTATAGGACTTTTGTCCTTACAACTCTCCAAGCTGTATAGGCCTACGTTGTTGACCAAAGGTTTTTTTTTTTTTGGGGGGGGGGGCTAGTATAGGCACACTGGCCTCTCGTCAAAGTCTTCATCGGTAAAAGATGATCTCCAGCCATTTTTGCAAAATGATGGTAAAGCAATATTTCAGTGTTAGGGTCTACATACCACAAAAGCTAGTTTCTCTATGTCTAGGAATTGAAAGAAAGAATTAAAGAAGAAGAAAAAAAAAACTTTCCCTACTATTGAAACAAAAAATAGTCCAGAGCATCAACTGGATTATAGTTGAAACGTCACACAACTGCACCGAGTTAGGTTGCTCGGTCCTAGCGATCGGTCCAGCTCATCCTGAACAATTCATGAAGTTGTACGTTCAAGCTCAACAGCCCATCACATCGGTATTGGGGTGAGACTGGTGGGGCCCAGCGAACAAGTTATAGGTACACTGCAAAAACTGGGGTGTTAAAATTGACACCATGGGTGTTGTCGTGACATTAAAATATACATCATAGGGTGTTAAAATAGCACTCATTTCTGCCGAAACAATTCCATCGATGTCATTTTAACACTATGTGGTGTTAACTTTGATTATCTCTTGGGTATGTATTTGTGACAACTGACAACACCCATGGTGTCAATTTAAAACACCCAGATTTTTGCAGTGTACATGCACTATGCAGTATACGCCTAAAGAACCCCCAAACCAACATTAGTTTTGTCAAACCAATCAAATGAGGGCGCTATAAAATTAAAAAGAGCTTCGTTGTGTCTAGTACCTATACTTTTACTCATGATCAATCCACGTATATTAAAAATGAACAGATACCCTTGAGTTCAGCATGTCATGTGTATGCGATGTTATGACACAGAAATCAGCATTCTGATGTAACATGAAGGTTTGAATTCATCATTTGACGTGATAACTGCTTTTCGTAAGGGTTGGAAATGGTGAGTAGAATTCTAGACAGTATCTAAACAGTTTTCAATTTTGGTGCTCAAAGGAAATTGTCATTGCCATTTAAATTTTCACGAGAATTGAGAAGGTTCACCACACACATGCAGTGTATAGGACGGGAGTAGTACTGTTCCGCCCCAACTTGATGATCGTCCCAACTATAGTTGGGACTGGTCCCAACTTGAGTGTTAAAGTTGGGGCGTCCCAACTATAGTTGGGATCGCAGTGCACACAAAGCACCTCACGAATAAACTAAAATCATTAGTCAGGTTAGTAGTAACATGGAGCTATCCATGGTAGTAAGTATCATAGTATGAAGTTTTTAAGACCCCTTTCCCTTGAGAATATTTGAGATTAAATAGAATTTTGTTTTTCTGAGAGAAGGGAAACTGAAATGCGTAGGCCTACCATGGAGCATGCATGGATGGAGGAAGGAAAAGACCTCCGAGGCCGCTGTCAGAACCCTCCAAAAACACTATTTACACTGAGTTAGCGGTCCATTGTGAGCGATAAACTATCATTCTAAACCAGTTTTGACATGATTTTGTACAGAGCCGAGACCCGGGTTTGAAATAAAGAATGTTGTTAATTAACGCCAATCGCATCTGCTCAGGACCCATGATCGATCACGGTGTCCTGTTGAAGTCTATGGGCGATCCCAACTTTAGTTGGGACGTCCCAACTTTAACACTCAAGTTGGGACCAGTCCCAACTATAGTTGGGACAATAGTCAAGTTGGGACGGAACAGTACTAACTAGTAGTACTACTAGTAGTAGTGTGCAGTGCAGTTTTTGGTGTTTTACTGTGTAGTCTAGCAAAAGGTAAGTTAGTGTGGTGTACAGTGTCAGTGTTGTGCTGCTGTACTGGTGGCCCTGTAGTGGCAGTCTTAGTTTGTTACTCTACTGTGTGTACAGTTACTATGTTAGTTTTACTTTAAACCCAGTAACTGGGGCTGCTCTACTCTACTCCTTTTTTCAGAAATGTTGACATCTTCAGTTGTTCCACTTCTTCTACTAGTGCCCCCCCCCCAGGAAACCATTGCACATAACGATGTGAACTGAAGTGAAACCTCAATTTGCTATATGATTTATGATTTTACCAACACCAAGCCACAAAAATGCCACAAATTGACAAAAACTAAAAGACCCACCGAAATATAGCTTGAAAACCACACAAACTGGCTTCTCGATATGTCTAAGATGCAACCTCGGGCATGAAATTGTACTCACGATCATTGTTTGTGCTCCAAATTGATGATTTTAAAGTCGACACTCGGCGGTGAGACCATCCATCACGATCGACTTCTCAGTACACTCTCTGTATTTATCGCCGTGGGTGCCCTGCCGTCGCAGTCGGTTCCATGGTGTGATCGCAGTGGCGGTGGATGTAAATCGATGACTTTTTAACAGCACACTGGTTACAGGTACTGCAGCGAGTGCGCGTGTTCAATCATGAGTAACATAACTTCTGTGCAGGCTGTGTTGTGTGAAAGAATGGTCGAATGAAGTGCACACTTGCTGCAGCGCCTGTAAGATAGAATCAAGCCTAAGGACATAGCTAAGGACATGAAGAAATAGGCCTACACATGTTGGAATGGAATTTCAGCTTCTTAAATCAGGTCAAATGAACATAGGCCCCCCTAGTTGAAATTGTATTCACATTGTAGAGAAGCCTGAAACCAATGACGTCAGTTGCAGCGCAATCAGAGACTGGCGTCCAACCAGGGCTAGTACTTTCCCCTTTTCAATAGTACATTATCTTTTAAAACAATAGCTTCCAATTTTGTTTTGATTTATAGAAAACTTATTGACCACAAACTATTAACAATTCAAACCTTTATTTTTCACAGTCGACGACGCTTATCTTAGCTGGCTTGGGATTGGCAGGGGCTGCATATGTAGGTAAGAAACTTCTGAGCTCAATTTCATCACCATGCGCTAAGAGTAAGAGAATAGCAAGTGTGATCATTAGATGAGTTTACCTCTGTATGATGAATCAATCTTAATTGTTGATTATGCTGACTGTAACGGCTCAATTATACAAATCACCATTTAAGATGATGTTGTTTCGTCCCAATGTTAGAATCGTCCAAACTTTGGTAAGTTGGCACTGGTCCCAACTTGAGTGTTACAGTTGGGATGGCCCAAGCCCAAACTACATGAACTATAACTGGGATCCAGATATCTTTCAGAGTGTGCAGAGGGGGATCGTACCAGCCGGAACATTGGGTGGCCCATGGGTGGTCCCAACACCAGGGCTGCTGGCAGGTGGCGCCAATCGTGCCATGCTTGGTTGAGCAGGGACATAGTAATGGATTCTTTTTTTTTTAATCTGACTTGTTCACACTATTATTACTCTATCATGCAATCCCAGCTATAGTTGGGCCATCCCAACACAGCGTTCTCACTTAACAGTGGTCTGCTGGCCAAATGCCAATTAAAACACCTGAGGACCAGTCAAAATTCTTTACAAGTCCAAGTGGTTCGGTTGGCAAGTTCAGTGTTAAAAAGCATCCCTATTTAATATAAAATTATGGGCTAGTGCAAAAGCTGACGGACTAGTGAAATGACAAGCTAATTGGTCCTGCTGGCCAGTCACTAAAAAAGTTTGGGATAAACCCCGACTGTTACACAAAACTTGGGACTTTGGACTGGTCTCAACTATAGCTGGGACGATTCTAAAGCTCGGACGGAACAATTGTTATACTAGTTAAAACTCCTCTAATTTTCCTACTTATCTGCATGGTTCTTGAAAAAACAACCTGCCCTAGCTCAATGGGATACTTTGGAATGCTAGGTGGCAGCAGACTTACTGGGTAAATTTCCATTGTTTACGTAGTTCTGAGCATGTGCACATTACCAAGAACAATGGATTTACGTGAAAGTGTACTGCTACATGTACCTAGTGTCACCTAAAGTGTCCCTTTCTAACAGAACAGTGGCATTTTGAGGTGCACACATGCTGATGTAGAGAGTAGAGCCATTGAGAGTGGTAAACAGGAGAAGCCAGCTATTTTCAATTAGCCACTGCAGTGCACTGTTGGAATAGAAAAGGTTTGTTAGTTTGTTGCTACAGTGGCAATTTGGTGCTCTGATCGACCGTATACATTAAAAGAACAGCGACCATGTAACACTGGTTCAGACAGGTGTTCCAGAGTCGCTCCTAACCAAATAGGTTCGGAGCAACTCCAGGTCGACCCACATGGATGTTGGTGTCAGACAGGCAAACTTAACATAACATTTACATGGATCGACGTCTGAAACCACGACACTCCAGAGTCATCCTGAACGACTGCAACAGTCGACTTAATGCGCTGTTTAAGACGTCAAACTTTTCATATACTTAATCCAATAAATTGGTTTGGCGCAACTCAAGCGTGCCTGTCTGTAAGTCTTTCGAAGAAAAGGTTGCTGTAGTTGCTTCATGGATGCAAGATGCCCGGAAGTCAAGATGCTCCTGAAAACTGGTGAGCTCTCGAGGTCAACTTACACAGTCTATTATTTGTACCATGTGGGCAATTTTGGGGCAAGTATCATCTGTGTACTGCTCAGTTTAAACTTTGCTGATGTTAACATTCAGTTTATGTGAATCTTTGCCAGGCCGCTTAGCTCTGCAAACTGGAAAACTTGTCCAACAGAATGCCAACAAAATTCCAATGCCCGTAAGTACCCAATGCATTTCACTCAAAATTGAATTGTGAAGACATTTGTTCCATTTTGTTTTAAATTGATAAGAAGCACGATGTTTACGAGAAAGGGTTTGAGTCAGAGTTGGGAAGTAAAGACGATGTCCAAGTTTGCTAGCCTTGAGCCAAGTAAAATTGTCATTATATCAATAAGTAATTTTTTGATACAATTTGTGTTACTTATTTTGTTTTTGCAGACATTTAGCTCTTACTACAAGGGTGGATTTGATTTGAAGATGTCTAAGAGAGAGGCCAGTTTGATTTTAGGAACAAGGTATGATACAGACCAAGTTAAAATTGTTAGCCCACCCCAATACCATCCCATCTTGGTCACCCTGCCCCCAACCACCACCACCTCCCCCCCAAAAAACACCCAAACGCAAACAAAACAAAACAAAAACAAAACAAACTAAACAAAACTAAAGACCCCAAACAAACATACAAACAAACTAGAACTCCAACAAAACATGAACCTCCCACCCCCCCCCCCAAAAAAAAGTAGTGTTAACTTAGTGAGGATACACAGTCTAAACGAAAGTAAATCACTTTGCTTTCAGATTTTTGCTTTTGTTTCACTTTAATAAAAAAATGTGTGTGTTTTCTTTCTATCTCTGTAGCCCGTCTGCTTCTAAAACTAAAGTAAGAGAAGCACATCGGAGGATTATGTTATTAAATCATCCAGACAGAGGTATGTTCCTCTGTTTAGTTAAGCCTTATCTTTCATACTACGTTCCCCTTTTACTTGAATGAATTTAGACACACAGGCCTGGATTTACACAAAGGCCATGGCCTCTGTTGCCCTGGTCTTGGCCTTGGTGCCCCTTCAAAAGTTTCCCACAGACTTTAAGATTTTCTAATTGAAGTGCCCTAAGAAGGCTTTGTCAATGGCCTTGCCCTCTCAAAGATGAAATTCCAGGTCTGTACACACAGTGCTTGGTAATAATCGAGGACTAATTTGCATAATGTTTGCAGTGCCGGTGTTGCAAACGTTTGCCTGCATGCTCTTATATAAAAATGGTGTCAAAACCTTTGTTTGTTTTTTTCAACTGGTAGTAGCCGGTATTCAAAACTAAATTGATTAACTTTAACCTGTATGAATTGAAGACATGGGGTCTTATCTCCGCAGTTGATGACATGTGGATTTTTTTAAAAAGTTTGTTGGCTTATGTTGCAATAAATGTTGCAATTTTTATTATTATTTTTAAAGGTAGGGTCATAGATTGGTAGATACTAAACAAAATATTGTTCTCTGTAATCTCGGGGAACCAATGATATCCAGGCTTGTAGTGTTCTATTAGCAATATGAGTATTGATTAATGTTTAATAATGTACTCTGTTATCTTACTATCTATTTTCTGTTTATCCTTGTTTTTTGAAAAATTATTTATTAACGTTTAATCGATTGCTTTAGTATCACTAGTATTTCATTTATATTTTTGTTGGTTTCTTTTCTTTTCTTTCACTTTGTTTTGTTAGGTATTATGTATTTATTGATGGGTTATGATTGTTATCATTGGTTTTTATTTGTTTACATTTGTAGACAATTTGGTGGAAGGGGGAGGGGTTGTTGAAGTGGGAGTTGTAGTGAGACGATGTCACCACCTTTTTTCCCGCCATTACATTTTTTACATTTATTTTTTTAATGTTTTTTGTCACAGGTGGCTCTCCATACCTAGCAACCAAGATTAACGAAGCCAAAGACTACCTGGAGGGACAATCAAAGAAATAAACAAGCTGAATGATCTGTTGTCTTGTCATAAACATTCTTGGTCATCAATAACGGAGACACCCTTAAAGGTGCTCAGAAATCCACAAGAACTTTTTGTTGACAAAGAAACAAAGTGTTTTGTAAAGAAAGAAACACAAAGTGTGATCTTCTCTAGCTTGACTGTTACTGATTTTGTGGCCACTGGGCTCTCCATAGGGAGCTGATTGCCAAGACTGTCCATTCTGGCGATGTTGTCAGTTCTGAGTTCATGAGTGTAGTTACCCCCCCCCCCCCCAATGTCTTGATTGAGGACGCCTAGTTTTTGTATAAGTCGCCATTAAATCGACTGGCTCGGAGGGACTGGGCAAGTCTATGAATATCCAGATGTTTGTTTGACAGAAATAGATCTTCTCCGACAACGTTATCAAAACAAATCTAGACTCCCCCCCCCCTCTTCCCAGTGATTGGCCGGCAGTTTGAGCCTAGTTCAGCAACAACAAAAACATTGTAAACAGCAAAAACTTATTGTTATTAAGCACTGTTTTCAAACATCATGGCCCAATTTCTTGGCTCTGCTTAACGCCAAATTCTGTGCTTGCGATCACCATTCTTCGCTCACACAGGTCAAGTGTGGAATATCTGCGCTAGCTGTGTAAGCTAAGAATGCCTAGTAGCATGGAGAACGCACACTCACAAGCCAAAATTCCTTGCTTACTTGTTAAATACGCTTGGCGTAAGCGCAGAATTTCCTGCTTACCGTATGCGCCGATTCTTTGCTTACGGTAAGCAGAGCCAGGAAATTGGGCCAAGGTCTTGGAATTGCGAGATCAAAGCTAATTGTTTTACTCACTTCCCAAAAACTGCAGCATTTCAAGCAAATATACCAAGAGAAGTTTTTCCCAACCATGGCCATCTTTATGCCCTGTAACATTTGTGCACATTTTTATTTTCAATATTATCAATGTTGTGCGCATGCTCCCTTGATTTTTCAAATGGATTGATTTTTTACATGATGGATGACATCTAGCAGTTTGTTTTGAAGTGAATTTATTTTTTTTAATAGATTAAACGAAAGCTTAGGAGGTCCATGGTTGTTTGCTTTATATACGGAATCCAGTTTCAATGGTCGGGGTAGAAGCTCCTCGGCCTTGGTGATGGAGTTTAGTGCTGATGTTGGGTTTTTTTTTCTCGACACGAGGGGCTTTGATGTTGTAAATACGGCTGTGGAATAATACCTCGCTGTGCGTTGGCATGGCTACGTTTTTTTAATATGTAATTTTTAAAAGGTATTATATTGATTGAATACATTAATCTTAATCTCAAGAAACTGCAGTATTAAAGACAATGTTTAAACGGTATAAATTAATGAATAAACGAACAGTATGAATGAATGAATGAATGGGTGGGGGGGGGGGGGGTGATGGATAAAACAAGGAAGATAGTGGTAGCACTTGAAGACTTCCTCATGACATATACATGTACACACAAAAACTGAATGAGCTTTAGTAAAAACGACTACTTCATCCCGCCGGCGCAGATCAGATGACCAGATGAGTGAGTGAGTGAATGAATAAAAACAAACACCCAAACAAACAAACAAATACACACAAGACAGTGCCGCCTGAAGAATTGCAAAAACCCAGACTGAACTACTGTCATGATTTATTTCTTTCGGGGATGGAAATAAAAAATGAACCTAATAATGAAACACTTTGGCACGGAGCCTTTATCTGCCCAAGGCCGGCCGCCCGCCCACAGGCGCACAATGGAAAAGAAAAAAATGGAGACAAATCAATAGATACAGTCAACAGATAAAGTGAGACCCAGAATTGTTGAAAAGATAAGAATTCAGACTGGACTTGAAGCAACGTAGGGACAGACATGTTTGGATGTCTAATCATGTTATTCCTCTGGAGTATTTTCATGTTCATACCACTTCCAACCTGCAGAGAAATATTTCCGTCTGAATGAAATACATGAACTTTTAAAGTCGAGGGAAAAACATTAAATTGAAAACCTTTATAAAAATTTAATTTCTCCATTGTCATTCAATTGTTTGTCTTATATGTAATTTTTCGTTCTCGTAATTATTTTCAATGTAGCTTGGATACTTACTATCCTTTGATGTACCCAATCTAAAACAGCATTGGGTGGGGGGGGGGGGGGTCAACAAGCTGTGCTTTTCGTAAACCCCTTTCATGTCCAAGATTTGTTGTAATTATGGTGTTTCTCTTTGCCACTTTATCATGTATTTATTTTTCCATACTCTCTTTACTTATTGTTGTCATTTCTTGTTTGGACTTGGATAAAAAATTAACCCCGAAATAACAACCGTAAAAAAGAGACCATGTAAGTAGATAATTCACAGACTGGTTGATTGGTATGATGGTTGAAACTGAAGGATTTAGAGGTAAATCCTTTCAGAAAAATAATAAATAAATAAATAAATACATTATTCTAACGACGGTTACAGGCCTACCATGCAGTTATAATGACAAAGAGAGAGCCCCCCCCCCAAAAAAAAATAAATAAATAAATAAATAAATAAATTTAAAATAATAATTTTACGAAGAAAGGAAAAGCTGCAGTCTGATGCCTTGAAAATGTTCATTAAAGAAAAAGAAGAAAGAAAAAAAAGATATATGTGAAGACATTCAAGTTAAAAAATATATATTATCAACGTTTCCCTTTAAATAAAATCAAATTAAATCAAATTAAAACAAATAAATAAATAGGCCTTAAATTTTAAATAAAATGAAATTAAATAAAAACTATATATTCCTGTACGCTTGCATACTTTCCCATCTCTCACAGAAGTACCCCCCCCCCGCCCATCACCTCAATCCGGAAAATCCTGTGAAGAATCCATGAGTCCCAGAACACAATGAAGACATAATTGGGGGGTGGGGCCTTGCCACACTGACAAGCACCAGACAAATTAAGTCGGCATTTAATTCATTAATTCCTCGAGCGCGTGACCTGCATTTTCGGGGTGACAGGATCTTGGTGCCTTTTTGGTTTCCTCTTTTGAATGGCAACACTTGAGAATTTAGCAATAAATTTTCAGTTAAAGACATGGAACAATGGCAGTGACTATTAAAACAGCATTCAACCGATTCTCCTCGCCCCCATCATAGATACAAAAGCGTTGGTATTGAAATAATTATCACCCAACAAGCCGTTTTATATGAACGTGTTATAGTGACCATTTTATTTGTACGGTGCTCAGGAAGTGCCATCCAACTAGTAGAGATCCTGAGGATGATGGCGTCATAAACGTAAGATGACGACATCGCGATATCTACTCGGGATGACGACATCTTGAAAGTAGCTGAGGACGTTAGTCTTCCCAGGACGAATTATCTTTGGATTGTCGACATTTTCAGGATGTTATCATCCCATGACGACGAATTATCTTTGGAAGTCGACATCCGACGTTCAGGATGTCGTCCTCCCGAGATAATTTGAATATATCTCGGGATGTCGACATATTTCAGGATGTCGTCTTCTGACGTCTGTGATGTCATCATCGTGCTGTAAATTATCTCACGATCTCAATTTGTTGGATGGCATTTCCGGAGCTCCGTAATTTTGTGTGTGTTCTTGGTGGACACTATAAAACAGGTGCACCAATCGGTCTGCGTGATATACAAAAAGATACCTAATCCAAAATAATGTTCTCAAAATTTGTCCACCATATCTCAAGAAGCTAATATTAAGGCGAATTAAACTTGGACGTTATGGTCTAGTGGGTTTTTTAGTGATGCCAATGAATGTTGAAATCGAGTCTTGTTTTACAACGCGAAAACAATGTACACACACAAAAATGTAGTAATGTGGAGCGAATTGAAATTCGGCCACTTGTGGGAATGTATATAGGCTCGCATTTGGGGCAAATTTGGGGGGGGGGTGGTCAGAAATAAAGTAACTGGTGATATTCCCGTTTCCCCCATTCCAAAGTCTAGTTTTTACTCAAAATGCCCCCAAAATTGATTCAATAATGGCACGACAATAATATGTAATTTTCCCACAATCTCAAAAAGTTGTTTTGATTTAAACTGACAATGACGTGAATCTAACTCTTTTTAAACCCAATGATGTGATAAACCTAGCCTATATAAAATAAATGCATGCAACTCAATATGTATATAAAACTGTTTGCTTAAAATAAAAATAGAGTTGACGTTGTCACTCAGGTCAGCAGAGTATTTGTTCGTATTGGCCATAATTATGAATTTATTGCTTTTTGTAGATTATTCAATTTTCGGATTAACCCGGCTTTAAAGACGAGCTCTAAGGTCAAACTCAGTTTAGAGTTGCACTCATGTTTGATAAAACAAAATTGTAATAAATCATTAAAAATATCAAGTAATAAACCACAAGGGAAACTGACTGGGTTAATTTGTTTAATATCGGGGTAGAGCGCCGGTACGTTAATCCTGACGTCGTTGGTTCAAGTCCCGCTCCAGTCAATTTTTCTTTGTTCAAACCCAAATAAATAATTAAAAAACGGACATTTATAAAGCGACATTTACCTGAGGAAGCAAAGCGCTGGAACAGGAGAAGAAAAATCCAGAAAGATGATGGGGGGGGGCAGACTGGAGAAACCCAGATCATACAAGCAGAGAAACGATGGGTCTTGAGGCTTTTTTTAAAAGGGGTGAGACCAGTAGAATTTCTCACATGAGTTGGAAGTTTATTTTAATTGGTAGAGTCCTTATGAAAACGTATCTGACCTTGGGTTAAAACGGTGTAAAATTGCCATCGTAATCCTACTTCCCTAGAGTGAGAATTTTGTCAACTTCTAAAATCATCCATTGACGTCACATTTCAAATTTATGGTCTGTATGGGTCTGTACTGAATTTTAAAGACATTCAATAAAAGTTGGATAGTTTTTAAAAAGTACTTGTCATTAAGGGAATAAAAGAGTAGCGACGAGTTCTTAAACGGCCGTTCAAAACCGGCAGGGTCGTGGCCGTGCGATAAAGGCCTGAGCCGAAGGCGAGGGCCTTTATCGCACGGCGACGACCCTGCAAGGTTTTAAACGGCCGTTTAAGAACGAGTCGCCACTCTTTTATTCCCGTTCATAAATGCCATTTTGTTAAAAAACGAAAAATGTTATAGACAATCTGTGACAATCTGCTTCGCAGCGAATTTTCGAAGTTTGTACATTTTCAAAAACTTTAAAAAAATTATGTTTGGTGCGCGTTGGGTTGTGTGTCGCGCGTGTAAATATATATTACGCGCTGGTACTAATAGCTATATATTGCGTGTCGCGTAATTAAATTGGCGTACTTGAGCTTGCGCGCCCAATCTGCTTCGTAGCGAATTTTCTAAATTTTGTACATTTTCAATTATTTTTTTAAAATTCTGTTTGATGCGCGTTGGGTTATGTGTGCGCGCGTGTAAAAATAGATTAATATGTTCATTTACTAACTAATTAATTAAATAATGAAAGTAGATGAATAAGTTGCTTTAATCTCACCGCAACACTCTCCCCCTCTTGTACAGAATGCCCCACCCGAATGAAGACAAT
The DNA here is from genome assembly GCA_023634235.1 of Pisaster brevispinus. Lineage (NCBI taxonomy): Eukaryota > Metazoa > Echinodermata > Asteroidea > Forcipulatida > Asteriidae > Pisaster > Pisaster brevispinus. The sequence continues at coordinate 14,837,310 of JAMKCF010000014.1, read as the reverse complement.
GGGAACACAATGAAGACAATGGGAGGGCCACATATCGAGCACCAAATGACGACATCCCTTATATATTATATATAGGCTAGAGTGGCTCAGAAGGGACATCGCACATCGCAAATTACGGCATCGCAAATAATTATTTTGAAAAGGATATTTGCGACGTGTGGTGTCCCTTCAGGGCCACCATACCTAAAATGTATAAGCCGCACAGAGAGAGGGGCGTGGTTATTTCAATTACGCCTTCTCCACTTGGCTGCTGTGTGTATATAGGATACAGATATCACAAACGGGCCATCATTAATCGATTGGTATTCTATCCGAGTCAACCACTGGAACCCGCTCTCTTGTTACAAAACGCGAAGTTTAAGTTGGAGTTTACAAATCATGTTAGCTCTTCGTGTGGTGGTTCTTGTCTCTAGCCTCGTCGTCAGCGTGAGGAGTGAGATGTGCTCCACCTTGGTCACTGTCGCGCCTGGAGACGAAGGAAAATCACTTTCAGCCAAGGCATTTGCTGAGTTTACCGCCAAGTGTCGAAAGGAAAGAATCAAAGGTAAGGAATATACATATTTACTGCGTGGTGATCCCCCCTACTGTTTTAAAGAGTGCAGGTGTTCGCTTAACATGATGTAACAAAGTGCCTTTTTCAGTCATCAGAGGAAATAAAAATAGTAGGATATACTCGGGTGGAATTTGAACCCATGTCCACCGCATTGCATGCGAAGATACCCGATCAGACTAGCCACCGCCACTTAAGGCTGTTAAAGTGGCACTGCATCACTTAGGCCATTAGACACTCAATATGCACTCTAAAAACAATTCCGGGTCAAAAAAATAATAGGAGACTTTTGGGACGCTAGGTAGCAGCAGACTTACCAGGTAAATCCATTGTTCTCGGTAATGTGCACATGTTCAGAGCTACATAAACAATGGCAATTTCCCTGGTAAGTCTGCTGCCACCTGGCGTTCCAAAGTCTCCCATTGACCCTTATTCCGGGTCCAAGAGGGCCTGACCCATTTCCGGATCAAGCTGACCCGTGAAGTGGTTAAGAAATGGGTTTAACTCGGATTCTGCGTCATTTTGACCCCCCATTGGGAGTTATTTGGACACAGATTTCGGGTCAAATCCCCCGAAGTGGGTCAGATACGCATCAGGGTCAATTCTAGCAGCCGCATGCCGGTCCTCTACCAATTGAGCTATCTAGCCCTATGTTGGCGGTCTCTCTATTTTGCTAATACCTTTGTTCGGGGGGTGCCAGTCAGAAGCCATGCAACCTGTAACTGCCGTGTAGCTAGGGATCCCACCCAGGTTTTACGTTACAACATAGGAAGCGGCAGGAGAGAGATCGCCTGATGAATGAGATGCGACTTTTAACTTCACTTTACTTTTTACATTAGGGCCAGGTAGCTCAGTACAGATTTAAATTTAAGTTTTTGGTATAGATCTTGGAAAGTTATATATAAGCTGTAACTGTTAGGTATTGTAAAAACACTTCAATGACAAATAGTGGTAGTTAATTGAAAACCTTTAAAATTGAGTTATTGTTGGGATCTCAACATTATCTCACGACCACCAGCCATACACAAACAATTTTGCATGTTACATGTACTTTGTGCATTGTCCAAAGCACATGCGAAGGCTTTTCGTTTTGAAACAGCACCATTTGTCAAAAAACAAATCTTTAAACAAATTTGTTTCGTCGAAAATCGAGCCATGCAATGTTAAGAATGTACACAGCAAAAACTAGCGTGTTAAAACTGACACCATGGGTGTTGTCACATTTTTGTTTTACATCATATGGTGTTAAAATAACACTTATTTCTGCCAACACAATTACATTTGTGTTATTTTAACACCCTATGGTGTTATTTTTTTATATTCTCTCTTGGTTATGTGACAACACCCATGGTGGCAATTTAAACACTCCGGTCTCCCCCCCCCCAACCCGGTTGGGTTAAGGTTTGAAAGTGTGTGCAAACCAATGGGAGCTGTTGTCAAAAAGTTGAAGTACAAACAAAAGAGGGACAATGGGAGGTCCCCAATTGCATGTATTTCGATGTGGATCGGGGAGGGGGAGGATAGAGGTGGGGAAGTTAGGGGTGACAGAACTGCTCCGGTTTTTGGGGGAAGGGGAATAGTTAGGTTATGCTTTGAGTGGTCGAACGGGAGAGGGGGATTATCGGTCCCAACCCTTCCCAGCCATAAGATCTCAAAATTTTCATACCATTTATGTATTAATTTATTTAGTTTTAATCGGTAGGCCCGTAGGCTAAGGATTAACCCCGCCCTTTTCTCCTTACGCCATCTAGTTCAATAAAGAAAATCTTATGTTTCGGAAGAAAGCAAATATTACACACACAAAATAAAGGGGGAATTAAGCTAAAACCTGTTTGCAAGTAACTTAGAAATAACGAGTTTCTAGAAAAATAGTTTGATTATTTGAAAATATCAGCTACCGTTTTGTGCAAGTATCACGATACGTAAAAATGCCCATCTCGTCCAATATTACGTTTTTACGCAAGTTCTATTTCATGAGAGAGGGGTTGTTCAATTTGCAGGCGTAACACATGTGAAAGTCAGGCAATTTAATTTCAAAGGTTGGTTTATAAAAAGATCGATCGGTGCCTTGGATTTCTTTATCTCGAAACGTTGGGCGTTGGAGCTGTAGATTAATAATATGAAGGTTACTATGGCAAAGTGTGAATTGTGTTCCGGTGTGTGTGTGTGTGACCTGATATGATCAAAACGCTATCATAAAAGGGACGCGGGCAACTTGTAAAACACAAAGGAAAACCTTGTCAAGAAATGAGGCTTTGGTATAATAGTGCTCTCATGTGGGGAGACCTTCGAATTGGAATTTAATTGTCGTCATGCTGTCACCATAGACATGTCCCTTGTGTCAAAGTAATCTTAACTACTAATTCAAAAGGGGGTCTGGCTACTTTGGACTTTCAGCCTAGCCACCGCTCAGTTACAATTATGGTTTGAATGGACCATAACTTTTCTTGAACGATTCAAGGGCTGTTTTTTAGCAGATTTGACCCGAAAATTAATAAATATCAAGTAGTAAACCACAAGGGAAACTGACTGGGTAATTTTTTATTAATTTGGGTTTGAACAAAGAAAAATTGATTGGAGCGGGACTTGAACCAACGACCTCCGGATTAACGTACCGGCGCTCTACCAACTGAGCTATTCAGACCTATGTTGGCGGTCTCCCTATTAGTCAATATCTTTGTTCGGGGTGCCATTCAACCGTTAACTGCCGTGTGGCCAGGGATCACACCCAAGTTTACGATACATATCGCTACTTTTTTTCTTTTTTGGGGGGATCTGAGAAAGTTGCAAGCGTTCATTTAAAGGTATTGCACGAACAATTCGCCACTGATAAGTGGTTGTTAATTAAAAACCACAATTTCATTATTATTGGGACCCCCACATTTGTGCCACATTCATCAGCCATGTACAAACAATGGCTTCTTCGTTTTGTTTTGTTTTTGACTTGCGGAAGTTTTTGCATGTTTTGGGGTTTTTTTTAAACAGCGTCATCAGTCAAAATTAAATCAAAAGAAAAATAAAAAAACGATAAATAAACTCGGGCTTTGAACTTTCATGGTTTTGAAAGAGCGAAGTCACTAATATAAAAAGGTTTTCAAGATGCAAAACAGATATTGAGTGGAAAATCTCGTTTTAATATAGTTTTGTCACCGTCGTCGTCGGTATTGTTGTTTTTGTTGTAACCTTTGTCGTCGTTGTCGTCGTCGCTGTTATTGTAGGGTGTCATTGTTACCATTGTTGTTTTTGCTGTTTTTGTTTGTTTCTAGCTGCTGCATTGTTGCTGCTGGGTGTTGTTATTGTTTTTGCTATTGTTGTCTTTGTTGTTGATGATGCTGTTGTTGCTGATGCTGCTGTTCTATGTTGTTGTCATTATTGTCGATGTTGTCAATGTTGTCGTTGTTGTCGCTTTTGTTGTCGTCGTCGTTATTGTCCTTGTTGTCGCCATTGTTGTTGTTGTTGTTGTTGTTGCTGCTGCTGCTGCTGCTGTTGTTGTTGTTGTTGTTGTTGTTGTTGTTGTTGTTGTTGTTGTTGTTGTTGTTGTTGTTGTTGTTGTTGTTGTTGTTGTTGTTGTTGTTGTTGTTGTTGTCGTCGTCGTCGTCGTCGTCGTCGTCGTTGTTGGTGGTGGTGTTGTTGTCGTCGTCGTTGTCGTTGTCATTACGTCTACCATATTTAGGAACTTTATGGCTTTTAAACAGTATCTCTCTGTTTTTCTTATTCATAATTCATCATAAATGTACGTAGGATTGTTCTGCAATAGTGACTTTAAAAGTATATTAAAAAATCGCCTCAAGTAACACTGCGATATCAACTATTATTCTTTGACAGTGACTTTGAAGTCTGTGACTACAAAACAGCCCTTGGTAACCACTAAATTACCGTTAACAACAACTTCGGTGCCACCATCGACCACAGCAATTCCGCCAACAACAGCAGAACTACCGTCAATAACGACAACAGCCTCAACTACACCTTTGACAGCGTGCGCCACGATACAATCAGCAACGAACGACAATCCCCGAATCCCTGAACGCCGATACTTCACCTCGTATCCTGTTGTTCTTCTGTTTACTCTTCTGAACGACAACAGCAATTTGATTGAGTTACGTTTTAAGAATGCTGGTGATAGCGACTTACACACAATCGGTAAGTTGTAGTTGGCATTTTTTTTGCTTGTAAATCTATACGTTTATTTTTTTTTTCAAATGACGAATGAGACGAATTCTGCGATGAGCCGACAGCCAAATGTCTTCCTCATGACTGTGTGCCAAATTCCTTGCTTATATCATGAAAGGCACATTCCATGGCTATTTACCTTATACTTGTATTTGTAGTGAGAGAGTTGCCGGTTTAAGGAGAGTTTTGCTTTATTTTTTCCAGCGGTGAGAAGAGGTTCCACAGCGTCCAGTATCGAAAACGTAGAAACCGTTTTTGACCACGAATTCGACGCATCGATTGTGTTCCGGATGTCCTACGGCAATGGTGAGATAAGCCTGGGAGTCGACGGCAGCGGACCTAGTATGACGTACAACTACCCGCCCTCGTCGACTAATGATGTGAAGTACATTGAATTGTATTCCAAAACTAAAACGCCAACCATGTGGACCTTCTACAGAACGTGCGTTCCCACGTTTATGGACTGAAAATTGAAAGTATTTAATATATCAAAAGAATCCCCTCGGTGAGATTGCTTCACACAGTTGGCCCTAACAGACCCCCAGTACAACAGATAGGGGATGGCATTGTGCCTTTGATGAGACAAGCATGGATTTCGGCACACGGTCAGAGTATGTCATGAGAAGATATTTGGCTGGTTGGGCCATCGCAGATTTCTCCCTTTGAAAACAATACAGGTAAAATAACAAGCAATTGCAGCCATTATTTTTGAAGTTTTTGATAGTTGTTTTTTGCCCTACATTTTTAAGCCAGACTTTAAAATCTTTCTCATGACATACCGGTACTCTCTGTCTGTGTGCCAAATTCCATTAGACTAAAGAGATATGGTGTTTACTACGGGGGTGTACTGTTTCGTTTGGGTGTATGCAAAAAGGTTTACTTGAACACCTACACCAAATAGTGCCCTTGTATGGTGTCCATCTCAAAAAGTGTACTGCTCGTATCATCGAAGGCGCATGTCCCCAATTGATTCTCCTACCTGGCCCCGCTTTATCAGCGATACCATTTAGTATCAGGGTTCTAGCAAAGCAGCTACTGCCTAAATTTGGAAAAGCTAAACACTTTTATTTGAGACAATGAACGAAAAAACACCCACCATTTTCACCACTAACACCACCACCATCACCACCACCCCCACCACCACAATAGCAACAACATCAACAACAACAACATTTTGTAAATAAAAAGCTTTGTTCGATTGGGGGGAATGAGTTCATTGGTCTTCGAAACTCTTTTTTAAAGACAAATTTCAGTGTTCTTTTTTATCTACAGGCTTTAAGGCCGGGTACAGAAAGCTCTATCGGAGGTTTTGGGGTCAAATTTCTTTACATTAGTCCCTCTTCTGGAGTTCGTAATTGAGATGCACGTGTGGCAGTAATTACGTGTTTACGTATTTACACGCATGCGCAGAATTACGAAAACGTTCAGACACCTACTGACTAATCAAGCTGTCAAGCAGAAATAATAATTCCTTTGAAATTATATTTTGCTAAGCGAAAATTTTAAGGGAACCAGTCAACCAGCTAGAAACGCATTTCTGCTGAGCAAATTATTGGTTTAGCATATCTTCCTGCTTAACATCTTTATAAATGTGGGCCTAGGAAAAGTTGCAAACTTGGAATTTCAAATGTTTTTCTTATTTGGACACTTTCATGTACACTTAAAAAAATGGGGGTGTTAAACATGACACCATGGGCGTTTTCATATACAGATGCCCTTGAGAGAATCAGTAGGGTGTTAAAATAACACAAAAGCGCATGTGTAGGCAGAAACTTGTTTTATGGTGTAACATCTTATTCTTTTTTCAGTATCTATATTTAAAAAAATATTTACAACAGCGTCAATTTAAACACCCTAGTTTGTGCAGTGTGGGTCGTCTGCATAGCTCATTAGATAAGCAGTGTGTTCTAGAATAGATCCAGGTCACAGTGTACTCATTCATGCGGATAAATAGAAGACGAGAGAATACCTTTTATGTGAAGGGAAAGAATATAATAAAGACTGAAGTATTAAATTAAAGACAATTTTGCACATTGCCAATTATTAAATTACGATCAAACAATGAAGCGTGATGTAGTTGCAGTTGGTGTTATATTATTTATAAATAAATTGCAGAGTGTAACCCATCTTTCTTTTCTTTTTTGCCTTGACATTTTGAGTAGAACCTTTACGAAGAAATGTGTATTTTTATGTTATACTATCGCCCCTCCCCCAATTTCTTTAACCGCATCGGTTATACTTTATTTGATGTTGTTCTTTGGTTGATGTCAAGCTATGTCCAGCAGGTTGTCACTATAGTTTCAATTGATTAGCGTAAAAGTCAGTCTAAAACTTTGAGACAGTAATCGGTCTTTGACCTTTGACCTCAGTAGGTTACATGGACGAGTTTTGGGGTTTCACCCCCGCGTCCATGGAAATACTTGAACAGCTTTCGTGCCCATTGAGTAATTTGATTGCACGTAATGTTTTGATACGCATGTTGTGAGAATGGGTTGCCACTGTTGTTGTGGCAACAAGTGCAAACGTATAATTATAGACTAAAGTAATAGTTATCACGAACGATCGAAAAATGTTCTACAAAGTTTGCTCGTAGAAGCTTGTGGAAAATAAATTACCTGCTGCATGGTTTCATTGTTAAGGCTCACAAGTAAAGAACAATAAATAAATAAATAAATAAACTTATAAACAAACAAACAAACAAACAAACAAACAAACGAACAAACACCCCAACAAAGAGCCATATATTTAATAAACAAGTAAGCAAATAAACGAATAAACGAATAAACGAATAAACAAACAAACAAATAAACAAACAAACAAACAAATAATCAAACAAACAAATAATCAAACAAACAAATAAATAAAAGACATGCATGTCTAATGACAGCATGGAAAATGGTATAATTTCCAGTGTAGGAGAGGTTCCATAGGTTCAATAAGTTGCACTATACGTCATTTTTTAAACGGCAGTGATCAGCCACAGTTACCGTAATGTCTCTATTAAAACCTTCAAACGATGCACTTGTTTGGTCAAAACATGCCTACAGTTTCCTGTCACAGATTGGTGGCCGGCGTATTTGATAGGTTTAGAGGGCTTGTTCTGCCTTTTCCCAATGATTTCTTAAGCTAATTGTGTTGCTTACATGTCAAGGAATACCTTTTTAAAAAATTGTATATATATTTTTTTTATTAATTTGCATATTAATTAGTTGAAAATAAAGAAAAACAAAAGAAATAAAGAACAGGCCACAAATTGTTTTTATTTTCGGTGCTAATTCCGAGATAACTCCTCTTATTACATAATAAGTGTTAGAAAACCCAGCACAATTGTTTACAAGAAGCCCTTATAATAAATCTTATAAACAAAGCACATTATTCAGAACCTACTCCTCTCAAGCATCATGCTAGTCTTGGGCCAAGACGTCAGTGATCGATAGTGGATTGTGAGCGCGCTCTCGATCGACTCCGTAATAATTCGTAATAGCGCGCCCTCCAACGACAAAATCTTTCCAACTTGACTGGCTCTCGATCTCACTAACGTCTTGGGAATCCTGCAGTGCTTGGGGCGGCGCCGTTTTATGTAAATGAACCGTTGCCATGGTCGTATCCTGCATATTCAAAGTCAATCATCGTGCCAACTAACTTTGAACAACATGGCGGCTCTGTGCAAACAACAACCTGTCAGATAGTGTCTGGTTTGCTCCAAAGAATTGATCACGTGTAAGAGTTATTATTCGTTAAAATCAAAACACGGAATTGCCGATATCCTAAAGAATATCGTCGGTGATTTTAGTATAGCTGCATCCCATCACATTTGTGATTCTTGTTATAACAACATTTGTAAAATTAATCTTTGTCAGAGATCACAAATGAAGTACGTAGTCTGTTTCGTCAAACTAACGACCACGATAAACATGCACCCATTTTATTTTTAGGGGCCTACCCTACGGCCACCTACATGATGTATTATTATATTTATTACTCATGTTACTGGACAGGCTGTAGACAGTCAATTAATCATTACAGTTGTTGGCCCATTCATGGAGGTAAAGCTGGCTTACTTCCCAAGCTGTGTTAAAAAAAAATTGACATAAAATAAAAAGAATCTAGAGCTAGGCTACACAAACAGAACACCAACAACGTTCAGCTTGATTCACGGCCAAAGATTTGAGAGGCACAACAACTATTGCAAGCGATTCGGAGACAACGTTATTCGGCCCGTTATTCTTCACGTCATCAAAACAGAGAGGCAGTGACTGGAAAATCAGGCTTTTACCGAAGCCGGTTTGCAGACAGATGAACAGATCGTTGCCATATAGAGCCGCATCTATATCGCTTCTGACTGCTTCGGTTTAAATGCTTTCACATTCAGCTTTTCACGAGCATACTGTTTTTCTAATAAAAATCGTTCGTCGCGCGCCTTGCACACATGTAGATGCATCAGCCATGTTGATATGGTTGAACCCTGGGTCACATAATAATAATATATTTATTTATGTAAATTTATTTCAGTGATCGCGCGCTAATTGGTTCCCTATGAAAGGCTGGGGAGAAAATAAAGAAAAAGTTAACCCAGCACTGCAGGATTCCCCAGACGTTAGTGAGAGACAGTAAAATTGGAAAAATTATGTCGTTAGAGGGCGCGCTATTACGAGTTATTACAGAGTCGATCGAGAGTCAAGTTGGCGCGCTCACACCACTAGCGATGCGTTCACAATCCACTATCGATCACTGACGTCTTGGCCCAAGACTAGCATCATGCCTACTACATCTTACTATAAACTTGGCATATTGTTTACCTCCTGGATCTCTTTTACAATTGTTTTTATATTTTTTACTTTTAACGGCTTTTACGGGCTCCAGCTAAAACCAGACCCGAATCAAAAGCCACAAGCCACATTCCAAATACTTTCTGATCTTAATATGGCGAACTAAATCCGCTTCCAGCTCAGGCTGACCTATTTACACTCCAAAAACACGGATCAGAAGTTACCTCGATTCCGGGTCCCGATGGGAGGTTTCAATCATTTACGGGGTCAAACTGGTTGGATTATGAGCCAGTTTGACCATTTTGGGGTCATTTTGACACAAATTCCGGGTCATACAAACCCAGAAATGGGTCAGGCCCCACGGAACCCGAAATCTGGTTTAATTCTGACCCGGATTTTGTGTGTAGTGTATACCCAGGTAAAGTAATGGTTGACCCAAAGTTATCATGGGTTAATTTTATTTTAATCTGATTTGGTTTCTTTCATGCTAATTAACGCAAGCTCAAAAACAATATTGGTTTCATCTTCAATGAAATTGGAGTTTTATTGTATGGTGCTCAAAGAAGTGTTGATGTGCCATTCTTGTGTATTGCACACGTCACATTCGGTTACATTTCAAAGACAAAGAAAGAAAAATATTTGGCACTACCAATTTCAATCTTTCCACACACAAAATAATAATAGCTAAACACCTATATAGACCCGTGCATGGTTGAAGAAAAAGAGGAGTAACTTATACTAAAATGTTTCTATTCAATGTAAAAAAAAATTACAGCGAGCATTGTTTGCCTTTACCCTGTCCTTGCGATGGCTATACTCACTATTGTTCTATAATCGACAAGTGGTCAAAAACACAGGAGATAGTAAAACATATAAAACTACATAAATAAAAACAACATCAACAGACATTATGCTTCGGCAAAGAGAATCCAGACAAGTCACAAAATGGCTACCTATTGATACCGATTTTCATACAGTAAGCCCTGTGCCCAATTTCATTAGAGCTGCTTAACGGCCGATTCTGTGCTTACTGCGCGATTTCCATTTCATGGCGCTGCTAACCGTAAGCACACGGAAAGGCATGCTAACCTTGGTGCTTACTGTATGCAAATGAATGACGTAATAATGAAAATCCATGGTGAACACGCAAGATGGCTGCCTAATTTTCTTGCTAACCTGTGAAATACGCTTACGCTTAAGCAATCATGTGTGCTATAGTTAGCGCGAAAATTTGCTTACCGTTAAGCAGCTCTATAAAAGTGGGCCCTGGGCCCAATTTCATAAAACCTGTAAGCACAAAACTTACTAAGCACAGAAAAATAATGCTTAGCAAAAACTGGGTACCAGCCAAAATTCCATAAAGTTTTTATTGTTGTGACTGGTGCCCCATTCATTTTTTGCTTAGCATAAAAAATTGCTAAGCAGTATTTTTTGCTTAACAGCTTTATGAAATTGGGCCCTAATCTTCCGGCTATCATTTTGCTGAGAGTTGTGCGTGGCGCATACACGCGTGCGCGTTACCATCGTTTGACCTCAACAACTAAAACACTTCGATCGGTTAGCATTTTCAACATTTGAATAAAAATACACGAGAATGTATCTGCCTGATAGCTGTGGGTTACATAAAGTACAGTTATAGTTTATTGCAAATTCACTTAATTTTAATTGAAATTTTTTGAAAATAACTGCCGAACGTTTGTGTAAAAAAATAATAACAATACGCAGTAATTTTTGTTCTGTCAAACATTCTTTTCATCGGGAAAAATATATGCAGTCGTCCTAGCTTGCCAGGATAGGAGATGAACCGGTTTCGATCTCGAACATGATGCCATTTTCCAGAGAAATTACACCAAAGAAAACATCATCGTACAGTTCACGTTGATTAATTTTGTTAGAAACATGTGAAATCAAAACAAAAGCAGTCGACACTCCCCTGAAAATACTCCTCCAAGACTTGATTACAGAGTGGCGTTATTGAGCTCACAAACATGGGCCGTGGTACCAGACGTACCCCGCTTGATATTGAACGAGAGACAGTCTTGGCGCTCCATACATCGTCGTCTGCAGGCAGCTACAGTGTCCGTTGGATACCTGTCCAGGGTGTGGCCGAAGAGAAAGTGAGACACCGAGACACATAGTGTCCAGTAGACTAATCTATGGTCAGGCAGTACACATTCAAAGCAGACTGACCATAGCTGACTTGGCGAGGACGCTCACACACAATGAACAGAGGTGTATCTTTGTCCACATCACCCCAATAGCCAAGTATGTATGGACTATCCTTGTAATCATGGGTTATCATGAAGCCATAATCCTGATCCCATGGCTGTATTTCATCATCTGGTTGGTCTAGCTCCCACTTCCGGTATTCAGTCGGATTTTTACCATCCTCGTAGCAGTTCCATTCACCTTCAACTTCAGCGTCATTACAATTGATCCAAACACCTTTGATGTCTCCGTAGTGCCGAAACGAAGTAAATATGAATTTATTTTCCCAATCTGAGCTTGGGACCATTATAGATGCATTGTTACGATGACACTGTATCACGGCAATGGACCAGTCGCCATTCATGGATCCATCCAGACCCAAGTAGCAGGAATCCCCAAAAGGCACCCATCCATCAGGGCACCCTCTCGCTGCAAAGACATCCTTGGTTACAATAATAATTGTGGTAATAATAAGAGAGACCAATAAGACAGTACCGTTCATCTTTGTCAAAAGCTTTTAGACCCCTCAGGTGGCACAACAAACCCGATTCCCTTTTTTGTTTTTGGTGGTAAAAATGTTCCCGTCCAGTTGCTCTGATGTAATAAACAGTTGTCAACTTTCAGTGTGTTGCATTTCAGGTACGGGTGACTTTCGGTTCTTGATGCACTTTTATGTTTGATGAGTTGGAATGGAAAACTCATCCATTTAATTAACGAAAATGCTCATCATCAAAGTGCCATCACCTTAATGGCTAATTAACGTCAAGGTTTTTTGAGATCGCACAATTAAACATCGCATAATTTTAAAACCAATAAAACTTGATTAGTTTTATGGAATCAGAGGTAACGAACTGAGATGAGAATAGACGCTGCAAGTAAAGATACAGCTGACGTGAAGTTCGCTTCGCTCAAATGGAATAAAGCCCCATTTCGAATTGTGTTGACATTGTCTTGGTTAACCATTGATAGCGCCCATTTGTCGTAGACTGACATCCAACAAACCAGAAAAAAAATCGGCGACCTTTCTAACGTTGGCACTTGATGTCAATACCTTTTGGGGACCAAACTGAGAATCAATGTAGGCAAGAGTAGACTGGTTCTGTGTATATGACAAGCTGCCGTGGTAGTCGCCAGTCAGTGCCAAAGATTTGGGCCAGAATTGGTGCTGCTTCGCATAAAATGCGGATTAACGAAAGTTACACCTGGCAAGGCAAGCATAAGCGAGGAAGAGAATTGCCCAACATTATAGAACTCTGATCTCATTGAGGTTCAATACAATTATTGTTTTAACCCGCATTGACTGAGTTATAAATTACTGTATTCTGTCAAGACCATGTGACAAATGAAAGACTGATGGAGATGATCGGCAACCGATGGTACTTCAGCAGCAGTGCTGTGATTGAAAGAAAGGCATGCTTGGTTGGGCCATGTGGTTCGCCAAGGCGGTATGGCAGCAGCCGTTGTGGATGGGATGCCAGAGGGATGCCATCGTTCCGTGGGCCGACAAAAGATGTGCGCTGGGTAGACAGCATCCGAGAATGGTCAGGTTGCGAAACCACCGAACTCAAAGCAGCAGCACTTGCAAGACGGGCTGTGGTGGGAGCGGTACCAGTGATTCAAGCGGGGTACAATTTGAGGAGGAGACCACGGGCAAATGCCTATATGTCTACTAGAGAGAGAGAGAGAGAGAGAGAGTGTGTTCTGTCAATCATAAACAGAAGAAGTTTGTACACAGCTAAATGGGAGCTAAAGTCCGGTGTCGTTTAGCCTTTTGTCGAGGCCTTCGTGGCTTGGACGGCTTTGTAAACAGCGGAGCAACTGGAACGGGAGACCACGTGCGCGAGCCGAGTGGCGAAGCCACAATGGCCTTTTCCAACTTGTTTGCGTTTTTTTTTTTACGAATTGTTCATATTAAGTATAAAACGTGCATTATTCATAACTTGCATGCAAATAACTATCTGATGGTACACACGATGAGACGTTCGCCATTTTGTCTATTTAGTTTGCATAAATCGAGATTATAGACCTTTCTTTTGCAACGTCACAGCCCAAGATTTTGCCAACCCTGGCTGGAAAACTATGGAAAGCCATAGATGCAAAATAAAAACAGATAGCTATAGTTTGTAACAATGTTACACAAATATTAAAAAATAGTGTTGAATTTATTGGAAACAAAGCAACCGATCATAGGAGGTATTTTATTTAATTAGAAGTTTGCCGAAAATGTTGCATTTGGTTGAAACATCTGTTAACACGATTGAACGTTTTACTAACATTCGGCGGGCCATGCCAACCAGCGCTGTCTGTTTATCAACAATGGAAAGGTCTATAAAGAAAAAAAATGGAAACTGCAAAGAAGTTGGAAAAGGCCCTCGTGGCTTCGCCACTTGCGTGTGTGGTCTCCCCTTCCAGTCGCTTGGGATCGCGGCTCTACGAAGCTGTCCAAGCCACGAAGGCCTTGACAAAAGGCTAGGTGTCATTGGAAAATCTGTCCCCCTAAGATTTAACAGTATAAATGTACAGACACGTCCTACTTGGGTGCCCCGACGAATACTAAATTATAATAATAATAATAATAATAGCGTTGGTGGGTTCCGCCCCAACGCACCGCATTGTATGCGTTTTTTATAAGCATCCGCAGGCCATGTTTGTTTCATGCGTGGCAGAAGACTTTGTTCTCTGTGTTTCGCGAATAGCTTTATTCTAGACTGACAAAAATGAACGCTAACTCACGATGTCTATTCCACACATGCAAGGTCTCAGTAGCAGGCCTGTGTGTAGGCCTGTTTATGGTTTACGTGATTTACGTAAATTCACGTTCTGTGAATTTCAGTCCAGCGGGAGGTAAGCGGATTTCAGTCTAAGGTGAAAAGTATTGCGGATTTAAAATATGTCAGCTGTGTGTTAAAACCAAATTACTATGTTATGGTAGCCCAGAAGGGACATCGCATCATCGTTTATTGTGCGCACACTAAAGTCATTTGCGGTGTCATATAATTTTTCACGAATATGTACGCATTACTCACGATGTTGTGAAATTATTTGTGAATTTTACGCGCATATGTTCACAATGTCTTGAGTATATTTCTCGAATAATGTAGTGTGGGTGTACACACGCGAGAAGTCGTACATAACGGGGCCTGACTACTTTTCTGCTATGCCGTACTTCCTAGGTCGCTATACGAATTCTCCACGGTAGAGTATGCAATAAATGTCACGACATCGCATTAAATATTTCAGACCGTGTGAGCACACTATTCCCGAAAACAAAATCACAACAAATGTGATGTCCCTTTAAGGCCAGCCAACATACTATGTCAGTCCAACTGATGCTACAATGATGGACCTGTCGGTTTCCAAAGATGCGTTGTGGTATATTATTCTTAATATGGCGCTTGTGCTTACGGGCTTTACCCTCTGACCTTGACATATTAAATTCTGTCAAATTCGCCGAGAAAATAAATTTGTTGAGAGCAACCTCTGCTTATATACCAGCTGTGTAAAAATTTACCTTACTGTAAAATAATTGTGAAATATTGTAATTGCTGCTGTTGTTATAACGTTGCTGTTGCTTTTGCTGTTGATGTTGCTGGCGCTGCTGCTGCTGCTTTTGCTGTTGCCGCTGCTGCTGTTGTTGCTGTTACTGGCGCTGGCGCTGCTGCTATTGCTGTTGCTGTTGCTGGCGCTGCTGCTATAGCTGTTGTTGTTGCTGGCGGTGTTGCTGTTGCTGGTGCTGGCGCTGCTGCTGTTGCTTTTGCGGCGCTGTTTCTGTTTCTGGCGCTGGTGCTGCTGCTGTTGCTGCTGTTTGTTGCCGTTGCTGGTTGTTGTCGTCGTCGTCGTCGCTGCTGCTATAGCTGTTGCTGTTGCTGGCGGTGTTGCTGTTGCTGGCGCTGGCGCTGCTGGTGTTGTTTTTGCTGGCGCTGTTTCTGTTTCTGGCGCTGGTGCTGCTGCTGTTGCTGCTGTTTGTTGCCGTTGCTAGTTGTTGTTGTCGTCGTTGTCGTCGTCGTCGTCGTCGTCGTCGTTGTTGTTGTTGTTGTTGGTGTTGTTGTTGTTGTTGTTGTTGTTGTTGTTGTCCGATTACCATCTTCTTCTCTTTTTGAAAGGAAGTACGAATCATCCGAAGGCCATTGAATTTGTCATATCTCACTTCAAGGAGAACCTTGATTGGCTGAGACATGTTGCTGAGTATTGTCACGTGTACGATAAAGGTCACGACAGAAGCTTAAAACCTTCATTTCGGGTCAACCACTGGGAGGAACTACCCAACGTTGGACGAGAGAGCCATACCTATCTCTATCACATTATCAAGAATTATGAAAACCTCGCAGCTGTTACGGTTTTTCTCCAAGGCCAATTCGAAGATCACGTTCCAACCTTTTGCTTTCCAACTGCACTGGATTTTCTCGAGAAAGCATGGGACGAAATTCCTTGCGTGATATATAAAATACATGAAGACTGGGGAAGAATCGAACATATTGGCAAGTGGAAAGATGACTACGACCTAGGTCTTATGCGGCATGCTAAAAATGGCACACTAGGAGAATTTTATCAAACAGTGTTCGGAAGAGAGCCACCAGAGTCCGTGGATTGCTGCTTAGCGGGCTGTTTCTCAGCGACCAGGCGGTGTCTCCAAAAGCATCCTAAGAAGTTTTACCAAAAATTGATTTCATTTTTAGACGATCACGTGAACCCAGAGGAAGGTCACTATATGGAAAGATTGTGGCGTACTATTGTCGCTTGCTAAACAAGGGGGTTGGGGTGGGGGTTCGGTTGTAGACCTCACACC
Source organism: Pisaster brevispinus (assembly GCA_023634235.1). NCBI lineage: Eukaryota > Metazoa > Echinodermata > Asteroidea > Forcipulatida > Asteriidae > Pisaster > Pisaster brevispinus. Next base: position 14,820,824 of record JAMKCF010000014.1, on the reverse strand, counting down.
TTCACCTTGTAATGGCCAGTTGGGCAAATCTGGAATAATACGCAATAGCGCTTTGTCATGACAGGCGTCTTGCTGTGCTCAATAAGTGTATGACATGTATGCGTTTTTTTAGCGCGACATACGAAATAAGACCTCAGAACAAGAGGTCTACAAAGTGTAGGGAGTTTAAACACTATGTGGACTTGCACACGTTCACGCAGTGTTTTTACGGTGTTGGAGAATATTATGTTTGTTTCTAAAGCGCAGAAAACAATGTCCACAGAGTGTATGCAACACAAATGTGTGTTCTAAATAATTTGCTACCTTGAGACCGAGGAGAACACAAAAATAGGGACAACAGAAGGTCTCCATAGGGGAATTCTAAGGACTGCCGGTGTGCTCCATAAGGAGTTTTGTGTGCAAAGTCTATAGGAAGATGTAACGTGCATGAAGCACGTTTCTCAGACTGAAATTTTTAAAATTTTTAAAACCACATTCCTTAGGAGGGAATCGTTTCTCAAAATGGTATACATTATCAACAGCTGCAGTATTTTCTTATCGAGTAAGTTTTTATGGACATTAGTTTTGTTGTAATTACTCCAGGTATTTCTCTCAAGATATAACCGTTCAGTTTAACAATCAACTCGAACAGCGTTATATTAATTGCCAGCAGCTTTTCGCAGAATTCTCTAGTTGCGCCTGTCTCCGCTAAATTGAAGGCCGATTTCGCATGGTTAAAGAGAAAGACTTAAACGTTTAGTTGAATGTTACATTCACGTGCCTTAAACCTGGGTCACGCGGCTGCCAAAAAAAAAAACTCAAATGGGACTCGCGTCTCATCGGAAGGCACTTTTAATTAAGTCTGTTTGGGGTGGATGGGTGTTGGGGTGGGGATGGTTGTTGGAGTTGGCTGGGGAGACAAAACATAGTCCCAAGGTAATTCCCACCTAGAAAGACCTGTGTTTACAAGTGCACAGGCAATCTGTAGTGTTTCAATATGTGTGTACAAACGAAAGGGGTTTTGTATGTATACTTGTCAATGGGGAGTGCCATCGACAAACTTCAAAGGGTCAAAGTGACCTTTTAGGAAACTCAACCCCATGAATGGCCACACTATCTCAAAAGAGGGGTTTTAGTAGAGGATTACATGTAGCATGACCGGAATTGACCGAATGTTATTAAAAATATAAAAAAGTGCCTACCGCTACTGCCCCCTTGCGGACGCAGTGTTAAAGTGAAACTAAAATATGTTTTCAACTAAGGAAGCAAAAGGGCTTTTAAACTTAGGCATACAAGTGAAACAGGCTGCTTTTTTTTCTGAAAATGGCCAGGAAAACCTCAAATGTTCTGCTTGTCTGGTAGTCGTTAATCTATGTAGATAAATTTATAATCGGTTTAAACTGACGCTGTTTCGATGGAACATATTTTACACAGTATTTCAGCAAAATCATCAAATTTGATGGGGTTTTTTATTATTAAAAATGTCTGCAGTTTTAAACAAAATGATGTGTGTGACTATGTGTGTGTGTGTTCTACACTCTAAAAACTACCGAGTCAGAATTGACCAGGACTCCGGGGGACGGACTAATTTGTGGGTCAGACCGGTTGAAAGAGGAGTTTCAACTCAATTTATGAGTCAGTTTGACCATTTGGGGGATCATTTCGACACAGAAATGGGTCAGGCCCCACGGGACCCGGAATCTGGTTCAATTCTGACCCGGAAGTTGTAAGAGTGTATATCCGGGTCATCAATCTTTTCCAGACTCCGGTTAGTAATGGCCGACCCAAAGTAAACGTAGTTTCATTGAATACGGACTCTGGGATATGATTCGGTTTCTTTCGAGAGATCAAAAACAAATGGTTTCGTCTTCAATGAGATTTATATTGTTTTATATTGTTTGGCGCTCAAAGAAGTGTTGATGGCCCATTACTGTGTATCCACAAGTCACATTCGGTTAGATTTCAAAGACAAAAGATATAAACATATTTGGCACTAATTGTCTTCATACAGATTAATAATATCTAAACATCTTTACCATTCATGGTTGAGGTAAAAGAGGAGTAACTTAATAGAAATAAAATTGTAAAATATGCAAAGGTCATTAAATAGGTCACAACAAGTATTGTTTTCTTTTTAATGCAGTCCTTGCCATGATTTTGTTCCCTATTGTTCTATAATCACCAACAAAGACAGGAGAAGGTAAAACACAATCTAAATTAAAATACATAAAACAAAAACAAGAACAACAACAGCAAACATTATGCTTCGTCACAGAGAATCCAGGCCAGTCACATTAAAGTGGCTATCGACTGGATAATAATCACACGTAAGCCCAACCATACAGTTCTTGATTCACAGACGTTACTTTTTTGCCGTCCCTTGCAGCAGACCCCTTGCACGTGACGTCACAAGACCCAAACAGCGCCCTCACATGGGTCAATGAAGACCTATCATTGCCTGAGAGTTGTGCGCGGCACGTATACACGCGTGCACGTTTCCATTGTTTTATTAAATAACTCAGCGATGAAAACATAGGCCTACTTCGAACGGCTAGCATTTTCAACATTTTCACTAACTGAAAAAAATACACGAAATAATGTATCCGCCTGATAGCTGTGGCTTACATACAGTCACAGTTATAGTTTATTTAAAAATCGCTTGACTTTGATTTTTTTTTTTTTTTTTTAAACGTGTGTGTAAAAACAAAAACTTGCAATAGTGTATTATTGTCTGTCAAGCATAACTATTTTCATCGTGAACAAAAAGATGCAGTCTTACGTAGCTTGGCAGGAAAGAGATGAGCTCGCACTTCCAGTTGATCGAGTTGAAATGTCTGATTAGAGCGCCAGGAGTCAACGAGACAAGTACAATTGATTAGGCAAAATCATCATCCCAACATTGTGACGTGTGACGATTGGGAATGGTCTGCACAACTTGTTCATTAGTATTACTATGATTCCACATCATCTATTCAAGTTGATCTCTCCCGCGTTATTTCACGACAAATCCGTATACGTAGGCTTTTATCGAGTTAGTTTAATGATCTGCGTTTTCGCTTAATAATTGAGGTACACTGGATAACCCACTGGCATTGAAATATCCCGTTAACAGCACGCGTTATCTCCTTCTATGGCCAAACTTTGTAGCTTGGTGTGCAGCTGTTCACTTGACTCATGAACAATTCTGTATTTCTTATTCATATTCCATGGCAAATAATGATACTTATGCACATTTTGTGCCAGGTACAATATACTTCTGCCTCTGAAGGTTGTCATTCATGCTGGTTGTCAAACTCAAAGAACTCGAAGCACACAGATCATTGTACATTATCTGATTGGCTATCGGGCAAAGAAATGGCGCTCCGTTGCCCAGTCACGTTTAGGAAATGAGACGCTAAACTCAAAGATACCATTTAAACATGAACCCTTTTAAGCAGTTTTGCAGTATGTGCTTACGCCTAGTTTACTTCTCATAAACCGGTTAACACTATACCGCTCGCCTCGTTTCTTGCTTGCCTCGTTCTCACCATATTACACCAGTACTAATGAAATTGCATTGGCTCCCAGTTAAGTTTCGTACAATTTATAAAATTCTTTTGTTAACTTTCAAAGCTCAAACATGTCAATCTCCTGCTTATTTATCTGAACTTGTTCACCATTATTCCCCTACTCGGACTTTACGTTCATCTCAACAGTCATTGCTTTCATCTACAAGAGCTTCTTCTATTTTTTATGGCCACAGATCATTTTCTTACGCCGCACCATTTCTTTGGAATGGTCTTCCTGTGCATATTCGCCAGGCTAGTTCTTTACACTGTTTTAAGTCTCTGTTAAAAACACATTTGTTTGAAGCTGCTTATTTGTAATCTGCTTATTTGTAATTGTTTCTTTCACTCTTTGTATATTTTATTGTTCTCTTTATGCGCTTAGAGGCTTATGCATTAGGCGCTTTACAAATGTCTTTATTATTATTATTATTATACACCACTGTAAAGCTTACACATAGGGTTTCATTTATATCTAATGTTTTACCTCCAACGATGTTCTAAAAAAAAATGGCAATTTTGATTTCATATTTTATTTATTGTACCGGTTACTGGTTTTACATAGGGTCGATTTGAAAAGGATTCGTGCGGTTTTGATCTCGAACACAATGCCATCTTTTTCAGACAATAGTTAAAGCAAAGGAAACATCATCGTACAGTTCAGGTTTATTATTTCTATTAGAAACATTTGAAATCAAAATTAAAATAATTGACACTCTCTTGAAAAAGTTCCCCTTCAAGACTAGGTAGCGAGCGACAATGTTGAGCTCACAAACATGGGGCGTGGTACCAGAGGAACCCCGCTCAAAGTTAAATGAGAGACAGTCTTGGCGCTCCATACATCGTCGTCTGCAGGCGGCAACAGTGTCCCGGTTATCCCCGTTGGTGCCTGCTCATGGTGCGGCCAAGCAGTGATCGAGACAGCGAGACACAAAATGACCAGTAGACTCATCTATACTTGTACATGACGAGGTATTTTTGCTGGTCCCCTTTCCCCCAGTGAGCATTCTGTTATGCGTGGCTGCTGTTTGTGCATAAGCAGCTCATAAAATTTGGCCCAGATTTCAACTTATACCGTACCATTAAAACAAAACGTATTCCAAAATATTATTCTGATTGTTAATGTCTGGTGTTAGCACTAAATGTGACATGATTTAACCCATGTTCCTGTTCAAAATGATAATATAATTAAAACATAACCCTTGTTCAAATAACAAAAGAATCAATATAGATATTTACAACGACCTTCGATGGCAGCAATTCAGGTGTTTTGAACCAAAACAATAGCGAATAATGGGTATCAGGGTCGTGTATTGTGAATAGGGTGGGTTCACGCCAACTTACCGCAGTAGTGTGTGAATGCGGTTTTTATAAGCTTCAGCGCGCCATGCTTGGTCATATTTCCCGAAAGCTCAGTGGGCCTCATTATTGTTCAATTCGCTCATGACAACAGGTTTCTAAGTGGTTCTTGATGATTAGCCTCATTCCGAGACTGACAAAAATGAACGCTGGCTCACGATGTCTCTTCAACACATGTACGGTTTCAGTAGCAGGCCTGTGTGTAGGCCTTTTTATGGTTTACATGATATACGGAGATCCACGTTCTGTGAATTTCAGTCCAGCGGGAGCTGACTTGATCGTAAATGGTAAGCGGATTTCAGTCTAAAGTGAAGAGGGTCAGAGAGTGTTGCAGATTGAAATGTCAGTTGTGCGAAAACCATATAATGTATATGTTATGGTGGCCCAGAAGGGACATCGCATTGTCGCTTATTGTGTGCCCATATGTCTATTGTTGATAGCTGACCTGAAGGTGAAAAACCTTCCAAGCATCAATGGTTTTTAAAATGGTATTGATGTTCCATTATACCATTACAAACCATTAGAACTATGTGCGCAGTACATTCACAGTGTTGTGAAACTATTTGCGATTTATGTGCGCATCCGATGTCTTGAGTTTGTTTTGCTACTTATTATAGTAAGGGTATAGACACGCGAATAGTCAATACACAATAAGTAAGGGGCCTCCATTATTTTCTGACTATGCAACGTACTCACTATAGGTCGATACAAAATTGTCCACAAATAAAAAAAAAACCTGGCACCCCAAAAGTATGTAATAAATAATGCAATAAAGGTCACGACATCGCCAGTGTCGCTGCCGCTGTCGCTGTGGTTGCTGTTGAAGTTTACGTACACGTACATTTTTGTTGTCTGCTGTTGAAGTTTACGTGTACATTTTTCTTGTCTACTGTTGAAGTTTACGTGTACCTTTTTGTTGTCTACTGTTGAAGTTTACGTGTACATTTTTGTTGTCTACTGTTGAAGTTTACTTGTACATTTTTGTTGTCTGATTATTATCTACTTCTCTTTTTGAAAGGAAATACACGTTATCCAACATTTGAAATTGTCATATCTCACTTCAAGGAGAACCTTGATTGGCTGAGACATGTTGCTGAGTATTGTCACGTGTACGATAAAGGTCACGACAGAAGCTTAAAACCTTCATTTCGGGTCAACCACTGGGAGGAACTACCCAACGTTGGACGGGAGAGCCACACCTATCTCTATCACATTATCAAGAATTATGAAAACCTCGCAGCTGTTACGGTTTTCCTGCAAGGCCAAATAGTGGATCACGCTCCAACATTTTGCTTTCCAACTCCACTGGATTTTCTCGAAAAAGCTTGGGACGGAATTCCTTGCGTCATACATGAAGACCAAATAAACTGGGGAAGAATCGAACATATTGGCAAGTGGAAAGATGACTACGACCTAGGTCTTATGCGGCATGCTAAAACTTGCACACTGGGAGAATTTTATCAAACAGTGTTCGGAAGAGCGCCACCACGGTTCGCGGATTGTTGCCTATCAGGCTGTTTCTCAGCGACAAGGCGATGTCTCCAAAAGCATCCTAAGAAGTTTTATGAAAAATTGATTTCATTTTTAGATGATCACGTGAACCCAGAGGAGGGTCACTATATGGAAAGATTGTGGCGTATTATTGTCAAATGCTAAACAAGGAGACGGTCGGCAATAGACCACACCCTATTGACTTTATTAATTAACAACTTGTTGGGTAGATAATTGGGGAATGACAGCTAGAGAAGCTTAAGTCTAGTCTTCACTGTGCTAGTAATGAAGGACTGGCATTTTAAGTCTAGTCTTCACTGTGCTAGTAATGAAGGACTGGCATTTTAAGTCTAGTCTTCACTGTGCTAGTAATGAAGGACTGGCATTTTAAGTCTAGTCTTCACTGTGCTAGTAATGAAGGACTGGCATTTTAAGTCTAGTCTTCACTGTGCTAGTAATGAAGGACTGGCATTTTAAGTCTAGTCTTCACTGTGCTAGTAATGAAGGACTGGCATTTTAAGTCTAGTCTTCACTGTGCTAGTAATGAAGGACTGGCATTTTAAGTCTAGTCTTCACTGTGCTAGTAATGAAGGACTGGCATTTTATGTAGCACCATGAGAAATTCAACACAGACCTAGGTTTCTGTAAACATTCCGAAGGACATATTAGGAAATGGACCTTATACAATGACGTCCTCATAATGCCGTCATCTTATAGAGGTTATAACGATGAGGAATCAGTGGAAAACGCTCCGCTATACGCGCGGTGGGCAGGAGCAGCCAATGAGCAACCTCTGTTTGACCTCTATCCAAGAGGGCGCCCTAAATGATGCCTTGTGTAAAAGTGTTTAATATGAGTGCACTAAGCTCCCCATGCAACCAATTCATTAAGTATTAAAAACAAATCAACAAATATTTACACGTCTCTCAGCCTCCTGAAAACAAACCAAACATATTTTTGAAAACTTAATTTCTTTCTTTTGAAATTTTGGTAGGTTAAGCGTATTGCTTTTGAGCTAGGCTCATCCAAAATAAAACCACCCATGAAGGACTAAACTGGCCATCAGACAAAACCTCTCCGGGCATATTTACAAACAGATTCATTTGGCGTCAGCGTGTGTTCTGCAGTAAGAGCGATTAAATTAAAACAAAAAAGCGGTAATTTATAAGTCTGTATTTATTAGTATTATTGAAACATTATCAAAACTATATAATGTGCGGCCTCTGATGTAATGAGGGGCCGTTTATGACTAAATGAGCATTTTAAAAATAAATATTTAGTCATAATCAGCTCCTCCTCATTGTCAAACCGATGTGAGAAGTTCTAGTTCGCAAATATTTAATTGGTCTATCTTATCACAGTATTGCAAAAGTTGTATTCCCTTTGTTCTGTATTCTAACTTGTTTCTTAAATTAATACAACAATGAGTGAAGTTGACTTTTATTAGACTTGTTTGACAACATGCATACATGTCCGTTTGGAGTATTTTAATATTCAGGTCTAATATTTATTGTATTTATTTGTTTTAACTGCGTTGGGCTAACTACATGCTTTTTCAATAGATTACATAAGTAAACCACGTAGTTACATAGGATTTTTTATTTTTTTTACTACACACAAAATTGGGAGCAGTATTTCGTTTGAAATGATGTATCCAAGCGCTATACAAGCGCTCGGAAGTGTTTAACCGTTGTTGTGCACGCAAAGAAGTAATTTTTTTGAGCCACTCGGTGTTGTTTTTCAGTATATCATAGTTTAGTGTCGAGAGGTATTGATACCGTGCGCTGCCCATGGTAGTGAGGCTGGGGAAAACGTTGGGCTGCCTTCCGGTTGCGTGAAAGTTTGCGCTACCGTTTCATCGTTAAACCAACTTTGTGTGTGATTGCAAAAGTTTACACAACTTTCTCCGTCACATAAACTAACGGCCATCTCGATGGTGTCACTTCGACGACTAGACCAACAGTGCTCCGGGGCTAGGGTTATCCAGTTGGACTAGCTGGTCAAACCACGCAGCGTTCGAGTGACATCTAGATCGTTATGGTTAAGCCTAGTCGACTCTAGTCAGCCACCCGAACTTGCTCCAACTTCAGCTCTGTTTTTCAGTGCTTCCATTCCAAGGGTTAGTGACGAGAGGTATCAATATGGCGCGCTGCCCATGGGGTACAGAAGCTGCTATAAACCATCTAACTTTCGACACCAGCCTCGCTACTTTTGGCAGCGTGCCGTGTTATTATATCTGATGAAAATATTTAATACAACAAAATTGGTGTGTTAAAATTTACACCATGGGTGTTGTCACATAATTACAGATGCAAAAAAGAATCAAAACTTACACAATAGGGTTCTAAAATAACACAAATTACTGACGAAACAATTACATTTGTGTTATTTTAACACCCTGTAATGTTAATTTTGGTTTTCTCTTCGGAACCTATAATAATGTGACAACACCAATGGAGTCAACTTCAACACCCCAGTTTTTGCAGTGTACAGAAAATAACCTTATTTTCGTAATACGCATTTCTGTTGATATAACAATGCAATGGCGGTTTTAAAGTAAGGTGACCAATAGACCACTTGATGCATTGGCCGCCATCGTTGATGTGCACGCGTGAAAGGCTATCATTGGCTGAGAGTCGTGCGCAGCGCGTACACGCCTGTACTTTTTCATTGTTTGTCATCAAAGATGGCGGCCACTGACGTCATGTGCAATCCATCATTTATCTCCATTAATATTGCAATCCATCTATAGACCCCTTCCATTTACCGCCATAGACCTTATGCACATGACGTCATTTCATTAGGGCGCCCTCATCTTGAGGTCAAAAGGAGGTTATTGATTGGCCAATCATGTGCGCCGCGCGTACAAATCTGTGCGTTTCCATTGTTTCGTCACCTTTTTTTTTACCTGGCAGCAGGATGACGTCAATGCATGAGGTCCATTGATCTCAATATGTAGAAAGCAATGATTAAGGGCCCAATTTCAGTACAGCTGCTTAACGGCCGATTTTGTGCTTTACTGTGCGATTTCCCTTTCATAGCGCCGCTAACCGTAAGCACACGAAAAGGCATGCTATAGCCTTCCGGTGCTTACTCTATGAAAGTGAATGACGTAACAATGCAAATCCACGGTGAACGCGCAAGATGGCTGCCTAATTTTCTTGCTAACCTTTGAAATATGCTTACGCTTAAGCCTTGGGTGTCTTTATTGACAGATATGTGTGCGGTATAAATGTATAATTATTATTATATTACGCTTAAGCAAATTTGTTTGCTATAGTTAGCACGAAAATATGCTTACCGCTATGAAATTGACCCAGAGGTTTATTGATGTCAAACAATGGAAAGGTGTACGCGCTGCGTACCACTGTCAGCCCATGATAGCTCTTCTATCTACGCATAAATATATGTACGTTTCATCAACGATATGGTGGCAAAATGCAAGGGGTCTATTGTTTATGAGCGGTAATTTATAAGTCTGTATTTATAAGTATTATTGTAACATCATCAAAATTATATAAGGTGCTGCCCCTAATGTATGAGGGGCCGTTTATGACTAAAACAGTTTTTTTTAAATAAATATTTTATGAGCAAAACCATATAAAGAGTAAAACATTATTGTTTTGCTCTATAACTAATTTTAAATGCTCTTTTAGTCATAAACGGCTCCTCATAGTCATACTGATGTGAGAAGTTCTAGTTCGCAAATATTTAATTGGTCTGTCTTATCACAGTATTGCAAAGGTTTTATTCCCTTTGTTCTGAATTCATCAAGTGAGTGGCCGAAAGACATGAAAAGGGTAAAAACAGAATAAACAAAACCACGAGGCGGAACGTGTTTTATCTGTCTTTAATTTCTTGTTATCGTGGAAAATACCGTTGTTGCGATAGTTCTAGTCTCTCGTTTATTTTCATTCCCTACTCAATACATAGCTATATAGCTGGAACCGCTGAAGAATACAATTTGTCAGCGATCTCGAAAAAGTTTCCATCTTGCTCTGCAGTATTCAGTAAAGTTACACCAAAGATAGACCCAGTACTGGGGCGCTACTCCGCTTTTGTTTGTTTGTTTTTGTTTTGTTTTCTCCAAACTTTGACATCTGCAGTCGTACTAGCGCCCAGAGAATACTTGTAGCTAACTTGGGGCTATTTGCTGGGAATTTTCGAACAAACTGCTACAAAGAAAATGCCACAAATGACAGAAGAAAAAAACAACAACAAAATAGTTTCGCCTACTGGCTTCTCGACTATGTCAAAGATGCAACATCCGGCATTAAGTTGCACTCACGATCATTTTTGTGCTCCAAATTGATGATTTTTAAGTCTACAACCAGCCATCCATCACGATCGACTTTTTGAAGCACTCGGGGGAAAAAAAATCATCAGAATAGATGGGTGCCCTGCCTGCCTCGTCTTCGCGGTGCAGTGTTGTACCATGTAGATCATGGTGGTCACGTTTCATGTTTGCTGCTGTGATAGTGAGTGTAAATCAACGACTGTTCAAGGCGCTGCAGTGAGTGCGCACGGTTAGGCATATACACATTTCCAAATGACTCTCAACGTACAATTAGGTCACCTCATCTTCGAAGTTACATTTCCCATACATGGGGCCTGGAACCAGACGAACTCTGCTGGATATTGAATGAGAGACAGTCGCATTGGCGCTCCATACATCGTCGTCTGCAGGCGGCTCCAGGGTGTGGCCAAAGGAAGAGACAGTGAAACCATGGAGGAAGGAAATATTTCGTGCTGTGTAAAAGTGGCCCTGAAGGGACATCGCATATCGCAAACGTGTGCGCATACGTATGCGATGTCGCGAAATAAATCGCGAATATGTGCGCACACGTATGCAATGTCGTGAAACAATTCGCGAATATGTGCGCACACGTATGCAATGTCGTGAAACAATTCGCGAATATGTGCGCACACTTGTGCAATGTCGTGAAACAATTCGCGAATATGTGCGCACACGTATGCAATGTCGTGAAACAATTCGCGAATATGTGCGCACACGTGTGCAATGTCGTGAAACAATTCGCGAATATGTGCGCACACGTTTGCGAATTCATTTGCGACATCGCATACGTATGCGCACACGTTTGCGATATGCGATGTCCCTTCAGGGCCACCATAGTTGACCATAGCTGGCTTGGCGGGGATTAAGTGAAAATTATGATTGTATCCGCCCCCCCCCCCCCCCACCCACTCAATTAAAGAGGAAGGGGATCATGTCAAATTCACTATTTTGTGACGTACAAATTGTTTCAATAGATGGAGTCCTTATGTAAGTGCGGGACAAATTACAAATCTCTATAACCTCATGTTAAAAATTAATGGTCTAAATTGCAATTGCATTCGATACGCTTCCAGTGCACATTTTGTCAACATCCAAAACGTCCGAATGACATAATTCTGAGAAAATGGGTCTGTACATTTTTGTACGGGGGTGTTTTTGGTGCATTCCTGACTTTCAGAGCGAAATTTGAAACATCATGTCATTGTATTTCAAAAACTAATTGGTCTTTACTTTCCAAAGAGGATTATTTCGTCAGATAAATTGTCAAATTCAAGGCCGTTTTAATTGAATGTCATTAGCGCGAGCAGCTGGGACAACGATCAATAATGTACACACATAACATCGCCACATATGGAAACGATCCTGTGTTCTGCAGCCGGCCACACACATTGATTTTTCATTGTAAATCTCTATTTTTTTTATCGACCCCGCTTATCGCAACCACGATGAATTGAGTGGATCACGAGAACGAGGTTGACTTATTGTCAACAAAGTGACGGTTGCCTTAGCGACAGATTAAAACCATCATGGCGGTGCCTGCTGGTGTGAAACTTGATGACGGAAAAGGCGGGTTTTTTACGAATTGCTTCCCTGCAAGGAATGGTTTCAGGCAGTCTGAGGATGGTAAGAGATTCATAAATATTTATAACTAAATAAAAGGAGTGTTTTGGGGGTATTTTCACAAGATAAACGGCTGTTTTGGGTTTGTCAGAACTGTCAAAACAAAAGAAGGAAGAACAGAACTCAGCAGACATGGCAGAAGAAAGAAATGTCATAACACTAACACTAACAGACCAGTCAAACTCGCAGTGTGATACTGGCGACACTGACACTGGCTGTAGTAACCAGGTAGTCGCTTTCATGTAGTGTCACTGTCAGTTTCACTGTCTACAGAAATGTATTGACTAGTATTTTCATTATTTGTTATCGGTCGCAATATATCATAGTTTTAGTCAAATGTCAACAATGGTCAAGGACAGGTGTGAAGGTAGCCCCTCCTCTCCTAAATCCTGACCTGACCTTGGCCACACTTCCACAAGGGCCCAATTTCATAGAGCTGCGTAACAACCGATTTTGTGCTTACTGCGCGATTTCCATTTCATAAAATCATAGCGCTGCTAACTGTAAGTAAGCACACGAAAAGGCATGTTAACCTTCCGGTGCTTACTGTATGAAAACAAATGATGTAACAATGCAAATCCATGGTGACACGCAAGATGGCTGCCTAATTTTCTTGCTAACCTGTGAAATATGCTTGCGCTTAAGCAAATGCTTACCGTTAAGCAATGCTATGAAATTGGGCCCAGGTCTATATTTGTAAATCATGCAGCTAAGATGTAGCCGCATCGCCTTCGGGAATTCGGGTGGGTCGGTATTTTTAACCAACTAAGTAAACTCAGCTCACCTCTTGTGTAGCTTCCCTCGAGTACTTTGGTTGCTGAGCTGAAACTACCAACCTTTAAAAAAAGTTATTGCAACAAAAACCTCTTCACAATGTGCTGAAAACTTACTTCCAACATGGATCACTGCCATTTTGGACTATTCAAAATCGTCACCCATGTCGCGAGAGGGCGGGAACAGAACTCAACAGCCATGTTATGTTGCAGCTACAGCTAAGCGAGCTTTATACATGAAGCGGATACCATACGTATACAGACTGGAGTCTGACAGAATACAACACGCACACTTTGTCGGACTCCAGTCTGTTATGTGTGGTACCCGCCTCCCTCCGTATGAAGCTCGCCTAATAGTTGTAGCTGCGACAAAAAGATCAGTGCTAAACATTTCGTATTGTTCATGTATATGTTGAGTCTGTAAAAGTGCGGCTATTGGTCAATGACCAATGTTGGCAGCGTGCTTCACGATGTTAGTTAGATCAGTTTAAAATATTTTAAATACGCACACTTCGCAATTTTATAAAAAGTTTTGTTCATCACCAAATAGGGAACTTTATTGACAATCAATTGAAGTATCAACTACTTTGATCTTTCAGCTGGAGCCTGGCTGGTGGCACAAAAGGCAGAGCAACGTCGTCACTTTAAGGCTGTCCTGTGTGCAAAACCCAAGACCTATGCACAGATTAAACACGAGCGTAAAGAAAAGGAAAAAGAAGAGAGAATAAAGAAAAATCCCCCATCGACACCGGACAGTTTCAGAGCTGACAACTCTACTTCGGGATTGCTGGACGGTTTCTTCCTGGTGAGATTTCCTTTTGTTGAAATAATAACAAACAAGGGCGATAAAAGTTGTTGATAATCACCAACTAAACTTCATCAGAAACGGTTTATGCTTAGCGAGGGATTTGGTGCACATTTATGTTACACTTATTTCAATTTATGTTTACATTTAATTGTTTCAAAATTCACGTAAATAAGAAGATTGCTTTTACACTCTTGACTGTCTACAGATGAAGCACTGTTGTGTAGACGACCCCACCGATGTGTGCTCAATCAACATCACCGACAAAGAGCTCACAGACGTAAAGGAGGAAGACTTCCAGCTGTTCGATAATGCCGCTTACATCAACGCCGGGGAAAACCTTCTACCGTTTGGTAAGTTTCTCATAAAAACTTTTTAAGCTTCACAGCACCCCTTAATTCTTGGAATCATCGCAGTATTTATGTGGAGAGGACAGGCCTATAAACTGCTTACCAGGGAAATTCTAGGAGAAAATATACAACAAGTAATCCACCACAAGGGAAACGGGCTGGGTAATTTTTAAATAATTTGGGTTTGAACAAAGACAAATTGACTAGGGCAAGATTTGAACCTGCGACCTCCGGATTAACATGCTGGCGCTCTACCAACTGAGCTATCTAGCCCAAATGTTGGCGGTCTCTATTTTTTGTCAATATCTTTGTCTGGGGGTATGAGTCAGAAGCCATTCAACCCGTAACTGCCATATAAAGCAAGGGATCACACCCAAGTTTAAGATACAATCTGGAAAGCGGCAGCAGTTGATCAGATCACCTTAAGCCCGGTTTATACTTCTTGCGAATGCTTCGTCACGGTTGGGAAAAGAGCACGTACTGATTATTGCGTCACCACAATTCGCTTGGCATTCCCATTTGCAGGAAGTATGGTCCGGGCTTTAAGGGAATTCAACTTTTCAGTACAAAATTAATAAAAGATAAACAAATTTATTCAGTAGCATTATTCTTGCTAAGTTTTTAAAGCCAACAATTTGCGTTTTCTTAAACGTTTAACCTGTTTTGTTTTTCCTCCTTTTTTCAGAGGCGTTTACTCATTTTCCCATAGTTCGAGAGCTGGAGATACCATTAAATGCACTTCGAGGAATAAGAGTAGAGTTTGACGATTTTCCTTTTTTAGAAGTGAGTAAACACCTTGTGTCGGTTTCCACGCTATTGTTAAGTTCCAGAGAATTTTGTCGAAGGGGAAGGTGGGTCTGTCCATACTAATTGGTACCACTCATATAATGTTCAAGCGAGGCATGGGAGGTTGATTTAAAAGCAAGTAATAGTTTATTGTATCCCTGTTTTGTCCATTACATTCCATTACTGTAAGTGAACGTTTCTCGCACACACAAAAACCACTAATATGTGTATTGAATACCAATCAACTGCTCTTCCCACATTTCCATACTTCTTGTACTTTCAAAGGAACATCTTTATTTTTTTTAAATGCTGTCAAAGTATACGGAGCTCGATTTTGGGAGGAAAAATCCACAAGACCGCAGAGCTTGTAGCTCAGAATTTTTACTGCTCCAGAATTGTTTTCTTCAAGACAAGAATCAAAATGAGGAAGAGCTATCTACAGCCATCGGGCTAGCTCGGTGGTCTAGTGGTAAGACATCTGCTCTAGCAATGCAATGGTCGTGGGTTCGAATCCCACCCGAGTGATTGCCTGTGGTTTTTTCTTTTCACAGAGCTCGGGAGAGCACTGAGTATACAGTGCTCAATACACATCGGTGTAAGGGAAAAACCAAATAAAATACTTTATCCCTGATGCAAATATTAACATAATCTTAAAGCTATCTACAGTTTAACTAGAATGTTTACATTCTACTTTTTATATTTGAACAACCACTGCGAGACGAATGATCTCATTTGTCTTATGAGTATTCAATACTCAAACAGAATTGAAAGATATTCATCAGACTGAAAGTCAACCTTTAACTGTTGAAAAATAACCCGCTGGACCGCAGGACTGGTCTGGTCATGAGTTTACTAGCCAGATGCTTAAATCACTGGCCTTTGTTGGCCTGTGGTTTAGTGTAAATTTTTATCACTGATTTGTTGTTATTCATTTTTTTGGAAATTATCTCACTTTCATGACTTTGATAATTAAAGATTGTGTTTGTTGTTGTTGTTTTTTTTCTTCAGGTACTTGATCTTTCCTACAACAACCTTTCCAAAGATGATATTTTAGCCCTGGGTATCCTTCCGAAACTGAAAGTGCTCTTCCTCACCGGCAACCAACTGCGCTCGCTCCCAGCCGAGCTGGCAAAACCCATCCAGGCTCCTCTGCTGTAAGAACTTTCTTTTCAAATCTGTCACAAACTCACAACTGTCCATTCCAAGTCCATCGGACTGAAAAAAAAAATCCAATTTGTGAGCCGCTTTACGATTACAAATCATTGCAAGTACAACAATAATTGAAGGATATTAAATGAGGATTGGTATGAATTACAAACATTTCTTGTTTGATTTTAGTCTGGAAAGGTTACTGATTATAAAGTTTATACTATTACTAGGAAAACATGTTTTTTCTGTGAAATAGTTCCCTCTGAAACTAAGTCATATTCGAGAAAACTGCATCTGAAAACCTTTAAAAAGGCAACAGCAAATTTCGGTGACAATAACAATTAAGGACAATGTGTTTACATACTGAAAACTGCATGGTTTTTCACTATTTTCTTGTGACTCACACAACGGATGAAGCCCA
The DNA here is from genome assembly GCA_023634235.1 of Pisaster brevispinus. Classification (NCBI taxonomy): domain Eukaryota; kingdom Metazoa; phylum Echinodermata; class Asteroidea; order Forcipulatida; family Asteriidae; genus Pisaster; species Pisaster brevispinus. The sequence continues at coordinate 14,804,249 of JAMKCF010000014.1, read as the reverse complement.
AATCTTCACAGGGTTGTTATTTCATGTAGGGCTGATCACACAAAACATGAACACTATCTGCAACTATTTTGTCAGATCTACCAATTCTGTATAATACCTTTTAACTGTTTAGCTGTACAGTTGATATAAATGATGGAACACTTTTGAAAACCAACCAAATGAAGAATTGGAGATATAGAAAGAAGAAAAAAAACATTGTCATGTTTTATTTTCTGTACTGAACTTTATAGTATACATGATGCGATAAATGTGCTAGACATTTTTTCCTCACCGTGAATAATTAAAACAAAGCATCTGAAATATGTATGTTTCGTAAATGTATGTTACAGTAGACTCAAACCTTCTATCTACAAACAGGATTACAAATCGACCAGGAACCGACTTGGTGCAGTAGCCGAGGGTTGACATGACCAGTAATTTGTTCGTCTCAAGTTGAATTACTGTTGATGTCAGCCCCTCAGCTGGGCACCACGCACACCAGGAACGCTTGGAGGTAGACGCAAAAAGATCTTAGTTGCTTTCATCGTTTGAAATTTTACCTTTCACATAGCATCGTAGAGTTGCATATAAGGTTTTAAAGGACCTACATTGTCAACAGATTTTTATGATGTCTTCATTCTGCCTTATTTGTGTACCGAATGTTCGTTTTCTTGACAGTGATTCCCAAGAGAGTTCTGTCGCCCGCTTCCAAAGCCTAGAGCTTCTGTCTCTAGATGACAACCACCTTACTGACCTTGCCACCTTTGCCAGCCTGGCGGGCCTGAAGAGACTCAAACGTCTGAACCTAGACAAGAACGAGATTCAGTCCGTACCTCATCTCAGGGCCCTCAGCGGGAAACACATCGCGGTGGAGAGTGAACCTCCGTCCAGGACCTCTACGCCGGGACGCAAGTCCAGGAGGAAGGAATCCAAGAGTCGCAGCAGTAGCAGGAGTGGGATGGCATCACCTGGGGTGACGCCAGTTGAGGCTGGTAAGACACAAATCAGTTAAATTTGGTTTTGTTTGGGTTGTTTTATTACTGATCAAGTCGTGTAAAATAATAATTAACACTCCCTGATGAGGTAGCTAAATTTGTTTCTTGCCATCCTTCACCTTTAGATGGTAGCGACACACCTGATATTTTACAGCAATATCTGACGGAGATCAAGGAAGAATCCAGAGAGGGCAGCTTGCAGGATGACACTCTCTCTCAAGATCTACCGCCTCCATTTCCAGAGCTGGAACACCTCAGCCTAGCCTTCAATAAGGTATGTTAAAGAGGGGCTCCAAGGTAAAATTCAGTCTTGTGATTCGCTCATTTTTCTCATTGATAGAGTCCTTTTGAATTAAAGTGGGGAAAAAAAAGGGTACACATTTGTATATGCCACATTCGTAAAACAACAGGACAAAGATGGTCTGGAATCGGGGTTACAGAATAACCCAGTGAAAAAGGGATATTACAAGGCATGATTTCCAATACTTTCTGTCAATCTTTTGTACGGGAAAACAAAGCATAGTACGGTAGGTGCATGCTACACAACAAAATGGCTGGGTAGATTTATCCCTCAGCCCTCTGGCTAGCAGCAAAAAATTGAGCGGACTCTGAAGTTGTTTTGGTCGTATTGAACTGTTCGTCATCAGCTAGTCCAACGTTAAGTGGTGATGATGAATCTTAGTGCTCTGTGAAAATCGAGCCCTGTGCTATTTCTCTTTGGTTTCATAGAGTCGTTAGTTTGATATCTTGACTAGGTGCTTAAAACTCTGGATTCAGATTTGAGAAATTGGATTTTACTTTTAACTCAGATCGAAGACGAGGAATCCCTCCTAGCCGTCGCCGCCTGGCCGATGCTGAAGGAGCTCATCATTCATGACAATCCGCTGACCACCAACAGCAGTGGAGATCCACCGCTACTCAAGAGGTACCTCCGAGACAGACTAGGCATCCGGATGATCAGAAAGAAACCAGACAAGCAGCCCAAGCCTGTTATACAGGTCCCTACGAAACCCCACAGGAAGGTAAAGCAAGTTGTGTGTGTCTTCACTCCTTTATAAGCTTATTCAGCCTAGCCACACCCAGGAGGCAATCAATTGAGTAGTAAATGATGGGTTAACTGTGAGGGTAGAAACTGTTGATGGGAATGATTTGCATTCCCTGTATGCCCATTTGGCTGTTGGTGCTGTATACTCCTAAGGAGTTAAAATGGTTTCAGAAGTGCTTAAAGCCCTGTTGGAGAGGGGTAAGGTACACTTTGAGGGGTTCTGTCTTAAAAAGGGGAACATTACACTCTCCTACACGGGTACCACGGATTGCCACTAAGTATACCTACCAGGCTAGCCTTGGGTGGCATGGGTTTCTTCTATTTGTACGACTGGTGCTTTACCAGGAAACCCCATCATGGCTTGTGAACTGTGGAATTTTTCGGGACAGGCCAGTTGGGCAGGAGAGTGCACTGTAGTAATAGGGTTAATTCACGTTGTTGTTACATAGCTGTTAGCCCTTGAACAATTTTAACAACCATAGAGGAAATGGTCATGAAGATGTTAGTGATTTTGTTTTCATTTCTTTGAAACTTTTTTTTTCTCTCTTCTAAACAGAATCTAAACCCTGTGCTTCATCCTTTAGCTTTATTTTATTTATTTATAAAGCCAAGTGGATAATTTCGTTCATATTTTTTTCTTTTCAGGTGGCTGAAGTAGTACCACCAATACCAAAGAAACCACTTCAGTTAATGCTCGAGTCAGCCCCAGCTGCAAGAGCAGCCCTCCCACCCTCCACCATGCAACCCACCCCTCCGCAAACCATTGGTACCTCCCAACATCCTGTCACAGAACCACTGCCACCAATCCCAGGGACTCCTGTTGACAGACCAAAGACCGATCCACGTCATAATAGGAGGCGACATGAGGAGGGGACAGAGGAGGAGAAGATTTCAAGGACAAAATCTTGGACGGAAGAGAACTTCCAGAAGCCCACGCCCTCTGGTGATGTGAATGGAGCAGCCCAACTAGCTGATGAACCAGTCTTCCTTACACAGGTGAGAGATACAGCCAAAAGCTGTGTCCACCTTGGATGGTCCAAAAAGCCCTTACACCTCAATCACAAGAGGGCGCTATTTTGGGAAAGACTTGTAGTACAAGCAGCATCTAGAACACTAGCTTATTTATTAACTTGATGAATGGGTTTTCCTTCAACTTACACAAAAACGAACCTGTAAAATGAAATCATTATTGTTTGCGTGAGCCCAACTTTTACCAGTCCTAGAATGAACCTAAAACATCACCAGCAATTGCCGCTTGCTTTTGTTGTGGTGCCCTGTGTGAAATCACAGTAGAAATTTCCTTCAGATGTCTTGATGCAAGACACGTCTTGTCACCAAACCACCGACAGTACCTTAGTCAGTCCACAAACCACCTGAGGGCGCTGTTCATCTATTAAACACTAACCTGACTTAGTCCACACGACACAGATCTGAAAAATTGTAGCGCCTGCTAGCTGCTGCTGTGGGTGAGTGATGTATGCACGGTGATCAAGTAACAAGAAACAGTATATTTCTTGCACCATATAGTGTAAATCTTGCACCAAGACTATCCCTTTACCACCTTCAGAAATAGAGCTCAGCTCAATAATTGTACTTGTTCGTATCCCATCATATGATCCAGCAAAAGCAAGTGTTGTTGTACTCGGGCTACTTGGTACTCGAACTCGAGTGCTACTCGAACACTGTTTTGATGGCCAGTAAGATAACTAAGCGATCGCGACCACCCAGCTGCACAGAGCGTGCTTCTGGGCTCATTAAAAGACAGTGACATGCTTTAATGGTAAACAAAAAAGAGCCGTTCTGGGCGGGTGCTTACAGAAACACTACTCTGAATTATGATATTTTGCCTAAAGTGTTGCTAAGAGAAAAGCTAATATTGCAAAACTATTACTTGATCTTTCCCAGGTTGACGATCAAACAGAAGAGCCATCAAACGTCACTAAAGATCCGCCCTCCTCAAACAATGCCGTTGATAAACAAAAACAGACCAAAAAAGAACCACGGAAGAAGGAGCGAGTAGATAGTGCTGCATATTCCATCTCTGTACCCAGTAAGTTCAAAGGTTACGAGATTTTCTACGACACTCCAGACGATCCGGATTTTAAACCAGTTGTTAAAGGTGAGTAAAAGGGTGCGCGCAGCATTTGTAAGATTGAAAATATCGTCCATCAGTGCATAAACCTTGTATCTCGATTTTGCAAAAACGTATCTAATCAAACATGGCTAATAGCGTTGTTCTCTTAAATGTTGGAGTTGGTAGGATATAACAGCACTGAAGTCAGCATGCTAACCCCCACCAACCCCAAACACTGAATCTACCAGTTCAGCTCAGCATGGACAGTTCACTTTCCAGCAGGGGTTACCAAAACAATAGAGTGTGTGTAATAAGGAGTGAAGAAGACATATGGATTAAATGGGGTTAACAGACAACAACAAAAGAATAGGGGGTGGAATTTGTCATAAATGGTGGGACCTCATTTACACATAGATGCTACGTTAGCATGGAAAGCATTGGAAAATGTCCATTCAGGTCATGACCTTTACTTTGACCTTTTGGGTTGAATGGAAGTAGGTCAGATCTTGCCGCTGCTTTGGGCCTTTGGGCACAAGCCGTTTGCGGCCGCTGTATGGCCCGTCTCTAAAGGGTTATTTTAAAACCAGGCCATGTCCTCAGTTGCCTCCTTGCAATTCCAGGCCTGTCACTGTCTTCACAATTATTTATATATATTTTAAATTATGAAGATGCTTGTGTGTAAGGAAATCGTTAATGCTAATTATTTGTAATGCTAATTAATATTTGCAGATATCCAAGGCAACCTGCGCTCCCTGCGGCTCGCTTTGAAGCAGTCCACGCTGTATCAGAACCAGGTGGATCTGGAACGACCTCAGAAACCCTTTGAACCCTATCAGAGAGTAAGTAAAGAATACCCCCCCCCCAAACTTCAGATAAACAAGGAGAATAAAAAGTTGGCCGATGGTAAAAGAGAAGGGGAATATGAGTGCAGTCAACAAAAGTTGCCTATTGTAAGAAAAGGCTTAAAATTTACCAATTTTCATGCTGACAACATTCTGCCTGGTATAATGTTGTATGTAGGTAGGGTGCCTGGCATGGGGATATAAGAGGCGGTCAGGTTGGTGTTGAGGTATCTTTCCTTGCCTTCCTCCCCTAGGACCTTGGCTCTAATCCTGCTGGGGGTAACTGAGGACTCTACCTGGTTGTGTGGGTTTTCTCCTGGAATATTTCTCTGGGGTTTTCCTCCCACATCTCAATGTGAAACTTCCTTCCTTGTCTTCTCTCCATGGGGTTCTAGAATGGGGCTAGAATAGTGATTAAATTCACTTCTCTGAGAGTCCTTGGCTTCACAACCAGAATAGAAACAAATACATAATATATGAGCCATACATCCTTCTCATTGGCCCCAATGATTAACGTTAAAAAAAATAATAGAATCTTGAAATACAGTACTTTTTTGTGGAAAGTTTACATGAAAGTGTCATTTGAAATGTTTACGCAGAGCACACTTCAACCCAAACCACCGCATAAAAACAAAGCGGAGAAGCTGGAAGACATCTTGGAGACGATGAAGAAAAGATTAGTCATCGATGAGATCAACCTGGGCAAGATCTTAGAAGACAAGACGAGACTCAAGAAGGAGTACCCTGAGGTTGTCAAACTCCTCCAGGAGGTAGGTCCATCTCATCCCCCCGTCTCCCACTTTTTAAAACACTCGATGGTGCCTTGCTTGTGTTTTGAACAGTCTGTTTGTAAACTTTGTGTACTCCGCCCAAAAGTAGGTTTAAAAATTTACAAAATTCCTAGTTCCCTATTGAGACCTAGCCAAACAGCCTGGCACAATTCAAATTACCCTGGGTTGATTCTTTGAATAAATAAAAAAAAAAAGACTCTTGACCGCCCCTTTAAAAATTCCCACAGGAATTGTAAATAAATCTCTTAGACTTGGGCTAATAGCCACTCAAAATTGTTGAGATTTTTTAATCAGATTTTTTTTGGGTGAAGTGCACAAAGTTGTCCGATGGCTTTACCGAAGGTGAACCACTGAGTGCCTAATGGGCTGCTGAGGTTGGATACTCTCAAGGGAGTTGAGAATGTTCAAGGAAGTATTAAAAGAACATGTATTTCTGATGATCACAGAGATGGTAAATTTGTTTGAGCCTTGGGCACCTTATGACGGACACTTGTGTTTTACAACACTCCATTATAAATATTACTACCCAACCAACCAACCAAACTTTCATTCAAATACCTGGTCACATTTTTTTGTTAAACCAACTAAGTGGAAGCTAGAAATTACAATTCCAAATGGCCTGCGTGTCAGACATGTTGAAATATTCATTTCAAAAAGTTTTTTTCTTTTGCGTTTTCAGATTCAAACCAAGTACAGCACTGTCCGTGCCACCTCAATGCACGACAACGAGAGCCGACAAGAAGCCATCTCCGAAACCTTAAAGGCCATGCAAGGCATTGGCGACAGATTAAAGGAACAGGAGTCGGCACAAGGGGGCGCCAGATCTAAATCCAGCAGAACTACGACGACGAGAGTCAAATCTGCATCCCTCATGAAGTCATGAGATGGACCAGAAAGATCATGACCGCATCAGTTGTAACAATGTCTTCAGAATAGGGAGGTTAAGCTACACATTTTTGGGCAACATGAGACTTCAAAGGACTCTACGTACGCAATGCCGTACACGTGACGTAATAACAAGTTGCTTACTCTCTCTATATTGCGGTTTTGGTTTTCAATTTTCTAATTAGACTTCCTCTCTTATGGCAATGTCACTTACGACAATTTTTTGTGATGCAGCCCAGCTCATGGCAGTCTCCATGCTTGAAGAAAGAAACAAAAATTACAAATTATCAGTTTTCACATAATTTTCACGAAAAGATAGAATTGCCTGTTGCAAACTGGCTTACCAACCAAAAAGACCAGTGATATAAATGTAAACAAATTGTTAGTGGCCTGAAGTTTCGACCCGAGCAGAGTCTTTCTCGAAGGCTAAATACAACCGTCCAAATTTGAAATAAAATTTAGCCTTCATGGAAAGACTCTGCTAGGCCGGTCGAAACGTCACCAGGTTTCTAACTATTTTTTTGCAATTTTCATGAAACGGTGAGGTATATTCGCCACTTTCCAACAGATTTGTTTTCGTGCAGTTATGGGAGCCACACACACCTTGACAGAAATGTTAGGTTTTTTTAAAGCTGATAATCAAACTTTGTTTATCTCAGAAATCTAGCTTTATAGCAGAAACAGCCAAAATGCCACGCAATTCAAATGGTTGCAACTAATCTCACACTGTTTTTTTTCCAGCTAACCATAGAGATTTGCCAAGTGACATTGTTCCCTATGCTTAGTGTCTTAGTGAAATAGGCATCACTCCACGCTTGTACAAATGTAAATAATAATTTTGAAAATTAAAACCTTTTTTCCAACCCTGAAAATATGAATCTGTATAAATTAACTTCATCGATTTATATATAAATTATTTTCCTAAGTTGAATATTCTTGAGAGGTTTACAATAAATTTTAAATTTATTTAAAAGAAAGAAATTGTTTTGCTGTTTAGATTTTCTGTACGATTTCAATGTATTAAAGAGACACATTGCCTTCGGATATAAAAGCATTTTGTTGTGAAATTAATATAGTTGGAAAGATGTTTCTAAAAGTAGAATGTAATGATTCACACAAATATCCCTCACATTGTGTGGTTTTTCCTTTTACTTCATGAACTAACATGGTCCGCCATTTTGAAGAACCAAATTTTTGACTCTACAAAAGTACAGACCGTGTTAGTTTGAGAAGTAAATAAAAGGAAAAACACAATTTCGAGAGATACATGTATTTGTGTGAATCAACATACTCAATTTTTAATATATCTTTCCAACCATATTAATTAACAAACATGTTTTATATCATCTTGCCTGTCTCCCCACCGGCCTGGCCGCTCAAGCCTTCACCTGGAATGCACTCGCCATCTCAATCAGAGAATCCGACTCTTTATGCAAATTCAGGAAGTGTATCAAAAATTATCTATACCCAATCTAATGCGCTGTGTTCTTGATGTAGTGGCGCTTTATAAATGCCTTACCCCCAAAGCGTCCAGTACCCACGGCAATGTGACCCTTTCATTGATGTAGTCTTGTGTCACAAACTTGGTGATATTATAGCATTGCCCACGTCATCCAGCACGCTGTCAATGATTGCATGTCCACTATTAGCCACGCGACTCCAGTCATGCCAGTTGCCGACTGTGTCTGTTTGAATCCCAAAATGGTCAGCATGGCAGAACAGTAAAAGAAGAATACAATATTTCTACACGGTGGTCAAGGAAGCCTTAAAGGAAACAGCTACAGAAAAATACACTGAACACTAACGAAAAAAAATAATAAAAAACATACATACCATCCTCTGCCCAATCTGAGATCATCAAACAAACTACTATTGAAGATTCCTAGATCTCATTCTTCACCAAAGCTATGGAATGATCTCCCCTATCAACTCCATGCACTTGACTCCTTACAGATCTTCAAAACCAGCTTAAGGCTCATCTCTTCGAATCTGCTTACATTTAGCCCATTGCACTTGTCATCTCCACATGAAATTCTGTAAACTCTTTTGTCTTAAAGTTTTCTTCCACTTCGCTAAGCAACTCAAATGATGGCGCTCTACAAATGCCTGATGAATGAAGTGACCATTCTTGTAGATAAACCACCAAATCGTAAAATAAAAAACAACTTTACCAACATGTGAAGTATAAAGAATTTTGTTTTATTCATACGTACATTACTCATCCCGTACTTTACAACTGAAACTTAAACAAGAACACAATAAAACCTGGGTAAATGTATTTATTATTTAAATAATCATAGTAGTCAACAGAACAACTAAAAAAAGATAACAGTAAAAAAAACGGGGGGAAAAAGGAAAGAAATTACGCTTTGGGATTTCAACGTCCTGTCGTCGCGAAAGTCCACACTCTCTCTTGATTTTACAAGAAAGTCTCCAGTCTACAGATAAAATTTACAAAGTAGCTATTTCTTTAATTATAATTATATCCCAAATACCTACTATATAAACACTTACAAAAACAAACCACTAAGTTTCGTTAGTAATAAATTTACAGAAATTTTTCCCGATAATAATTATTTATACCCTTGGATTTCAATCTCCAACTTGCATTCTCACTTCGCGACGGTTATTTTATCAACAACTCAACAACTCTAAATAACAAGCCTAAATAATAGTTTGAATCACCCTATCATACGACTATCTACACAAGGTGCTAAAATATTTTCATATGGGAAAAAACAACAACTTGTATACCAGCAAGTCAATTATAAAGAACACAGCATGCTGCATGTATTACATCATATAGTACAGCAATAATTTTCACCATAAATTGCCAAACTGGAAGGGTGATTCACAATCAAATCTGTCAGTTTAGGCACTCCTGCTGCTCCTAGCTTTTACTGGGTTTTATTTGATGCACAAATTGTGGACCATTTACTAACAAGGAACAGGGGGAAAGCCGAGGGGGGGGGAGTTATACCTGTGGGTTACTCCTAGCTCTCTATCTTTGGTTAAATTTTAAATTAAACATCAAAACAAACACAAACTTTTTCTAAAAAGCTAACAGCATACCCTCTTTCACAGCTGCTCTGAAGTCAGTCAGTGTCACATGACCACGTTGAAGGCCATGTGTCCACCTGATGTGTCACATGACCAAAGTCATGTGACCTGCCCTCGGGCAATATCAAAAAGCTGCCATTGGTTTCGTACACTTGTCCTCTTTATAAAGCAACCAAAAAAAATAAATAAAAGGGGGAAAAAAAAGGGGAAAAAAAAAAAAAGGAACAAAACAAGTGTTTACACAATTTATGGTAAAATCATAGTGAAAACTTTGAAATCAAATCACCCAAAGTAACCAGATGAAAGTAAACAGAAGCTTCTCTTAAAACTTACTTATTGCTACCAAAAGAAAACTACATACATTTACACACATAAAACTACATGTAGTAATTTTTTTTAAAACAACAACAACAACTTGTTATGGTATAATCTTGGACGCCCACTCCCAAATACAACTGTACTCCTTACATACATGTACAGTCAACTCTAGTTATAACAAGATTGCTTTGACTGGCCAAATGACCTCTTTATAACAGGAAAATTGTTGTAAGAGGACAGCAAAACAAAGACTAAGAGCAGAAATGAGGTTCGGGGCTTCAGAATATATAACTTGAGCCTCTTTATAACAGTACTCTTTATAACGAGGGCTGACTGTATATGGCATACAAATTTTAGACAACAGTTGTTCGATCTATTTTTTCACAGGGAACAATAAGACATGGTCTTTACAACAAAGAAAGAAAGAAATCCAATGATTTGGGACAAATAAATGACTGCCCTCAATTGTCGTATTATCATCTACGTAGTCTAACCTAGAGTTTGTAACAGTACTGTCACCTCTCATCTACCACTTTGCTCTACGTCTTACACGTATCTCTCCGATATTATCGTTCATGACTAAATTACTTCCACCGAAAAGTTTGAGATTTTTTGTTGATATTTTGGCAACGGCTCCAAGACTTCTTGAGAGGATGAAGTCTTTTATTCATCGGGGTGACCTGATGGATTACAGGAACAATGGATGACCAGGGGTCAAAAATCAACGGAGCTTTGGTAGGTGATGGAGTGGCTTGGAAGAGGAGAGGTAAGTGCCTACAACTAGGCTCTTACTTATTACTATCCTAAAAATCAAGACATCTACTTTGCATAAGAAATACACCACTTGACAAACTAAAGAAATAATACACTCGCAAAAGAAACTTCACCCTACTTTGACCTAAACCGTTATGACTACGATAGCTATCATGACTCTACAAAATGTTGTCCTCGTACTGTTAACCTGCGTAAATATCACTGTGGTAAACTCATCCACAATGGCGAAGCCATTTGACAGAGCTGCTTTGCAGGCAACTTAGTAAGTTCATCTAAAACTCAAAAGAGAAATTTAGCAGGGAACCAGCCACAAGCAATGGAAATTACATACGCTTTTAGTTGGTAACCCCGACTTTGCGCAGTGAGATTCATCTGTCCCCAGCAAATTTGCCCGCCTAAGGCAGCTCCGTGAAATTACCCCCCCCCCACCCGCTTAAACGTTACCGTGGTAACTGATATGTATATTGGGTTTTAGTCAAGCACATGGTCACAAAGACACATGTGCACAGACTACATTATATGCTTACTTACTCCTATATAAAAGTGCATACAATATATAAAACACTTTTCATAGATCATCCTCCACTCCCCGTCCCTCAAACCACCCCCCCTTCTAAATAAATATTTTTAAAAACTTTTGACTGGTGAAAAACTCTTAAGGAGAGTCTCGCTCCTAAAAATTAATAGATTTAAAATATGCAAGAAAATTTTAAGTGTACACAATGGAAAACAAAGCCCCCTTTCACTTCTCATTTTGAATAATTATCTGAAAATCCCTACAAAGTCTGTTTCCCCCCAAATCAAGGTTGTAAAAAGTCACTTTGGAGGGGTTTCCGGTAGTTACTTGATAAATAGAAATACTCCTTCACAAGCTAAGCAGGTCCAGAAACGTACAACTCGACCATTAATTTATGGGATAATCGTTACAAATTAACAAAATAGTTTTCTCTAAAAAACCAATATATTAGTGTATACATACATTTACAGGTGCACTCGTACTACTACTAGAGGTACAGCACACATATGAAATGGTACAAGTTAAAGGTGAGTCTACGTCATGGATGAAAAAAAAAAAATAAATAAATTTAGACCCAAACGTCAAACTACAACGAACACAGAGTAACATAGCCATGATCAGGCTGATGTGATTTTCAATCAAGCTGTATCATAAATCATTTTACATCATTAAGAACAAAGCGTGGCGGCTCCTCAAAAGAGCCGATTCAGATTTGACATAGGGGTGAGCAAATAAAACCCACAAAAACCTGCAGAAATTAAAAGAGGCAATCGGGAAGTGTGTCAGACAGGCTTTGCTCAACACAGGAGCAGGTACTTCCACCAGCACTGAGACTGAAGATTATAGAGTGCAGAGATTATTGAATATAGATTATAGAGCTCAATCTATTATTGGAACCTGTAATACCCATAGGGGCCATTTCAGCGAGCAAATGTTTTGTCATATCATTGATAGCAATGGTCATTGTCTGCACTGATCTAACTGTTGCATCAAAAGAGTTGTTTGCTAAAATGGCGCCTAGTACACATATCACATTTCAGCGCGAATTCCTTATCGTGCACCTTCGGCACTCTATAGCTTTAACCACCATCTACATGTACCCATCTAATATAATATGGTACTCAACCATGTGACCAGTCCAGCGAGCCATCATCTGCCTGAAGCTGTCTGGCATTTTTTGGAAGTGACATCAAAACAATCTGAAGTGACAACTGTTTTATGTCTTTTTAACTCCCAACTTGATGGATGATGACATCACACATCACAACCCTTCTTTTTAAAAATGAGGATAAATAGCATTGCTTCTGATTTCTCTGTTAATAAGATCCATTCTTGGTTCATCCAGCATTCCATTCCTTGTGAAGATGACACCAACATGGCAATGACGTACCTCTGACTCACAACTGAGTCAGTATTGTAGTTTCTAGGAATATCATATTTTGCAGACTATTAAAAAAAAAGGATCTAACAATTCACCCCAAATTTAAAGGAAAACCGCCCCCTCTATCGCCTTGACCCTCTTGCACAGCAACATACAATCTAACACCTGAACGATGTTTTGACAATTTTCCTTGGACCTCCCCTTTCCCAGCGTCGAAGGGATTGTACATCATTGGGTTTTGGAAGAGCAAACTAGAACATTGGAAGTTCTGCTTGTGCGCTTGCATAGTCAATGTACCCATTCTACGCTTTACACAGCTAGCGCAGAAATTCTACACTTGCCCTGTAAGCGAAGAATGGTGATTGCAAGTGCAGAACTCGGCGGTAAGCAGAGCCATGAAATTGGGCCCCGCACGCTCTTTGCTTTTAAAAGTTTTCTTTTTCTCTGTGTTACTCACATCCGAGGGGTCGTTACTTTTTAGTTTGTGCAAGCAAGCTAACGCATGTAAAGATTGAATATCAACAGGCCTATATTAAAAACTTTTAAAAAGAAAACCACGTACATAACTGATTTTTGTTGGGAAAAACATAAACTCATAATCTTCTTAATTTTACAATTTGTTTCCTTTCTTAGGGATATACAGGAAAAAATACACTGAATCCTGTTTTTCCGACTTCCTAAAGCTCCTCTATGTAATTCTGGGTGATCTCCAGGATTCTCTACTGAAAATTGTTCACATGAAGACTCCATCCGGGATGCTGTGGCACTCTTCCCAGAGTCCAGGAGCCGGTTGAAATTTGAGGCTTCTTGAGAAGGCAACAATTGTTCTCGATCCCAACCTCAGGATATACTTTATATATCTACCGAGGGGATGAAAAAACTTCTTTACTTTTACAAGTGGACGCTGTTGGTTCACTGCATAACTATCAATTCCTGCTGAGGGTTCTCCGCATGATGTCGCCCTCTGTTGGTCTCACCATGCCAATCAAACACGTGCAGAAATTGATTCATACCCTCAGATATTAGATGCAGTGGAACAGAGGTTTTCCAAAGAAACCCCCACTGTGGTAAACGTAATAGTTGGCAGGAACCTTTCATGGACATTTCCTCCAACAACAACAAAATCCAGAGCACACAAATGATGCATTTGTTTTTTTCTCTATGACACTGTCACAGTCAATTAGGCCTCCGATAGTCCAGAAGTATGGAGGACCAAGTGTGTCAAAACACTCACTTCATATATATATATAAATATATACACTATTAGTTTTTTGTTGATTGTCCAGACTGCTTGTATGTTTGGAGAGCCAAGTCTCTTAAATATCTAACAGTCAGATGGCACCGTTTGTTGGGCGCTGATTTTACAGTACTCTTATTTGGCGTTGGCGGTCGTTGACGATGTTGATGAGGAGCTACTGCAGGAAAAAAAATAACACAGGAATTTAGTTAATAATAATAATGGACATTTAGCACCGGTACCCATACATTTTGAAGCTCAATATTACTATTGCCCTTTTTTCAAATATTTTTTTTACCAACAAATTTTGAGGGTATCAAAACGAAAAACGAAAAACGAACAAAAACTTTTGCAAGTAGACAAAATAGAAAAAAATGGACAATAGACAAAATATGAACAAGCAAACTAGTTTGTACACGGCTGATGGACCTGAGATAATGTCGGATTCCCGACAACAATTGATTTTAAGTTTTCAATTAAATCCCACTTAACCTTGGCAGATTATTTCTATGCAATGCCTTATTAAAAAGAAAGCCAAGAAATTTCTGGAATCTATAAAAAAATAGCTACCTAAAATTTAAATCAAAATGTTCAGGTCAAATCGGCAAAAATGCGACCTGGCATTTTTAAATAGTCTTGGTGCTATGTTGAAACTGATATCAAAAATCCTAAGGTAAATATTTCTGCTGAAAAAGTTGTAATCACCTGGAACACTAGGTGGCAGCAGACTTGTCACATAAATCCATTGTTATCTGAAGCATGCGTATGCTCAGAATGATGTAAACAATGGAAATTAACCTGGTAAATCTGCAGCCAATTGGTCCAAATTTCATAGAGCTGCTTAAGCAGACAATATTGCTTACAAATTTTATGCTTAGCAGGATACCAATCAGAAAAAGTGCATGTGACATGGTATTTGCACTGGTAACTTTAGTCTGGTAAAGTGAAGATAGCTACAGATAGCTTAAGTGCTTAGCTACTTTTTGTGCTTAAACAGCTCTATGGGCCCAATTTCATGGCTCTGCTTACCGCCGAATTCCGCACTTGCGATCACCATTCTTCCCTTACAGGGCAAGCACCAAATTTCTACGCTAGATGTGTACGCGAAAAATGCCTGGTAATGTGGACTACACACGCCCACCAGCAAAAATTCCCACATGCAAACTTGTGAAATCAGGGCTTGAATTTGGGGTAAAATTCCACAAGACCGCAGGGACTGTAGCTCCAAATGTTCACCGGCACAAAATTTATTTTACAAGACCA
This sequence comes from Pisaster brevispinus, assembly GCA_023634235.1. NCBI lineage: Eukaryota > Metazoa > Echinodermata > Asteroidea > Forcipulatida > Asteriidae > Pisaster > Pisaster brevispinus. Next base: position 14,789,088 of record JAMKCF010000014.1, on the reverse strand, counting down.
GAACCTCAATGACTGAGAATAAACTTTCTACAAAGTCTAACATGTAAACTGTTTGTATTTGAACAAGCACTAAGAGAAGACGTATCTCATTTATCTTACAGGTTAGTATATTTCGATACCCAATCAGAATTGAAAGATTTGAACATCATTATACATACAGTGAGGTATTATTATTCCATTGAAATTCACAAGACCGCCGGACTTGTCCAGTCATGACTTTACTGGCCCAGGGCTAAAATCACTGGCCTCAGGCCTGCAGTCCAGTGTCAAATTCGAGCCCTGGAAATACGCTTGATGTGAGCGCGGAATTCCTGGCTTCCACAAGCGCTGATTCTTTGCTCACGGTAAGCAGAGCCATGAAATTGGACCCCTGGTATTTCAAAGTCCCCTATTGAACTAAACGTCCAATGCAAATGTGCTCAGAGGCACTACGTTTAAGAGAACAATGACACACGGACTTACTCTCGCACTCTCGTGACGACCTTTTGGACAAGCCGGTCGCAGATACCTGGATACGACTCCTCCGATAAGTCAAATGCTATTTTTAACTGGTCTATCGCCGTCGAGGCCCCTGGAACCTCCGTCACTTGGTATTTTGTTTTGAGCTGCAAAAAACAAATCACAATAAAAAAAATTAAAATCATCGCAATTCTTAAAACAAAAGAACAGATGCTCTTTCCAACAATAACAGGCCAACAAACAAGCAGGTATCATTTAACAGGTATTTTTAATTAATCTCTAGTTTTAGCATTATGGGTCTGTCAACTACACTTCGAGCATGCCATTGATACTTAACAATCTCCATGTTTGTCAACCCACGATAAATTGAAAAATGACTGGAGACTAATGTTTCATATTGGCGAATTCCATTACGAATACATGGCACAGGTTACCAGCCAAAATAACTCCTTTGGTTCGGTTCCCATCGACTTGACACACAGCAAATAAAGCTGTTCAACACACGGTCAGTCTGGCATCTGGACTTCACTTACTTTTGTTAGTAAAGGCACCAGCAGGGAATTGAGGGATTCCGACTTGGGTTGTCGCTGGACGGGTACTTCGCGTTCTTCGACGTTCATTTCGTTCGGATGGTTGCTGACGTGGGGAACGTTGGGATTCCCCCGAACGGTATCAAACCGCCACCCGGAATCTGTGTCGTTATCGGTGCTTAACCTCTCGTCACCACTGCAATAAAAGAGACATAACTATTAAACTACCAATTTTTGGAAGAGTGTGAACTAAAAAGGTGTTACAAAAGATTGGTGAGGATAAAAACATCATGAACCAAGTCCAGCATTCTCCTGAAGACAATCAGAGCATACTGATCGAAACGTTGAGTCGTTAACAACCAATTCTTTTCGGAGCCTACACTACTCAAAAGATATTTTCACGTGGTGTTCTCGCAAACCTCACTTAGTTATACTTCCACCATGCAAAGTTTCAAATCCTACTTAAAAAACATCATTGTTAAATTTTAGTCTGAAAGCTTACTGATTATGATGAAGTCATACTCGAATAATTTTGTGTATGAAATATTTCCCTCTGAAATGAAGTCATATTTCAGAAATCCGTAACTGAAACCTAAAATAACGGGCAACAGCTGATATTGGTCGTTACAACCAAAATTAATTGTTTTTGTTTGGTTTGGGGTGTTTTTTTTGGAGGGGGTTAAAAAAAAACGGATTTCCAGAAAAAACAGATATATCACATCCCTGTAACAATTAAACATTTGAACGGACAAACCCAAAACATCAAACAGAAACCCGCATTACAACAGCAGCTTTTCAAAAAAGTACTCACTGATCCGAGTCCGAGTCAGAATCAGACTCGTTGCCCTCCGCCTTCCACCTCTTGTACTTGTCGATGAGTTCCGTCAAGTGAGACGTCTTCTTTGCGTTCTTGAGGAATTTATGCTTGAGCAATTCTTTGGCCGTGGGTCTCTGAAATGGGGGAAAATAAAACCAGAACTTAAGACCATTGTCCAACGAAATAAACTTTAAGCTTTGAGATGGTGAAATTTATATACCATGGAAATATCTGTGGAACAGACAGAGGCTGGCTACAGACCTTCGCTCTGGTCAATCCCAAATCATTTAAACATTTACCCAGTCAGTTTCCCTTGTGGTTTATAACTTGATAAAATTAATTTTCAAAACCATCACATCAGTTGTCCATGTTCTCCCCTGTAATGCAATATATGTGTTATGCTGGAGGGTATCAGTGTCAGATATTTCTTGGGGATTCTGGGGCAGGACTCACTTGAGTCATTACAACCTCTTTCTCATCGAAGGTCTGTAGCCAGCCTGTGTCTGCTCTACAGATATTTCTATCATAGATGTTCCACCAGTCTATCCAACATGGTTCCTCCTGGAAGGGAGTTTGAGCTTGAAACAAGCCTGTTCTCACCCATACACTCTAGCTATGTTGAGATGTAGAAGAAAAAGCCACTTTGATACATGTAGCATTTTCCCCATGTACTACATCTCTTTGGAACTCCATGCCTGGTGCATGTTTCCCTCCATCCTACAATCTAGGCTGGTTTAAGTTTCCTTCATCTTATATTTTATGTATTATTTTCATGTATGTACATGTAGCCCCTTACCAAGAGTGGCTTTTTAGTCTTGTTTTGGGGCAAACATCAAAATATTTTTTGTTTTAAACAAAACTAAGCCTGGAGTACAAACACAAGTCAAGCGTGCTTCTGTAGTAGACTGGGCCTTAAATATTTGCAACCTGCCTGTACAACTTATTTACTCTACATGAAAATACTGCACAAAATTAACTCAGGCATTTTTAAAAATCAAATGGATCTGCCTACTGCGCTTACGGACCACAGAATCACATGGTTTTGCTTGGCGCTGAAAGCCCAGATTTCTGTGTAGCTCCATAGAATTTGGCCCAGTTGTTTTGACTATACAGTTGACTCTCGTTAATACGAGCTCGAAGATACGAGACGCCGGTTAATACAAGGTATTTCACCGGTCCCGAGCTGTCCCATGCATGTTTCTATGTCTTAAAAAACGGAAGATACGAGCACGGTCGTAACGAGAACACGGATATTACGAGGTATTTTTGCGACCCCATGATGACAAAATGTATTGTTTTTCATACTTTTGTAGCGAGATCTGAAAAATATTGTTGCGTAAAAGCTTACCGTTCAGTCAAGGTTCGGAAATAACATTCATGTTGCCAAACTATTTATCGGATCGGACCAGCTACGCGGTTCTGTCCGATCCAAAAACTAGAAACATTTGCTGGTTACCTATGCTTGATGTGCTACTTCGCTTACTTGCTGATGGATACCAGCGAAAACAACGTTCAGCATAGGCGCTACGCAGTATCCAATCTGTCACATCATGGTCACATGAACGGCAAGTTTGACATGACTTTGCAATGATTTTTATCTTGAGTTATACAAAATATTAAATTTCTATGACCATAGTCAACAAAAATGCATTTATCATTGATATTTTTGTGTACAGGATGCTCGTAAGAACTGTACTAGGAAGCAAACCGCTCCGTTCTAGGCTAGACACGTGTGTAGTGCATGCACTATGACGACGTGTGTATACATGTATGTGTAAATAGTGCGCTGCCTTTAAGACGAGGTTCGGATAATACGAGGAAAACGGGCCAGTCCGGCGGACCTCGTATAAACGTGAGTCGACTGTACATGCAACTACAGTTCGTATCCTCCTCCCAAAGGTAGAAAAGAACAGTTCTGTACAACCTGTTTGACTGCACTTACAAAGGCGGGATCTTTGTTGAGACAAGCGTCGACAAAATCCTTGAAGGCTTTGCTGTAGTTCCCCTCCAGGGTTGGCGGATTGTTCTTGGGGATGAGGAACAGTACTCTCATGGGGTGAAGATCGGAGTGTGGAGGCTCGCCCTTGGCCAGCTCGATCGCTGTGATCCCAAGGGACCATATATCAGCCTGAAAGTATAGAAAGATAAAAAGACAATCAATCAGGGATGAGATTTTGACTAATGTAAGAATTCCTGGCAAAGACACCCACAGAACAGAAATATTTGGCACAGTTTTGGGAGAGGCCTTCGCCCAGCAGTGGGATGACATGAGCTGATGAGGATGATAACGATGATGAATTCCTGAAAAAAATCTGCTTGCTGGCCTGGATTCTTCCTTTATGCCAGACCCAGAACCTCCCATATGTTACAATTCAGGAGAATTCACCAGAAATGCAAAACTACAGGTTTTGGACACAGTGTGAACTATTTCTTTCTCCCTTTTGGTGACTGCTTTACTTCTTTCAAGAGAATTTGGAAGCTCAAAAAGATTTTGAGAAACAACCTGAGAGATCCCATGACTGACTCATGGCAAGTCACGTCAATCCCGCGGAGACGTTTAGGGAAACTCGGATGAATTTACCGTTTTCCACACAACTTTTACAGTTTTGGGCGACTCATGCTGCAGAGCACGATTTCACCATGCGCTAAGATGCCATTTAGAATAATCCATTTTTTAAAAAGATTTCAATCGTTTCTTTTATTTCTAAATCTTGACAGGCTACATTGTTCAGAAATTGTAGCCAATCGATTGTGTGATCATAGAGAACGAATCCATGGTGTAACACACAAATATTTACAAAAAAATAGTTAGTGGCCTTATTTCATGTATTTAATACAACCCTATACACTGAAGAACAAAGTAATGTCTCAAATGAAGCAGCTATTTAGATCAATGCTCTCCCAGCTCAGGAGTTTTTCATGACTTTTCCTGGCTTGACACATTTGTAGTTGAAACGGAAGAGGAATTTTTTTGCCATCTCCCCAAAAGGCACAGAGGTTGGCTAGCGAAACAAGGTTGACTGATAACAATTGACAGCACCGACATAACAAAGATGACAGATGATCTGGAAAGGACCCTCGGGGCATCTTTCACCATAGAAACTTGCTTTTTCTGTCATGTTATCTGTAAACTGAATTTTGATTTTCAGTTTTTTTCTATTGACCCACACACCCACAATTTAAAAAAAAAATTTATGAGAACATTTTTAAACATTGATTAATCTGAAGGACCCATAAGACTGATCTAAAGATTCGTCGGCTGATGCATCAATGTCAGGCCATGTCAGAATTAGAGGCTGCGACTTGATCATCACATGAGCAAACACTGAAGCGTAGAACACCCATAGCAACAACACCCTCAAAATTGAACACAGATGGGCCCAATTTCATGGCTCTGCTTTCAATGTACGCTTTAGGTCGAATTCTGCGCTTGCGATCACCATTCTCCGCTTACTGTGCAAGCGCCGAATTTCCGCGCTAGCTGTGTAAGCCAAGAATGCCTAGTAACATATAGTATGCACGCGCACAAGCAAAAAATTCCCTGCTTACCCAAAAAATACGCTTGACGTAAGCGCGGAATTCCCTGCTTCCGTAACCGTCAATTCTTTGCTTACTGTAAGCAGAGCCATGAAATTGGGCCATGGTGGCCTCTCGAGTTTACCACTCTCATTGAAGCACTTTGGGCTATGGCTCTACTCTCTCCAGTGTGGGTCGGTTGTCTCGAAAAACACTCTAATCTTAACAGAATTACATCATTCTTACACCGTTCAGATTCTATCTCTCCTACTGACAGCCATTGTCAATTACCATTGACACATGCACATGAGCACACATTGTAAAAACAGTCGTCATCATAAAACTTGACATGTAAGACCTATCACCTACATGTATCTGACATCTTCATCAAACTTCTTAACAAACCCGCGCCTGGGTGCTTGCCAACTTTCAGAGCGCGTGTCATACTGACATAATATGCACGGTGTACTGAATGTACAAATCTACATGTTGATGTCATATGCAATGGCTGTCATGGCCAGCATGACAATGCCAGCCCAAAGTGTTATTGTGTTATCTCTGTATTATTCACCCACTTAATCCAGGGCTGACAGACGGGGCTTGGGATCGGAAGGGCGGGTTCCGAAATCAGACGTGTTCGAGCACAAGATCTGAAGGGAATCCTTGACACTACTCACCATGTCAAGAGTCGAGAAAGCCTTTACAGCAAGAAGCTTTTATACTGCCAAAGGCTTTTCCATTTATGTGCTCATTATAAGAAATCTATTACTATCGGTGCACCCTTCACCCCAACTGGCTCTTTCCACAAAGTACCACAGGAGACTGTGGAGACTGAGGCAGTGTCCAAAGTTGTGGCTACAGCTACGGCTAAGGCTAGATTTCCACGTCATCATGCGTTGAAGTATAGGACGTCCGTAGCAACAGTCCTAGCCGAAACCGTTGCTGCCAAGTCCAGTAATACCAGCTGTACATAATACCAGCTGTACAATGTACAGTCAGAAGAAACCCATTTTTACATGTACCTAATGCTACCCTTGAACATGTTGAACGTACATGGTAATTTTGTTGCAGTTTGTGGTACATGTACCTGTTATACCTGTGTACGGGAAGGTTTTAATCAAACTAAAGTGCACTAAAAGTGCACAATGACTACTGGAGGGAAAAAATATCACCTCGGGTGTGATATTATGATGCTCTGGCATGTACAACAAACAACTTGTTGTATTCCCATGGCCTCATCATTTATATACAACAGCTGCTTCATTTGGGAAATGTCAGAGACCTCTCCCTCCGTCTGCAGTCTGAATATCTGTTTTTCGTCAGATATATTTAGTACGTTGCGAATACTAACAAGCTTATTGAATTAAGAACAAAAAGTGCAACGCTTGCTTGATAAGATTGAGTGTGGGCGTGGGGTTTATCTGGAAGTGCACTCTTCACTTTCCAAGAACAAAATGACCGGACACACAAGCAGGGAAGGGAAAAGGTCCCTGCCTATCTTGTACTGTATTGTACATGTACATGGGATTGTACTGTACATGTAGGTATCATACAGTGTACCCAATTATATTATATTTATTTATTTACCATCATGGCACAGTTTCATTGAGCTGCTTCAAAGCAGAAAATATTGCTAAGCTGAAACAAGCAGGATACCAGTCACAAATTGTACATGTGACATAGCAGTTTGGCTGGTAACCGTATTCTGGTAAGCATAGTTTTGTTGTGCTCAGCTACTTCGGGTTATTGGGCCCAGTGCAATGACAAAGAGGAGGGGCTGAGAAAAATCTTACTAAATAAAATCGTTCACGGTGTATTATGACTGCATAGACCCCTTGCATTGGCCACCATTGTTGATGAAGCGTACAGGCGTGATAGGCTATCATTGGCTGAGAGTCATACGCGGCGGGTTCAAAGATGGTCGTCAATGACGCCATGTGCAATCCGCCTATTATATGTACGGTCTTGTTCCTCACCTTAGCATCATAGGCAGACTGTTTTATCACCTCGGGTGCCATCCAAAATGGTGTCCCTACAAATGTATTCCTCTTCATCTGAGTGTCTGTTAATTGCCCAGCCACACCGAAATCTGCTAGCTTCACGTCGCCGCTTTCCGAGAGTAACACATTTGCAGCTGGTGGTGAGAGAACAAAAGAAGAAACACAATTGTTATTCATATTATTTTTAAATAACTGAAATTTGTGTGTAAATAGTGAACTAGAGTGAAAAGTAATAATAAACACTGTATAAAAAGGTGGTGATGAGAAACTAAAGCCGCGTTCGCATTGGACTTAAAACTTACCGCTGCAAATTGTTAACTTACTGATATTAAGTCCAAGTGCGAACAGCCGGTAACTTACCGGGGTGGTAAATTACCGCCACAGCGCTGTTAACTTAACAGGCCAGTTCGAGTCGCGGTAACTTAACAATGTTAACTTAACAGGGACAAGAAGTCCAATGCGAACGCACGAGCCGGTAACTTAACGGTCAGGGAGGGCGCCCTCTTGAGATCTAATTTGTCAACCTACGCGGCGAACAGCTGTTAACTTACCGGGCCGGTAAGTTAACTTACCGGCCCGGTAAGTTACTAGACCCAAAAGTCCAATGCGAACGTGGCTTAACTAAACAAGTTCAGATCAATTATATAATGTTGAGTTGAACAACAAATTTACTCGAGCGGGATTTGAACCTGGGACCTCCGGAAACACATGCCGGTGTTTAACCAACTGAGCTATCTAGCTCTAAGGTAGGCAGTCTCCCTATTTTGATAATATATTTGTCCGGGGGTCAGTTTCCCTTGTGGTTTATTACTTCATAATTTGAAATAAACAGTTCCATCCAGGAGGATTTATGCATTTTTAAATTTTCGTGTCTTTTGTTCCTTGATATATTTTGTTCTTGCCACACTGTGAAGCTGGAGTTGGAACTTGCTTACATATTATTTTTATTTTTTTGCTTGTAACTTGTATTTTGATTACTGTCAATTTGTGCGGTTTTGTTGGTTTCGTGTTTTGCTTTTAGACTCCTTTTTAATATTGTAAAGCGCTCAGTGACTGGTTTGATGCTGGGCGCTCTATAAATCCTGCTCATTATTATTATTATTGTTATTATTATGATTATTACTATCCCTTCTGCTGCCGCTTCCCAGTTGTATAGTAAACTTGGGTGTGATCCCTGGCTAGACGATAGTCACAGGTTGAATGGCTTCTGACAATCTAAGTAAACATTCCAGTGAAATAGTGGTCTTGCTAACCGCTGTACAATCATGGCAAAACTGCCCAACTCGAAATACCACAATTTGAGAAAAGCAAGTACAGAGATAAGCTGCGTTGCCCTCAAAACAGGACGAAAGTGTAAAAAAAAGGCCGAGATAGAACATGTTGTATTCACATCCATACATGTACATTAGCATGCCTTAGAAACTTTAAAATGGTAAAAGCACCCCCCCCCCCCCAATTCACCCAGAAATGATCTTATATAAAAACAAATTTAAAATTCGGGTTAGGCTGTTTGGCCATGGAAGGGCCATGCTGTACACATGTATTCCTTTGATAATGATCGTGTTCAAGGGTGTGGCCCGAGTCACTCCCTCCCTTGGAGCCTAAACGCTATGATAAGCCCAGGGCTTGATTCCGGTAGTCGCCAGCCTGACGCAGAACACAACTAGTCATAAATGCTGCAGGCTATTCACACTCGTCTCTAAGGTACGGTTACCCCAGCAGGCTAGTCACAATGAGGAACATGACTGTTTGATATCCAGTACAACATGTGGTGCTAGTAAGCGTGTAGCGAGCTGTCCGGTGCATCCAGTTCAGGGCCCAATTTCATAGAGCTGCTAAGCAGAAGTGAGCAGGATACCAGTCACAAATTGTACATGTGACATTGTAGTTTGGCTGGTAACCTTATTCTGGTAAGCATAATTTGGTTGTGCTGAGCTACTTTTTGTGCTTAAGCAGCTCTATGAATTGGGCCCTGGACCCAATTTCATAGAGCTGCTTTTAAAGCAGAAAATATTGCTGAACAATTGTCTGCTAAGCAGAAATGAGCAGGATACCAGTCACAAACTGTACATGTGACATGGTAGTTTGGCTGGTGACCTTATTCTGGTAAGCATAATTTGGTTGTGCTTAGCTACTTTTTGTGCTTAGCTACTTTTTGTGCTTAAGCAGCTCTATGAAATTGGGCCCATTGAGCTTCTTAAGCAGAAAATATTGCTTAACAATTGTCTGCTAAGCAGAAATGAGCAGGATACCAGTCACAAATTGTGCATGTGATATGGTAGTTTGGCTGGTAACCTTATTCTGGTAAGCATAATTTGGTTGTGCTTAGCTACTTTTTGTGCTAAAGCAGCTCTATTATATTGGGCCCTGATGGCTGAATCATCAGAGTGTGGGTTCGATTCCCGGTCTTGACACCAGGTGTACAATGTATAAATGGGAAGCTTAGAGGGCTGAGACAATATCTTGTTTCTGTTTCATGTTTCTGTATTGATGTCTTTGTTTTTTAAAACACTGGATATGGAATTTCATGTTTTTTATATCATGATGGAGAATAATAAATGAATGAATGGAATGAATGAGACGTTAAAATTACATGCATGTTGGATTCACCCCGTTGCACTAACATTAAGCGGCTTGGGCTGGACGCTCCCCAGGCATAGTAGGGAATTGAGACAGTTTGAAGAGTGCTTTAAGTTTTCCAGATGAACAGGGATAATGATGTTGTTAAGCCCCTTATTCTAGCTACTAATATATAACAAACTCATAAATGTACCAGGCTACAAAAATGTAAGTGCACTGTACAGAACCCCAAATTATGTTATATTGAGGTCAGTTTATGCAGGCTTGTTAAATGTAAGTGGTACAGAAGATCAGACCTGGGGGCTGGTAAGGGAGAAAAAAGTTACAGACAAGATTCTGGACAAATTACTGCATACATTTCTTTCATGTATGAAGTTCAGGCGTTTCAAAAATCGATAAACAGCTTGAACATCTTATTTATCTAACCAGTCTGTCAAGAGAAGAGGAAGTGAGATCATTCGCCTAATTGTTCGCTAATTTCTTAATTACATAAGTAAGTCACTGATGACGGATTACCTGCAAAATCCTTAACTCTTTGTGAGAGAAGTTAGGGCTTTATCATGGTGTTGACATACATGTAACCTTTTTGGTGTTTTTTGTTTGTGTTTTATACATGTATGTGATCCCCTCCACCCTGCCAATGGGAGTCAACGTAGGTCAAACCGAGGTCGTGTTGGAAACAAATCTCAGGAAATTCTGGAGGGGGGGGGGGGTTGAATCCCACCGCCATCCCATGTTCATTTCACACTCATTACCTAGGAAGCATGAACACTCAGCAAGCTAACCTGGGTTATCTCACTTAACTCTACTCCCAAGCAGGGGTAGCAATTTCCCCGGGATATGGCCATATCCCAGGAGTTTGCCAGGGTTAACAATTCAAGTGTGAAAAGGTCAACCAAATTTTCCTTGGGAATTTCGCTCAGTGTGAAAGGAGGCTTTAATGGATGGGGGTTGGAATTTATCTACTCTACCAAATGCTTCCAAAGGTACTTGAAAACAATCTCTGTTTTCCTCATGTTGATGTTAATTCAAATTTACTGGCGCCACCCCTGATGAGGGTTGTGTACCCTGAGGCATGTGCGCTCGTTAATTGACTTAATTACTCCAACACCTGCTTTTTACCTTTGATATCTCTATGTAGCGTTCTCTCTGTGTGTAGATAGTGGAGCCCATACAGGATTTCTCTTAGTATGGTAGCAATAAACACCTCTTCCATCTTGCCCGGCTTGAGAAGATCCAACGCCGAGCCCCCTCCGAGGTACTCCATGATGATCCAGAGCTTGCTACCCTGTGGTAAAGAAACAGCAGAAACACACACAGTGGTTAGCCTCCTGGCATTGGAACAGCAATGACCCAGTATGAAATATATTTTAGGAGGTCACGGGAAGTAGACTTGATGAAAAAGGGGAGGATGCATTATGTACAATACAAAGGATTAGTCACAAAAGAACGAGATGAGTTGTAAAGTCAGAATTTAAGGCAATCACATTGGAATTTGACCTTCATATGATTGCACTATACTATTACCACGCAATTAACTTTGAAGTTAATTATGGAGTTATGTGTACTTTGTGGACAAGATTAATGAACTTTTAATGTCAACAAAGACGGTTGACACATACGCACCACGCACATTGAACTTTAACTGTGCCATAATAACTTCATAAACACTGTTTAGGCTATTAAGTCAGCATTCTCCCTAAACAGTGGTCTGCTGGCCAAATGCCAGTTTAAAACACCTGACGGCCATTTAAAATTATCTCCAAGTGGTTCGGCTGGATAGTCTGTTAAACCCTGGTTAGTGCTTTCTTCTAATGTGAATATAAATTACATCTTTGAATTTCATCTTTGAGAGGGCAAGGCCATTTTCATTTTGCAAAGGGCACTTCCATTCGGGGAAAATGTTTAAAGGCAATAGGACACTTCTGAAAGGTCACTAAGGCCAAGAGCAGGGGCACCAGAGGGCATGGGCGTTGTGCCCCCCCCCCCCATGGTATGCAGGTAAATGCATACTCGACTTGATGTAGGCATAAAACAACACAAGTTCACTGACCACCAACATGTCGCAACAAAACTTCTTTTCTTGGTGATGACGTTGGGTGAATTAGGTCAATACAAATTTTAACCATGGTGACTGTGCCCTTCCCTTTTTGTGTAGTTTCATTTTCTTTTTGATCTCAGGCTATTTTCGTTTTCCTGTCTTTATTTATTTTGAGCACTGTTTTATCCAGGAATTTGTTGGTGGGCACGACCGTAACTTTCACCTTTCAATAACTTTATTTTGCCTCTATTATAGAGTACTTTTCATGGTTGTTATTGTAAAAAAAAATTAATTTGGCCTGTGGGCCATGAGTTGAATGGAGAGAAAAAAAGCCTTTGAGAAAAACTCTGCTAGGGTCGAAACATCAGGCCATTAACTATTTTGTTTGCATTTATACCATAAGTCCTTTTGGTTGGCAAGCAATTTGCAACAGCTAACACTATTTTTCGAGAAAAAAAAAATAATAATAATAATACACCAGATTGAAATTCTTCTGTGAAGGCAAAGTATATACCTTTGGTTTTTGGATCCATTTGATCGTTTAAATCCCATAACATAAATAATACAATAAAAAATAACCTGTGAAATTGTTTTTAAACTATTGCCAAAAATCTGGAGCTGGTTATGTCCACGCAAAAGAATACTCCGTAATTGGACTACACAATCTGAGAAGCATTTCATACAGAGACGTTTCACAGACTGAATCCCTCTCTCTAAAACCACATTCCTTTGAAGGGAATCCTAATGTTATACATTATCACCAGCCGCAGTGCTTCTTACAAAGTACGTTTTTCTGGTTATTAATTTTTTGAGTAATTACCGAAGGTAAACCCTCTCTTTAATTACTTTATAGTTGCTTGTACATGTACATGTGATGTTCTTAAAACAAGGCAAAGCACAGTGCTCAGACAAAATTTCCGCAAAACGAGTAGTTCAACTCTGTGGGTCTTTCACGGTTTACAAACAATTCCCACGTGTTTATCCACTAGGTTTGGCTGATTCATGAGATTCGATTCCAGATTTTAATGCTGGAGCAGACAGCCCGCTGGTACCCATGGGGAGGAATATCATAACAGCCCAACTCCGTGCGATACGGGTTCACTTGAGGTCAATGCAAGTTGGCATGATCAGCATGCGGCAGTCAGCGGATCGAAATGACTACGAGTTTAATAGAGGGAAAGGAAGTACATTGTACGTCATTGTTTTGGTTGGGTTTCGGTTTATTATTATTTGGGCGGGAGAGGAGGGGGTGGGGGGGAGGTTGGGCATGATGGGAGTGGGGAGAATATCAAATCATATCCTTCCATCAGCCTGTGAAAATTTCATGATCAAGCGTTAGATAAAATGACTTTAAAAAAGGTTTGTTTTCCTCTGAGAGATTTTGTGCAGGTTCCTATGATATTAGGCTTGTTTTGTGAGAAGCAATCAAAATAAGCGATGGGGGTTTGTGGGGGGAGAACAACTATGCCACTTTGTTAACTTCGACAATCTTTTTATAATTTATTTTTAAGCAAGTTCACCCCCAAAACAAGGCTAAAAGCCAATCTTGGTAAGGGGCTACAAGAAGAAAACAATAAAGATGAAAATAACTCAGGGGAGCTGAAGGTACATGTAGGAATTGATATTCCTCATGAAACAGTCTAGATTGTAGGATAGAGGGAAACATGCACCAGGCAAGGTGTTCCAAACATACCCAGTACAGAAATGTTTCTCTGGAGGATTAGTACATGTATACATTTTGTACTTAGCTTTAGGCCTAATCAGTGAGCTTTCAGATTGAAACTAGTGCACTTCTCTCCAAAGGATAATTTCTGATGTTGTACTTTTCTATAATAAATGAGTTGCTGTATTTGGTTAGTTGAGAATGAAACAGCATAACTGAGGACAGCACCAACCCCAGCTGGGGAGTACCCTAACCCCTGCTGGGAAGAACTGCCGACCAAATGGCTATATTAAAAAAAATGACTCATTCAATTTACAACAACACATGGGTTTGCCCTTAATTTATTTGATCGTTAGCCAACCAGACCAGCAATTTTCATTTCCTCAATCCGCTGGAATTTTTAGCTGTGCATACATGTACATGTGTCTAAAGACTTCCTTTTCGACTGGCATCGGACTTATTTCACATCCCCAAAACAATCTGTAGGCCTATACATTGTACCTACAAAATGTAACATGGCTCTTGTCATTAATTTTGGAGCTGTGTGTAATTTTACCTCTTTGTGGTCAACCAGCTCCTTACCCCAATCCCCATCCCTTTTGTTACCCTCCTTTCTGTTCAGCCTCCTGCTTTCTCTGTGTATTTTCCTCTCCATCATCTATTTCCACTTGACTGCTTTTGTCACATCAGTAATGTACCTGTTTATGTTTGTAGTCATTGTCATTTAGCCTTCGAGAAAGACTCTGCTAGGGTCGAAATGTCAGGCCACTAACTATTTTTTTGCATTTATACCATACATACATGTTTGTAGGTCCTTTTGGTTGGTAAGCAGTTTGCAACAGCTAATACTATTTTTCGTGTGTAATTTTACACGGACACCTCAGATCAGCCCTCTTCTAAACCTAGGCTTGGGCTAAGATTCCGGCTGGGCTCCGACTCCGTCATCAATTTTGGAGCAGTGAGCAGTTTTACACAGCTGCTTTTAATAACATCAAATAAAACCTGAAACTTGAGCCGAGGTTTGGAAAAAGGAACTTAGAACTTTGTTAAATGTAAATATGCAGGGTATCTTGTCTACCAAGAATGAAATAACATGACAAATACTACAACGATAACTTTTGAAGAATATCCATGGCCCTGTGTTACATGTATGTTTGTAGAGAGTACACTGTAGTTTCCCTTAACTGGTTCCACTGTGGTTATAGTTGACTTCCACAACAGTCGTGTGTAGTTTACAAAGTTTCCTGTCCTTTCATGCCTTTCATGTGAACTTCCCAAACTCCTCCAAAAATAACAACAATGACTTTAAAATAAAACACTTTTTTTTGAGGGGGGGGGGGAAACAAAACCTGCAATGTGTAGGCCTATATGCACTTCCAGGGCGTGAGGTGAACTCAATGTCACCATAACAGGCTGAATAACCATGTAAACACAGGTCAGCTATAAAATACGAAAGCACTGTTCTAAATGGGAGGCATTCAACATGCAACATGTGATACGTATTTATTCTAGTCCCGCATATTTCCAAAGGTCAACTTGAAGGCTCCATAAAAATCCCTCAACCTTCCTTGTGTTGAGTGGAAACTTTGCAATACAGTGCACAATACACCTACACATGTATTGTCCTGATTTGTACACAAAGCGTTTCCTTTTCTGAAAAAAAAAATAACAAAGCAATGGGTGGATCGTTATAACTTCATATGAAGCACAATAGGTTCCCGATTGTGGTGAAGTATTCTATTAAATTTATTGGAGAGACCGAATCAAGACCATGTTAGATCAGTACCTCCCTATAGACTGTTACCTGTAGTGTGCATGGAGACCCCCCCAAAAAAAATAATAATAATAAAAATAAATAAAAAATGAAAAAGAAAAAATTACAATAATAAGAATGCAGTCACTCATAAACAAGAATGTGCAGAGAAATGACTTGACAGATTCCTGTAGTATGGGGCTGATGAATAAACATGAGTTTTGAAAGCTCATGATAAGGGCGAGGCGGAAGGGGGGGTGCTTTTTGATATGTACAAGAAACATTTAATTTTCAATACTTGTACAATTTAACTGAACTGTGAGCACAAAGCACAAAAGCTTGCAAAGTGCGAAAGCTTGCAACCGCGAAGCCTACTTATATGAATATATTTATCTTTGGTTTTAAAAGCCCTACTCTGCAATCTGGGGCATAATGTAATATTTGGTTTAATCTTTATGTTTTTATGAATTTGATATTATTTTATATGGGGGGGGGTTGGGGGGGTTAAAAAAGAAAGAAAAAGGATTTTCCCAAAAAAACAGAGAAATCACATAGCTGATGATAACCACATTTTAAAATGAGTAAAGCTTTTATTTAAATGGACAGTCCTTTAACACCCCATCCCCAACCAAACCATAGACTAGACACATCCAACCCACATACATGTAAACTAAACTGAACCCAAGAGGTTCCCCCACCTACTTTCCTTCAACCTGGAAATCCATGCTCAAACTCCCCAACCCAACCTAGCTAGTAATCCATCCAACCCACATACATGGATACACCCACATACAAGTACCTACATGTACGAGGTTCCCCCCACCTACATGTACTTTCCTTAAACCTGGAAATCCATGCTCAAACTCCCCAACCCAACCTAGCTACACTTCCATCCCACCCACATACATAGTACATGTGTACCCCCAGGGGTTCCCTACCTCCTTTCCTTAAACCTGGGGATCCATGCTCAATCTCCCACCCCCCCCCCTACCCAAGCAGCCAGGGAGAGAGGGTTATTAGTGGTTCAGGATATGTAGGTTGACATTGCCTCATCATGGGCTTGTCTCGATTCCTACATGTAGATTCACACAGTCGGAGTGTTGTCTCCACACATCAATTATCGACGCAACCTGTCACTGAAAACAGGGACAGCGTCTTACACCGGTCTTTCCAATGTGTGCCTCGACACATTAAAGGAAAAGTAGAACAGTGGTCACAAAACGAAAATGATACTGTCACCACCTTCATGTGCCCATGATGTGAGCGAATCATTGAACTTGATCTTGACCCAGTTCTCTCATAAGTTTTCTTAAGGCAGGATTCATAGGAGAGCCGTGAGAAAGTTTACTTGGTAACCAATTTGATAACTATTTTTGCACGGACAAGGCACGTGTGTCGAGGAAGTACGCACGCAAAATTGTACAAAATGTAGTTAATACATGTTGAAGTACACACGATACTTTCACTTTCATTGAATGAAACTGATGTCACTGATTGATTAACTCTTTAAAAATGTAAAAATAAATGAACTTGTGTTTTATTGCGGTGCAGCCGCCTAGTTTTTCACTTACAATAATGCTACAGAAGGCATCAAAGTTGGCGGCTGAGGTTATTGCAGTTTTCCTTGAGGTATACTACTTTTCACCTACGTCGTTCACATATTTTCCACAATTATCTGCTTACTCAGTCTAATTCTTGCATTAATTTTTCATTGAATGATTGAACTTGTTCAGATTTTTCCTTAAATTTATTTGTTTCATCTTCCTTTGAGAGAAGGGGGTAACCAGTTTTAACTGGTTGACCTTGTTCAGTATTAGAGCTGCCAACAATTGCATCTTGCAATCAGCATGATCAGGGAGATTTAACATTCAACATAAATCATGTAAATAGGGACAAAGTTTCCATAATCAGGGAGATAATCAGACCAAGAAAAAATTGGTTTATTTTTCAGGGAACTTCTGCAGAGTACATGTATCTTTAAATTCATCACTTTAAGGTATTTCATAATTTCAGCGAAGAGAAGACTTTTGTGGGGTTACTTCTCCAACCACAAGACGTCTCCCTCCCTGATGCTATCCCCATCACCTGCTTCTCAATGTGACTTCTTATTAGGGGTTAACAGATCTAGGCGTGGCCCTCATGTGTATATCTTGTGAGGGGAGAGCTCGAGGGGGGGGGGTGCTCTACTGACATCAAAAACTAAGAGCATGACCTCCCAGCAAGAGTCCAAGGGGTTGAGAACAAGGCTTGGTGTTTTCAGTGCAGCAGGTCAATGACCTGACCTGCTGATGGTATTTATGTATACTGTACACATCTAATATACAATCCAATGCACATCAGTACATCATAGAAGGACAAGTCTGAACTCTGAACCAAACAGCTTCGTCTTTGGCTAAGGCTGTTGGTTGCAGCTGCAGTGTTAAAGAAAGGCCTTTTCGGGCACTGTCGAAGCTATCAACTCGTACAATGTACAAAAACATGGTATCTCCAAAAATAGCATACGTTTCATGCGAGTTTGAAAGTGTCATGAAATGTGGTTATCTTACTTACAATAACCCGGTACACGCAAAACCAATATGTGCCGAGACACAACATTTTTTGCACAGGGCATTTTCGTGCAAGATGGTGATGCACAATCAAGATACGACAGTTTTGCACCTGGGGTGACGATACAGTGTACATACGTAGTTACCGCAGTACAATGTATGCAATTTGTGTTGTACATTGTAGCATCACATTTTGCAAAGCGAGCTCTACATTAGATCTAGATTCAGAGTAACTTTTATCTCTAATGCAGGGTTTGCCCTTAACTTATTTAGTGACTGGCCAGCAGGACCAGTCAGATTGTCATTTCACTAGTCCACCAGCTTTTTCACAAGTCCATATTTCAAATGAAATAGGGATGCTTTTCAATGCTAATCTATTGCCAGCCAGACCACTTGGAGTGAATTTTGATTGGTCCTCAGGTGTTTGAAATTGGCATTAGGTCAGCGGACCACTGTTAAGGCGGAGCTGCCAACATTTGCATCTTGCAATCAGAAAGATTTTGTACAACAATTAGGGGAAACTTAGAATTACATTCAACATTATACATTGTTATAGGGAGAAGGTTTCCAAAATCAGGGAGATTTTCATATTTTTTCATCAGAACATGGAAAGATTGGGGTTTGTCAGGAAATTTCTACAGCATCAGGGAGAGTTGGCATCTCTGGTAAGGGAGAACGCTGACAGTGACATGTAAAATGTAGTCTATAAAATCTGACATACACTGTACATGTACACACATACATTGTATAGTAGGACTCATACTAGCATGTGGATTAGAAGAGATAGAGTCCATAATAATAAATAAATTGATAAGCCATACTTGTATTACACATAACTGCCAAGTCCCCTTACTCCTAATATTATAAAGATGCGACTGTATCAATCCACAAACGACACACCCCACATTGTAACATCCTGGCTACTCCCTGCAGGAAACGGCCTCAGTCCTCAAAAATAAACCAAGTAGTATGTGTCGAGTACCCACAACCCCAAATCCTCCAAATTCAACCGAGGACACAATAGAGGAGGCGTGTACAAGATTCGGGCTATCAATGCACACACGGCGCAGGCGGCCATAAAGAAAAATGCTCGACACAAACCAGAACCCCCAATGTATAGTGGCCCTCTGATCGCATCTTAAAGATGCGCCGCGTTGATGAGTGTTGAGGGGGAATGGGTAATCCGCTCTAAGATCCACCCTTACCCAGGGGACGGTGATTAAAAGCACTCCGGGAAGTGCTTCGTTAGCGACAACCGAGAAGAGGGTCCTAGACCCATGATCAGTGACCGCGAGGGGAGCTCCGGGGCTTTGTCTCCCCAATGCACAATCCATTTTTCTCATGTGGGGTCGACTCCTATATCGGCGGCGGAAATTTACGTTTGAATCGATTTGGATGTTGATGAGGTTTTGATGTGCAGCATGGGATTTAAAAAGATTAGTAACTGAAAACATTGTCTGAGGTTTCGTAGGATGTCAAATTACTGGCACTAATGTTTAATACTGTTGATTTATAATATCGTGACAAAGTTGACAAGGACAACACTTGTACTAAACGTATGAGTAATAAATTTTTTTTATGAACAGCTATGCTTAAAGCATCCCCAAGCAACAACGGTAATCGTAAAAGACCAGTGGTTGCACTATGACCCGACATACATTCATAAAACAACAAACTAGTGAAAGAATAAATAAGTCACAAGAAAGTAGTAAAATACCCTGTGTTTTTACCATTTTCAAACATCAAGTTTTGGACTCCCGAGATCAAAACTACTTCTTTCACTCATTTCTCAAAAACTTTGCCATTTTAGGCGAAAATATTTCAAGGGAAGTTTTCCACCATGACCATCTAAATACAACATTTTATACACTCTCCATGTATGTTTATAATTTCAACATTAACAATGTTATAATAAGTATTATTTGGGAAGCTATTATCAACCTTATTTGCAGCTGAGAAGCTGAATTGCAAAGAACACAGGTACAATGGAAGCAGGCATGCGAGGGCGCCTTTGGCAGCCAGCCACATCGACCTATATTATGACCGTGGAGCACTGCCAGAGATTTAAAATGCTTGATTTTTTCGGAGGGAGAAAAACCCTTTCTGCATAGGAGAAAACCACTGCACAACTCTACTCACATGGCCTTAGTAGGGTATCGAACCAGTGCCACATTGGTGAGAGGCAAGCACTTTATGCAGTAGCCACCCATGCCAACCCTGTTTTATTTACGTACAACAGAAAATAGACTCCACTGCCGTTATCTGTCAGGATATTAAAATGGCCTCAACATGAGACTTCAACAGTTTCATTGATTAAATTGCAAACAGGCCTAAAATTACTGTACATGTGTGGCACCCATGGCACCCGCAGCAAATGCGACGGTACCCTGCGCTTTTGCTCTGGTTCTCTTTGCACATGTTGCAGAGTCCTGATATACAAATTCACTATTTTCTCACAGAAGTTTCCCTTTTCAGGCGAAAATTGCTGTCCCCTTTTATGAGCCAAGTTCAAGCCCTGTTAATTAGGCCTACATGTACATATGTTGGCTATGTACATGATGTACATTGTATGTATAACGCTTGTATGCCCATGTGCCTGCAGCACATACAGTAAATGTACATGCAGCGAACCGATAATGGAAACTATTCTATGAACACAGTGCTACCAGACACGGTGTATGTGCTGGAAAGATGTGTATTGCAATTTGTGTCCAACCATTAAATGGGTCTGAAGGTACATTTGTACATGTTCATCGGTCTCTGCACAACCATGGAGTTGCATGATGATTTGGGAGGACGATGCAATGCAGTAATTTACTTGCATGTGTACAATGTACATGGCGTACATGTTGTGCACAGACGAAATTGCACCCATATTGCCTTAAATAAAAATGACATTGAGGAGATAAAAATACTTGTTACAAGGCCACATTGATTGTACAATAACAATTGGTGCATACAAATGTAATTTATCTAGTGTACATGTACTTGTACACCTGTCACCTTGATAATAAAACGTACCTTTGTCCAGTACATGTACATGTACATTGGATGTACCGTTCTACATGTACAATGTACTTGTACCTGTGTACTGTATCTGCTTAAATGCTGGCCTAGAATGTACACTATACATTACACAACATGTTTTTCAGTGGGCGATTAACCTTGAATACATTTTGTCTTATATGTACATGATTTACATGTACTACATGTATGTAGCATAGTAAAGTGCTACAAAAAATGTGACTCAATATTACTACATTCAGTATATACAGACATGACAGAATTCAGTCTAAATATTTTGCTCGAATGCAAAATTGCTTGACACAAAACCATTCCCTGCATGTTATACGATAGTGTTTCAGTTGCATGTTGTGTGCATGGCTCTTAAAATTTTTTTGAAAGCGTCCTCTTTTTAAATGGACATTAATTCAGGCCTGAAATTACATGAAGGCCACGGAGGCCATGGCCTCCAATGCCCCTGGTCTTGGCCTTGGTGCCTCTTCAGAAGTTTCCCATAGACTCTAAGATTTTACAACGTGGAAGTGCCCTTCCTAAAATGAAAATGGCCTTGCCCTCTCAAAGATGAAATTACAGGCCTGCTAATTTCACTTACACTACTCACTACAAACATGACAAAGCGGCCAGGACTTTGTCAGATAAAATTTAACCATGTTTGCTTGTCAAGATACAAGCTCAGCAAGGAGTGGTTCTCAGTACAATGTCTAAAATGCTGTAGAGTGTAGTGTTTGATGACAGTGTCTAGACATAACAAATAAAAATGTGTAGAGGTGCCCTTAACTGAGGGGAAAACTACCTGCCAGAGCTTCCAACATTTGCATCTTGCAAATCTGGGCCATTTTGTACAGCAATCAGGGAGGTACATGTATTAGACTTAGGGCCTTGTCACATGAAGCAACTTTTCCAGGCAACTTGGAGGCAACCAATTGCAGTGCATGCTACAGGACCATTTCCGTAGCACGTGAGGAAAATTTTTCGAACGATGTCTTGCGATCCCTTATTATCCCCAAGAAAATGTGTGAAAATTCAAATGAGAACGCCTTTTCTTCTTGGAGGAAGGTTTCCATTTATAACCAGGGAGATTTACATTATATTTATCAGTCAGAACATGGAAAGATTTGTTTATTTTCAGGGAATTTTCTGCAGCATCGGGGAGAGTTGGCAGCTCTGGCCTGCCCTTACAACAACAAACAAAATATGGGATCTGGGATCTGTTTTCAGATTGAAAAGTGCTAAATGGAATTTGGGGGTTTTTAAGAATTGGAAAAGCAATTTTCAATTCAGCAGTTTTTCTAACACAACCAGGCTGTTCTCATTCCCACAGCACCAACAAACTAGGTCAACATAAATGGGGCTGACAATCTCAGGGGAGTGGGGGGTTGCTAATGCGATCAGGTAGTGACGATGCACAACCATGAAGAAGGAAAAAAAACCTGCAGTGTCAGAGCACCATCTGCAGACACAAAGCAGGTGCTTGTTTCTATCAAGTCACCTGCGGGCAATTTCATTCAGGCTGGTGGTAAGCAGAATAATTCATATATCCCCATGTTTTGCTTACACTACTATCCCTACTCACGTACATTAGACCCGTATGCAGTGGTCCAATTTCATAGAGCTGCTTAAGCAGAAAGTATAGCTTAACAATTGTCTGCTAAGCAGAAATGAGCAGGATACCGATCACAAATTGTACATGTGACATGGTAGTTTGGCTGGTAACCTTTTTTTGGTAAGCATAATTTTGTTGTGCTTAGCTACTTCTTGTGCTTAAGCAGCTCTTTGAAATTGGGACCTGGTATGGGTCCAATTTTATCAAACTGCTGACCGATCTTTGTGCTTGAAACATGTATTTAACAGAAAAAATGTGCTACATGTATAAAGCAAAAGTGTACATCATAAATAGTCATGTATGAAGATTGACAGAGCATAGGTCATGTTCCCAATGGATTTGCATAGTTGCATCACTCATTTGCTTCCAAGAACCACTATTATATTCTAAGAAGTTACATGTAGTGTGCCCATTGCCAGACATAACAGAGCTGTGTATTGAGAGCATTGCGACAGCTTGCGATTATTTAAGCCATTTTCGGTCCCAAAACACAGGTGCACACACAGGGGGTGGCCAGACTAGGCTGCACACTGGGTTGTGCTACATTTGGACCGACAATGGCGTCCAGCAACTACATGTACATGTATGTGACCACGGTGACCAAAGAAAACCGGTCCCTCCATGTCACAACAGTCTCAATACACAGCTCTGACTGACAGGTACTGCACATGGCATGTTTATTACCAGAAGAGAAGGGACAGTAGAACAAAGGAATACAAAAGGGACAATTGATGCTGTCCTCACATTGGAATACTTTGTATTGTTGTGTCCTCACATTTTTTCATGCGCTAAGTCTATGGAGAGTGTTAATGTAAGTTAGAGGGACAAAGGAGAGTCCTCACAAATTGATGTATATATACATGTAAATGTAGTACTGTACTCCTACATGGGATATACAGAAATAAAATAAGCCTCTAGTTAGCAGTGTTTATGAAATAACAATTTTGGTAATGGCCGCTCCCTGTAGCCTAACGCTTGCTTGTAAAACACTGGCTTTATGAAATTGGTTCATGGGCCCAATTCCATGGCAGCACTGCTGGGCTTACAGCTGAATTCTGCGCTTACAGCTCACACTTTTACAGGACCGCGCAAGTGCAGTTCTGTGGTAAGCATTATAACTGAAACCATTATAACTCTAATTACATGAATTAAGAGTCACCAGTCCATAAGAGCATGTCGGAAACAGATTTATATGGTCAATGAGTAACAATCAAATTGCCCATCTGTACTGCATTTTACTGTAAATCACACATCTCATGAGGCATCCCTTTAAAGCCTAATAACTTCAGGAAGAACAACCTAGTTGACCTTGTTACAAATACCCTCCTGTGATTTGCTTGGACCATTACCCTGTCCACCTGGGACACTCATTGGGTTCAGGTTCAGCATTAAAATCAGCCCTGAATAGAGTAAGATGACTTGTAAACCAAGAACTGGGCCCATCAACACAAAACTGTAAAGAGGGCTCAGGCGAGGGGGGGGGGGGGGCATCTACAGTATCTGCACACTTCAAAAGGTCAAATTTAAGACTTTTTAAGACCCTTTTAATGCTACCCTTAACAAAAATTTTGACCAAAAGTACATGTACATGTATGTGAATAAAGCAGGGTCGAAAGAGCTTTGCCCGCTCACACTTTCTTTTACATTTTTACATGCAGTGTATTCTAGTTCTTCACACGCTGATAGGAAAATTCTTTACTAAACTGTATGCTACATGTACATCCACTTCTTAAAACCTAAATTAACTGAATTTAATACCTTTTAAAGCTTTTTAAGACCTTACATTTGGATAGTTCAGTTTAAGACTTTGTTAATACTTTTTAAAGGATCTGCAGAAATCCTGAACAATGTCAAAGACAAGAATCCGCTCTTTATGCGATCTATACCCAAGCTGCCAACATTTGCATCTTGCCATCGGGGAGATTTTGTACACCAGTCAGGGAGACATTGATGTACATACATACATTAAAGGTAACAGGGACAAAGTTTCCACAATCGCAAATCAAGGAGATTCTCAAATTTGCTCATCAGAACATGAAAAGAACCAGGGTCGAGTTGGCAGAGCCTCTGATACATGAAATAACAAACCTGTGAAAGTTTTAAAGTACAACCAGTCAAAAATAGTGGGGGGGAAAAAAACACACAGAAGGCCAATGTTTACACTGAACATCCAAACATCATGTTTGCACTCGCGAGATAATTTTGAACATGTGAGATCAAAACTAATTATTTTACTCATTCCTCAAAAACTACATGTACATGTACATCAACTCAAACAATTATATTTCAATTGATCAGAGGTTTTCCCACCATGGCCGTCTTTGTCCTTGGCTTTCTCACTTAAGCACCTTGCATTCTTTAGTAATTCGGTGCTAATGAATGCCAGTTATTAGTATTATCTGAGCAATGTGCTTATTTGTGAACATCGATATTTTGAATCTTACCAATGTTGACCACACCCTTTACACAATCAAAACCGTGTAACCATGTTATTTTTTGTTTTACACAACTCCTAAGGCCTAAATGAAAATGAAAACAAACTGAATGTTTACTTTTCCCCTCAAACCAATGTTGTATTGAATTGAAGTCTTTTAGAGTCCCAGTCATGAATCATCGACACTTAACAACATGTACTCCGAAAGGCGTCACACGTTTGTCACGCTGTTACGACACAATGATCAGGGTAAGCCCCTCATGTAAATCCAAAGTCCGAGGTGCAATGTTCCGAACACACCCAATCTAATCTAACCTCACGTTCACTGTAACCGGTGCGGCGTGTGCCCTACACCATGTACGTGTCATGCATACATTGTAGTAGTAGATGTTTCTCAGACAGGCCACGGACCCAATCAATAGTCTGGCCCACTGTGACCGGTATGACGAGGACGTGTGCCCTGGATGTTTCTCAGTCATGCTACAGACCCTATCAGTAGTCTGGCTCACGAACGAGCGTGCCTGCTGTCTCAGTCCCTACCCAGAAATAAACTAGCTCCCTCCAGGGTCAAGGTACTTTTCGATTAATAATCAAAAACCCACTATCTCCAGATACGATGACAAGGTTTATGACAGGCAAAATGAAATTCAAGCCAGCAGACAATCAGCAAATTTCCACCAGGCAGGCCTGGGGCCCATTTCACAAAGCACTAAGATTCATCACAAGACAGGTTGTCAGCAACTTCTATTGTGACATCACACTTTGCTCCACAATTAAGATGGATTTGCACTTAAGATCAATCTCAACTCTTTGTGAAAACGAGCCTGAATCAATTCACGGTCTTTTGCCTTGGTGCCCTTTGAAATGGTCCATTATCGAGGTGCCCTTATCGAGGTGCCCTCCACTGAGCAAAAAGACTTCACGACCCTTACAAGAATGAGGCAACATACCTGCTCAAGTTCACCCAACGGCAAAGCTGAAGTAATTTAATGATGAATGTCTGAGAGAGCTAAAGATTCATTTACATGTACAGTGTACATGAATAAACTTTCAATTTGCAAACTGGGTCTCTGGGTCGTTTAATGAGCAAATGTTTACAATTTCTTCAGAATTATTTTTATTAATTTGTTTATCATCAAGTGACAAATCTGAACTAGAAAAACTTTACCCCCAAATAAAGTTGAAAGGATAGCATTAGTACATGTTTTAATTTGATGATGTCAATGCTTTAGCCCCAATCAATGTAAATAGCTTGATTGATAAACAAATTTAACTAAAAATCTGTGGCAGATCATTCAAAGGTTTTGACTATGCATGTGCACCATGTGTTTCTTACCTTGAGATATGATCCATGGTACTTTGTAATAAACGGCGATTCACACTGGCTGAGGACCGTTATCTCTTGCTGTATATCCTCAATCTCGTCCTCGGCCTCTTCAAGGTCGATGATCTTGATGGCGACGATGCGCTTCGTCCGGTTGTCGATCCCCTTGAAGACCTCACCGAAGGAGCCCTTGCCGATGCGGTCGAGCTTGGCAAAAAGTTGCTCCGGATCTGCCTTCATGTTCTGCAAGAGACAACAAGTACGAATGGTTTGAGGAATTTTTGAAGCATGCGGGAAGTTGTGGAGCAAGTGGGAGACCAATTGCAAGGGACTACTGATAAAATCAAATGTGATCACTGAAAGAGGTAATAAAATATTGATCAACGTGCACCGTGTGTGTAATTTGTCATGTCTGTACATTTGTACCATACCAGTTTATGTTAAGTATGCCATGCAAAAATCAGGCACATCCCAAAGATAGTGAAATGGAATTAAAAATGAGGCCCAACCAAAACACAATTAAAAATATCAATAATGCCTTAAATATTCTATGCTGAGACATACTTACCTTATAGATACACTGTAGATACATGTTGAGTCTAAATTACTTTTTACATTATGTATGGTGTGTTATTTGAAAGCTCTTTCCCACGTCTATTTGATGAGCAAACAAACGCAGTTTTGAGTTTTGTCAAGAAGCGCCATGTGTCAGCATTGAGTGTCACATGTTGTAGTCCTATATTTTGTATGAAGTATGATGTACACTGTACATGTGTAGGTGTTAGCACATACTGTAACACAATCAAGACTGTGAAATAACAATCACCCCCTACATTGTCCAGGGTTCAATTTCATAGAGCTGCTTAAGCAAACAATATTGCTGAGCAGTTTTCTGCTTAGCAAAACTAAGCAGAATGTCACCAGCCACAAATACTACATGTACATATGACATGTACATGTAGTATTCAAGCTGGTAGCCTTATCCTGGTAAGCACAATTGTGATATTCTTAGCTACCTTTTGTGCTTAACCACAACAAGTAGCTAACACAATAAAATTATGCTTACCAGAAAATTAAGGTTACCAGCAAAAAATACCATTCAACTCATGAACATGTGCACCAATAGAGACTGGTATCCTGCTTATTTTTGCTCAGCAGAAAGTTGGTAAGCAATTACAGTGCTTAAGCAGCTCTATGAAATTGGGTAATGATAAGAAGCTAAAATGCATCAATTGATACGCAATGTTCCCTTAAAATTCAACCAGACATCGGGTTGACTGTTTTTTCCCCACGTAGGACACAGTCAGCAGTGAGCAATCTCCCACTTAACAGCCTGTACCCCCTCACCTCATCAATCATCTACTCAGTAGCTTTTTTGCCCCCCCCCCCAAGAGTACACAGCATCTCCGCCCAGAGTGAAAACAAGGTGTAAAAAAAAAAGAATGTAACCACCTCATAACAGTGACTACATTTCACAGGCTCGTTGATCGATGGATTTGCTACCAATCTTCGGCTGACAGCTCCTAGGAGTCTGCCACCTGATTCCCTCGGATGGTACAGATGTAGACACACTGTAACCACAACTGGCAAGGTCTCTTCCTATCGACTGGGGAAAGGGGGGGGCGATTTATCAAAGTTGGTCAACTGAAAACAGCATGGGGTCTCCTGGGGGTTCCCACTTAGAGGCGTGACCCGGGGATGACCTTTGCGGCTAAGGACCCTGGGATTTTTAACTCTCTGCGGGTCTGTAGCTCAGGGCAGCCCCTGGGAGAGAGGGGTGGATCAATTGCCGATCGATGGTTTTGTAAAGTAATGGAATAAGCAGGCTCTGTTTAACCTAGGTTAAAACAACCGCGGCAGAGGACTTGCGGTTAAAACAAAATGTCTACATTCTGTGCACTTTGACACTGATATGTCTGTCTAACTCCACAATACAAGCATACCCATATCAGAAATATTTAGACTGTACAAGTTCACACCTAGATTTACATGGAGGCCATGGAGGCCACGGAGGCCATGGCCTCTGTTGCCCCTGGTCTTGGCCTTGGAAAGTTTCCAATAGACTTTACGATTTTCCGATGGAAGTGCCCTTTGGAAAGTAAAAGTGGCCTTGCCCTCTAAACAAGGTATGACTCTGACCAAGGCATGACTAACAAATCTGATGAAAATTTTCACATGGTTGATGTTTGGTACGATTATTGACACAAGAAATTAGACAATGGGAGACAGTTTACTCGGTTCCTAAAAAATTGGTCAGGTTGGCATAGTGGTATCTTTCCTCGCCTTCAACCTCTAGGACCCCAGTTCGATTCCCTCTAGGGGCACTATATGGATTGGGTTATCAGTCCCTACCTGATTGCATAGATTTTCCCAGGAATAATTCACTGGAGTTTTCCTCCAAAATCTAAAACTAGGAAACTTGCTTATTTGTCTTCTCTCCATGTGGTTCTTGGCAAGTATACTGGTTTGTAGTAGTTAACCTCGCTTTTCTGAGAGTCCTTGGCTTCACAACCAGAATTAACAAATGAAATGAAAAAAAATAACACTTTCCCTTTCAGAGATGAACCCTGAATAACCCCTACAAGAAACTTTCAGTTTCAGCTCATGAGACAACGGACAGGGGTTTATCGCAAGACATAATATAAGACAAGTCCGAGGTTGTGCAGTAGACTTCCTTTTCAGACAGAACTTGTCATTCTCTAATTTGTGTCCTCCCAATCCTCCAGTCATCTCAATAATAATCCATAACTGGTACCCCTCTGATTAAACCCTCGAGGGACTAGGGGAATTAAGGCAAGTCTAACCGCTGCCTCTCTGTCAGACCTGCAGACGATACAAAGTTTAACCCCCAAGAAATGCTTGCCTTAGACAAGGGCGGTCTGGGCGGGGTCTGAGAAGGGTAGGGGAAAATTGGGCAGAGTTTCCGTTCACTTTGCCAGTAGAATGGGTGATTAGGCTCGTTTCCTCCAATTGGGGTGATAAGCGTTTGTCAAGTGAGGGCAGGCTTGATGTAATTACAGTTTGGTGCTCAAAATTGGGCTCGTTTATAACTAAATCAGGGTGTGTTTTTAGTGGTGGGTGAGGCCTGGGCTTTAGCAGAGGCCAAATTTATTGTTCCAAAAATTGAGTTCGCCATCCATGTAAAGTGAAACTACAACTCCAAAGTGAAACTACATGTACATGTACTTGTACCAAGCACTTTATTAGAGAACTTTTATGCCAAGATGTAATGCAAAGCATTGTAAGAAAGTAAACTGTCTGTAAACTTTAAGTTCATACAAACCAATAAGAAACTGTTGATGGATTGATGGATTATGCATCATAAACTTGAACACATTGTCAAGTAAAATGGACACCTGAAACTTCGCGTTTTGTGCTCAATTGTTAAAATGTTATCTGACATCACAAATGGGGATGCAGACAGGAATTTTGTTTTCACAAAAGCAAACAAGAAGAAGTCCAGGTACATATTCCACTCATGACTTATCAACCGACCGTACATCTTGTGAAAAAAAAAAATTACATTTAATATTTTTGTAATACTAATAAATGGATAATGAAATATTTATAGTTTATTAAAATTGGATAAAGACTTCGAGAGGGCGAGGCCAATTTTCATTTGGCATTTATAGGGCACATTGATTGGGTTTATGGCAAACTTCAAAGGGGCACCAGGGCCAAAACCAGGGGCAACGGAGGCCAGGACCTCCGTGGCCATATAATTCCAGACCTGTTTTTTTCCCAAACTTAGAATTTTCTTCTTATCACACACAGGAACATCACGGATATTGCATCAAACCTGTCCTCACTGCCCCTCCCACCACCTGCAGACATTTTGTCCGCACTTCCTCATCCAACTACAAGACCCCGTACATTAAGGAACCGCCACTAATTGAGGGTTCTGGTTTCAATGAAGTAATGACTAAGTGTTAACATATGACTAATTAACAGTCAAAACCATCAAAGTCACGTTTTTACGGACAATAATAAGCCTCATACAAATATGTGCGAGCTGTGTACGTCTGCGTGATCTAATCGAAGGGGTGAGTCAGGAATGGAAAGAGGGTTAGGCATGGGGAAGGGGTCCTGGGGAAGGGGACTGGGATCGGGTATGGGAAGGGTAGAGGGGTTGGGCATGGGAAGTGGAAAGGGGAGGGACTGTAGATTCATGTACAATGTATTGGAAGTGGAAACGAAGGGTCAGGTCAAGGTAAGTGAGAAACAGGAACAGTGAACTAAAAAAGAACTACGTTTATGTACATGTACAGTAGATTTGTGTACCAACTCAACCGTTTCATCAGCATGCTGTCATTTTTTTCACAAAGTATAGGTAATTTTAAAAAAAAAAGGAAAAAGCTAAAGAAACTTACTATACTGCCTTATGGTGGTACATGTGCTGCTTCACGTGGTTGAAGTACAGTTAGGTACACACATATGTACAATGATATTAAGCTAAATGATACAAGGTATGTACATGTACATTGTGTATGTACAATGAGTAAGTTATGGATGAACTGAATTCCATAACAGCACTAGGAACAGGAAAATAGTCCAAGACCACTAAGACAGGTCAGAGGTCATGTTGCTAATTGCTAACTGTACTGTACATGAAAAATATATGTTGCATACACGTACCATACATACAGACAATGTACAAAAATTACAAAATTTGCATTGTGTACTTTATGAACTGTCCAGTATTGTTTAGAGACAATATTGGAAGTTAATGTAAAACATCCATTTGCACCTTTAGCAGAATCGATCATGCAAGCAAGTACCTGATAGCTGTCCCCACCATCGTCCAGCGGTTGCCCCTTCCCTGGGCTATCACAGATCCTCTCCAGCCCTCTTAGAAGGCTGTTCCACGAGTCTAGATGGCTACGAATCCCCTCTATGAAAGAGCTGCGTAATCCTGGCCCTCCGACAACTATCTTCTGCCACATGTCCATGGCAGAGGGGGTGACGGGGCTTCAGACCCAACAGATGCTTTCCTAGGATCTAGTTCTTCGTTAACAATACAGATGTTCTCGAGCCTGCGTTTTATGACTCCTAGTCCGAGTGTGTAGAAAGATGATTATAGTAGAACTGATCACAGCTGTGCAGAATACTTTAGTCTGAAGGAAGATGTAGTCAACAGCCTCGGCGATCGAGAGACAGGCAGGGCAGACCCTTTCTCACTTCAATTTTCTTACAAGAGCACATCTAAAGGACGATCGAAAAAAAGAATGAAGAGCTGGAGGGGGATATGTCGCTTCGCCCCTTAATTTACTCCTCTAGTATTTTTTCCGGATCAATAGTCTCCACGGTTTACTGCCCCTGGCAACGGGAGTTTTTCTGGATCATGTTTAACGAGGAATGAGCTGCTGAAATTCTGCATGTGCTGCCGCCGGAGATCTTATCATTTTTCCAGGGTTTGGGAAATCAGGTTATGAAAAGCTACCAGGTTTTGTGGCTATTAAAATATTTTACAGTCCTTCTCTTTTGCAAAAGGTGTTTTGTGTAAAAAGCTAGCACTCCCTGATTGTAACAAGGGTTTCGTGTTTACTGAGGTTTTACAGCCCACGTGAAAGACGTGAAGTTTGAAAAATTCTGCACCCAAAATCGAAATTGCTGCGATGCAGCATGGAATCTTGTCCTAGTCACCGCCAAGCTGACAATGCCAAGACTGCAAGTGTCGACGATGAGCAAACACAAAAGTCACTCTCTCTCGTTCTCTCAAGTCAGCCTCAAGAGCTCGGCAGAAAAGTATGACGACGGTCTCCGTTCCTCTCCCAAGAAGGGGGGCAACAGGAAGCACTGAATAATGAAATCCTTTTGACCAGGGCCTACTGGCTTAAGGGGAAGCAGTGACTCGCACTCGACTGCATATGGGCGGTGCTTTTTCCCTCTGAAAAAACTCTTGTCCCTGGGCTGCAGCAACAATGCGTCGCTTTGCACAGGGCGACCACTGCGCTGCGGTAGGTGGACATGGGATAGACACTGGGGAGAGTTGGCGGTTAAGAGCCACGGCGGGACAATGGTGATTAGGGCGACAGCAATAGGTAAGCTTCCTTTATCGTCCGTAGGATTTGTTGGAGTGACAGGCTGGTTTAATGATGTGGACAGTGACATGAACAGCAACTGTTAACATCTCCGGTATACATTTAAGTTAGTGCAAAATGTAAAATGTGTACTATCATTGTACTGAACATGTGCGGCCCAGGGATTATGTATACTTGCTGTGTTTGGGCGAAGTACAGATTCAAGCTTAACAGAAAGCAACTTACACTTTCAGTGTGGATTTTGTTGAGGGAGACAAACGGTCTAGGACCAAGTGCATACATGTACAGGCCTGCAAATAAATGTAGGCCATGGAGACCATGGTCGTGAACTTGGCCTTGAAGTCCTTCCAAAAGTTTCTCCTAGACTTTTTTATTTTCACCATGGAAGTGCCCTTTGCAAGTATGGGAATGGCCCTGACCTCTCAAAGGTGAAATTCTGGGCTACAATGTATTATGCTGCACATCAGTACATTTCTTTAAGCTGCCTAGAGGGCCAGAACAACATGTCCACATATAGCACAAGAGAGGCAGGCCATAATACAAGGGCCTCCTTCTAGTGTACTGAACAGAAGTAATGCAGCCATACATATATTTGCACAAAGAGAAATTTCATTAGTCGAATGCATTAAGTGATATTTGGCAGACCACTTTAAACACAAACACTACTATACAAGGTCTTCTAATACTGCATATACATAAACCTGACAATCTAAGATGCATTACTTAATGTTCATGCAGTGTAGTTGGCACAAGGTACTAAACCCCGTTTCCCTACCCATCACCCATAGAGAAAGGATGCCCTACCGTACAGGATGTATGACTTTACCATGTTTAGTGCAGTAACTACATGTACATGTAAGTACACCAACAGCACTGTACAAAGCAAGCAGTGTGACCTGATTATACTGACCTTGTAGAAAACACATTTTGGTTACAAAAAATATCATTGAAAAATGTGGTCAGGTATCATGTCCATTACTAACAAAAATTCCTTATTATGAAATGCAGGGCTCAAAATTTACACAAGACCGCTGGCCTAACAACCATTGTTTGACAAGATTTTACAAGGGCAGGCCTCGAAATAACCCACAGCACCCACAGCAATTGCCGTGGTGCCCTATTCTTTTGCTGTGGTGCCCTTTGCAAAGTTCCAATACAAATTTACATTTTCCTCATAGAGTGCCCCATACCAGAGGAAAATTGCCCCGCCCCTTCAAGAGCGAAGTTCAAGGCCTGCAAGGGACCCTGGACAGTGCAAAAATTGTTGTTCTTTCACACGAGCTACATTTTGTAAAATGTTACAACCATGCTTTAACTTAAAGCAAGGGACCCCTGCTAAATTGCTCTGGCGTGAAAGGGGCTTATGTGTACTTTTAGTTTCCTATACATTGAACATGTGCGTAGCCGTGAATAATTAACAACTGTGTACACCCCCTTTAACATAATCTCTCCCGTGGCAAACACACCCAGCGCTAGCATAAACGGAACTATGCGTTTGTATGGTATCAGTTTGTAATAAGGAAGTTATAAGGCTCTGAAATAATCCAATAATAACTTCAGACCGCACTCCAGAGCAATGTCTGGGCGTCAACAAATTAATGGCCTACTTTATCTTTATTAATTTTGACCTCGGATGGGGGGAGCAGGAACTGTGGTTGCGAGTTTTAAATTTATACAAAATCAGCAAAATACACAATGTGTTGTATACTTTTTTTAAAGTTCTGTCACTATAAGCAATGATGTTATAAAACTCTGATTAAAAAATATTTTAAAAAGTAAAATAGAAGTTAATAGATTGTTTACTTGGTTAAACGTTAAAACAACAAGATTCTGGCCCATGGTCCATCGGGTACACACATGTATTCAAAGCCTGGTTTCCCCAGGTTACATTTGTTTGTAATAACAAAATACCAAATTTTGATTCAATCAATATAAATTTTACAAATATTGGATGCATAATCAGTGCATTTTCGCAGATTAATAATCACGAGGTGAAGTCTGGACTATTCCATTTTCACCAAATTTATTTGTGGAACGAAGCTGCAAAGCGTCCAATAATTATCCATATTGGACTCCAATATGAAATTGTGTAGCATCGCGGCAGTTTAACTACCATACACACACAAAAAGTGGATGACACCTGACGCATGTTTGACCATGACCAATAAAATGTATCTCTGTGTGAGGTATAAATATACAGTATAGGAATGATAATCATCAAATAAATAAAATAAATTAGTTTAAAATCAAAAGCTCAATTGATTATAAAGCTCACTCAAATAGTACACGAACCAATCCTCCAGAGTAATGTGTCTCTGCTGAAATGGTTGACAACTCTACTTTCGAAGACACCGAAACCACTTTGCTTATTTTGACAACTGCAATCGATGTGCACAAAATCTCTGAACAAAAACCTGAATCTTTTAACGATGCATGTTTCACAAAATAAAACATCACCGCTGAACTTCAGGAGATTTTCACAGGTTGGTCGTGTGACATGTTTCCTAAAAACGGACTCTTCCAAAAATCAAAGATAGAGTACCTTTTAAGTCTAACTGTACTTACCAAGCTGTCATATATAAATGTTGGAACCGGCAGGATTTGCAATTTCATCTTCTTTTTAAAGAGCCGCATAATTCAGTTCCTGCTGCAGCGTTTCAGCTGTCAAATGTTTTTTACTTATGAGGAAAGATACTCAAGTTGCTTCCGTTGGAAAACCACCATGCATTACATTTCCGACTGACAAAACAGTCGGTGGATGTCACTGTTAACTCGCCCTCAAGCCCACCCAAATAATTGGTGTGGTAGTGGGATTAAGTGTTGCATCATTCACTTAATTAAATTAGGAACATCACGGATGAATAGGATTATCAAATTGTCAGAAAAACATTCTTAGAATGTACGTTTAACGCAAACAAGAATGCAGAGGTTGTGTCAACCTTCACAGAAATCCCGATCGTGCAAATTGAGGAATCAGAGATAAATTTGATATGCTGATTTTTAGCTGCATTTTGTTTAATCTTCGTAGGACCGCAGACACAGTCCTCCAAATGATTTTTTTTCTAAATATTTCTTTGTAAATCATACACACACAAAATATTCACAATTTTTTATTTAAACAAAATTAACAGCGCAGTAGCTTCAGAGATTCATTAAATATTATTCCACAGCCAATGGTGTACAGACTGCTAAGAAAAATTCAGTCTTGCAGTGAAATTTCCAAAAAAGACTGACGCACCAGCAAAAGATTAAGAAGAATAGCTCGTTCCATCAGATGCCGTTGCTATGCAACGCACACAGCGGGACCTTGAGGACAGCAGGCAAACAAGCCAACACCCAAACACGGATGTTTTCAAAAGGCTGACGTTGAGTACCAAAGTTCACTCCGCTAAAATATTGTCATTTATCAAATGGTGGAGTCATATTGAGGGTTCCATGGTACAATGCAAGTCAACAAAATGAGTTTGCATTAGTACACTCACTGTCGCTCTAGAGAGATCTAGGCCATTACGAATCAATAAACTGGCAGTGCAAGCTGCAGACTTCCATCTGATCATGATTTGTTTAACTTCTTCGGTTGTTAATTCTTTCGGGGAACCAATTTTTAGTCTTTACAGAAAGTCAATACTCAATGAGTAAAAATATTTAACAAATTTGTTGGTCATTTTTGTAACCCTCAATAAATTATTTATGCAAATTATACACACAACATTTAAGTTAGTTACAAAACAGTCCAGGGATGAGAAATGTGCAAATTCCTGAAATGGCTTGCGGATCTCTGGGTCCCCCTTTGACGTGCTTGACTCGGAACCTCCCAGATGTTACAATTCAGGAGGTTAAAGACAGACCGTGTGCATCGCCAGAAATACAAAGCTACAAGTTTAGACACAATGTGGACTATTTCCTTCTCCCTTCTGGCAATTGCTAATTTTACTTCTCTCAAGGAAAATTAGAGGCTCGAGAAGGTTTTGAGAAAATCCTGAAATCGTGAAAAATCAAGAGAAATCACTGACAGTCATTGTGTTGTTTTGTTTAAGACTAATTTTGGGTAACTCCCACAGCTAGTCATGCTAGTGGATGATTTACAAATAGCTCTTAGAATTATCAGAACTTTGAGACCAGAATCCGAAATCCGAATGAGGGATTACGTAAGCTGGGTAAATAAAGCTTGATTAATCATGTATTGACCTTTCTTTGCAACCCTCGTAACGAATACCAACCATAGGTATTAAAGTCCATTACAGGACAATACCACTCATAGCAAGAACTTACAATCATGAAACTCAACTTGATAAATAGGGGAAAAAATAATGGGCGTTGGCCACCTTTGTACTTTATCTTTTATTTATAATGTAATATAGGCCGACACGTATACATGTACATCTCACTTTGAAATTTGCAAGTGGAGAATTTAGACCCAATTGACAGGCCAAATTATTCCAAATTGCCTGCTAAATTCATGTTTAAATTTTACAATGTAAATGATACACAGTCAACCTTCGTTATACATGTAAAGAGCACTGCTATAAAGACGTGCTGCTTATGACGTGCTGCTTATAACTTACTGTATGAAGAGCAAATATGTCCATGTACAATGTACATGTACCTGATGTGTAGCTAGAATTAATTTTTTACAAAACTCTCATGATGTCACATAACTCACATTTTCTAAACATTCCAGCTGTTTCTCGAGCTTTTAATGAGTCTATTTGTAACTTTAGACCCGGATGTTCCTGGCAGCCTGGCCCCTCAAATTCCCCCAACAGGTTTGCATTGACTTTATCTACAACGAAATCTACAATGTACACATGGTTACATATTATACGAAAGTCAACAGGTCAGTTCTACCTATGGTTCTACCCATGTACCTCCTGCACTCTACACGCAAACAAAACAGGTACACACGTAGCCCTGGTGACTCATACAACCTAATAGACCCACCCCGCCCAGAACCAACGGGCTCAATCCATTAGCAGGGGAGGAAATCACATCGCTGATTTGCTTTCTACAGACCCCCCCATTATCACCCACCTACTTTTAATATGATACTAATACTGGTTCATTAACTATGGGCGTCTGTCAATTGAAACCATAACATTTAATGACAGGGTTCAGCACTGGTTACATTCACTGTCACTATACAGTACACATTACTTATGGGTGAATGTTTTTAAAAAGATACAATGGACAATGTACGTCATCGGTTTCTGGGAGAGAAAATTCACACAGTATGGTTTTCACAATTTTAACTCGCTATCCGACCAACCTGTGAAATTCTGGTTAGTCACAGTCAGGGTTTGCCCTTAACTTCTTCAGTGACTAGCCAGAGGACCAATTAGCTTGTTATTTCACTGGTCTACAAGCTTTTTCACTACTACTAGTCCATACATAATATTGAATGGGGATGCTTTTGGACACTGTCTAGCCAGCTGAACCCCTTGGACAATGTTGGAGAGAATTCTGACTGGTCCTCTGGTGTTTCAACTCGCATTTAGCCAGCAGCGGACCACTGGAGAATGCAGTAACATTGGGTGATCAAGTTTTAGTGGGCGGGAGAAAAAATGTTTGATCCGAGACCTTATCCATCACAGTTGCAAATTTGCCTCCATGCCTCCGACCATTGCCCTAGTTCCCCCGTACATTGTTCTAGTCAAAATGTACATTAACCTCAGTCCTTTACCAGTGTTTATCGCAGAAAAACTACCTTGCCCATACAAAAACAAATACAAATGTATCAGGCCTGGGACAGGTTTATATAAATACTTAAATTTGATTGCTGTAATAATCAAAATAAACAATGGTGATTTTGGGAGTCTTGTAGCACAAAATGAAGCGTTTCAGTGAATGATTGGTGCTGGTATGGACTTTGTCTAAAAGCAATATAAGAACTGTAGTTTAATTTTCAACATGTCCTTGAGGAAATCAGCGCTAGCTTTCTCCTCTCCCCCTCCCATTTTTATGAATATTCATGACCAGTAACATACTCCAGAAGGGGGAAAGCCAGCTGTTCACCCTTACAGTGTAAGTACAAGTACTGTAATGTAGGTTAAATGCAAGTTCAGAGTAGATTTGAATTTTTAACCAGCAAGCCAAGCCTTACAAATCAACTTTCAATTGCACTACATGTAAATGTTTCCAGCACTCAGGCCAATGTGTTCTCTTCCTTGTATTTTCACTTACGCATTTCCAAATTCAGAATTGTCGTAAATTGTATCATATTTAAAATATTTTAAACCACAAGTCATTTTACCGTCAACTAAGCTTTTTCGGAAATCACTTACCTCCGCATGTACGTGTGCATATTTGTAGGTAAGTGTGTTTCGAATATGTCTCAGACGTATGTGTTAAGATTTGTAAGTACACACACAGCACGTGTACACGTACGTACTACACGTAGGGTACAGTGTACGTTGACTGTCATCAAGAGATTTTTACTTTCGTTTTATTCTAACTACAGATAACGAAGTTTAGGAAATGTGCTATGTTTAGCATGTCAACATCAGAAATACTTCATTGCACTAAACAAGGAGGAAGTGGGATTATGTACATTGGACTAAGCATAAACTTGACATGGAAATCGCGTAGAACAGTTTATTATTATGAGCACTGCCAGCAAATATTTAAAAAACACTTGTAAATTAAAGGTGTTATACTGTATTGGTAAGGATAGAAATATCATTGTTAAATTTTAGTCTGAAAGCCTACTGAATACTGATTATGAAGTTCATACTAGAAATATTAATTCTGTGAAATATTTCACTCTGAAATAAAGTCATTTTTATACAAGAAAAAAGTTGTATCTTTACTGAAAAACTTTAAAACGCAACAGCTGGTTGTTACTACCGAAATTAAGGACAATGTGTTTAGAGGCTGAAAATTGTGCATGGTTTTTCACTATTTTCTCCTGACTCACACAACGGATTAAGCCCAAATTTTCACAGGTTTGTTATTTCATGTATGGCTGATCACACAAAACATGAACACTGTCTGCGACTATATTTGTCGGCTCTACCAATCCTGTTGAATACCTTTAAACAGATTACATACATGTAGGTATTTTGACCAAAGTTTGACCTATTGTAACTCCTCCAATACCCTACATCACTCTAGTCTCCACATCATGCAGTCACACCAAAATCTTTGTATCTTTGTATCTGGGATAATTAAAGCACATTGTTGTTTGGGCCTGCTAGCCTTAGAAGTCCTTCTGACCCCTACACTGGGGCAATTGGCTAGGATTTGGCTTACAGTGTTATAAAAAAACAGGAGCAGCTGGGCTCGAAATTAATACTGGACTGCAGGCCCAACAGAGGCCAGTGATTTTAGCATCGGGTCACCGGACAAGCCCAGAGGCTTGTGTTTTTCAAATGAATAATAGACTACCTCATTGTGTAATCTCTGTGAAAAAATCTGATAAAATTGTTCAATTCTCTTAAGTATCAAAGTAAGCTTAACACATTGAGATCAATATATCTTGTACTAGTGCTTGTTCAACTCATTTTGATTCTGGTCTTGTAAAATAAATTCCTGTCTAGTAAACATTTTGAGCTACAACAGGTACAAGTCCTGCAGTCTTGTGGCTCTTTCCCCCGAATTCAAGCCCAGCGGAGTGTCCTATAAATTTACTATTATGGAAGTTACGATACTGACGAAGACGAACGAAAAGGTGACCAATAGGCCCTTTCTTTATGGACATTGTACAAATTAAGAAACCAGGTTTAGAATGCATGATGCAGGCCGAACCAACAGCAATCAAGTATCACTACCAATAATGAGAAGTAGTAACTGAAGCTCAAACAAAATTGTCATACCGGTGTGGCAGGAGTTTCTGCCCCCCCCCTCCCCAATCCATACGGTGTATTGAGTCAAAATTTCGTCTGACATCATCCTTCTTTCGAATCAACATCGTTAGCCCATGATGTTAATTCACCAAGGGGGGGGGCACACCCACCAGGGGGGACAAAAGTTCCCTATGACACTTTTCAGTGTTGCGAAAATGCACCCCTTGGTCATCCCAAACTAGCATTTTATGAATGTAATGTAAATGGATGTATGAATAAAAACCGGTGTCATTCATGACAATTTTTCAATTACCTGTGATGAAATTGTAGAGGCCGGACGTCCCATGGCAGAATGTTTTGACGGCTTTCCCATGGCCTGTCCGCCACCGAAAAAAGCGTTGACTTTAATAAAAAAATGATACTCCAGTGACTTGGCTAATTCTGTTCATGTATTCCTGTTTTCCATTATTGTTGAAACACTGGAGCATCTCCACACTGCACTCCACACTCCCTACATGTACTGTATGTCATGTACTACCTTAGTTGTTCACCAATGGCTGCTACTAATCTGTACGTACGTGGATGTCAAATTTAATTGGAACACACTCCCTAACATTATGTGCATGCTCTGCAGCAGTAGAGGATCCCCAGAGTTAAGTGATTGCTGGCATTGTTGACTGGAATCGAGAGCGGGTGGTTGAGCAAATGCATTCACCAATTGTAAATTCACCTCAAACAGTCAGACATACATCATGTATATACGAGTCCTAATCCAACAAATACCATTCCAATGATTGCAGACCACAATTTGTGTGTATTTCTACACTCAGCTGTAAGTCACAATGTCACAGTTAATACACAGATCACCCTTCCATGGATCATATCCTACCACATAGAAGTGAAGACTAGTGCAGTGGTCTCACTGGTGGTAGGAAAACCAACACGACGCTACAGTCACACCACTTGCAAAAAAAAGTACAGCTAATACATGTACATGATGTGCAAACAGTCCTCGTGCATTGCTGATAATGGGCATGCACTGTAAACGTACAGAGTGTGTTATGGTATGGTAATACACCCTACTGGGTCCAGCTTTACTTGCATGACAATGCCACTGGTTGGATGTGAGCACAATGCACCATTGGGTCAGCAAACTATCAGTGCACAATCCCTCCCATAGTAAATACGGGCGACCATTGTGTAACAGGTTTGCACTGTCAGCCCTGCCAAATTCTAAAAATGTTAGTGGTGGTGGGTTACCTGTATAGTGTACATTGTGAACACAATCAGCGGAGCTTAAAAACAAGGTACATGTATACAAATGTACTTTTGTTTATTGTCAAAGACTATTATCCTCACTCGGTGTATCCCTACATTTACATGCATAAAATAACAAACCTGTGAAAAATTGGGCTCAATTGGTCATCGAAATTGCAAGAAAATAGTGAAAGAAAAAAACACCCTTGTTGCATAGAATTGTGTGCTTTCTTTTTCAGATGCCTGAGAAAGGCTTCATGCCTGAAGCTTTTCTCAGATTCAATTTTTGGGGGGGAAGAATTACCTCTTTCTTTAAAACTACATTACTTCAAAGGGAGGGGGTCATGTCTAACAATTTTTTACAATATCATCAGCAGCTCTCCAGTGCTCTTTACCAAGTAAGTTTTTCTGGTCATTCATTTTTTGATTAATTACCAAAGGTATACCCTCCCTTTAACAGTACATGACCTAATTTACACTGTACATAAAATGTACTTTTATCATCAGTATTGTGCAGAAACTTCCTCTGATGTACATGTACATGTAGGCCTAATGTACATGCTCATACACTGGTTAAGTGCTAACAAGGGGGCCCAATTTGCTAACCGCTGAAGTCTACGCTTATGATCACCATTCTCCGCTTACTGTGCAAAGTGCCGAATTTCTGTGCTAGCTGTGTAAGCGAAGAATGCCTAGTAACGTGGAGTACGCACTCGTACAAACAAAAAATCCCTGCTAACCCGTAAAATACACTTGGCGTAATACGGAATTCCCTGCTTCCGTAAGCACAGACTCTTTGCTTATGGTAAACAGAGCCATGAAATTGGGCCATGGTGTCAGACAGAACTCAAGAAATAAATATATTACACATTAAAAACATGGCCATGTGAAATCCATTGACTAATCAGAACGGATAAACTGTCCCAGGTATTTATGAATTATTATTGTAAAATGCTAAGACCCATTCCTTTCACGTACATGTACATGTACATGTAGTACCAGCCAAGATTTTGTAAAGGACGAATTACATGTACAATTCATTGTCATGAGGCCTGTTTATCTCTCTACAGGATGAGGGTTGATGATTGGGCTGTTAAGTTTGAATGGTCTGATTGTGCTTCAGAAACATTATGACCATAAACAAACAATGCATGCGAGCCATTAAAATCGCATGTCAATTTAGATCTTTATATTTTACTGTCCAAAACTGAGTTTCGTTGACAAACCAATTATTGATGGCTAGACAAAAAAGTTGCGTTCAATGTGTAATTTTTTTCTGGGGTCAGAGGCGACTTCAATTTACAAAATGGGGCAAATTTGTCAATGTAGTTTAACATAATACATGTTTTAGGGCCTTGAAACCAAATGTTCAGCAATCATAGTCTGATTGTGTAC
Organism: Pisaster brevispinus; assembly: GCA_023634235.1. Taxonomy (NCBI): domain Eukaryota; kingdom Metazoa; phylum Echinodermata; class Asteroidea; order Forcipulatida; family Asteriidae; genus Pisaster; species Pisaster brevispinus. The sequence goes on along the minus strand of JAMKCF010000014.1, from coordinate 14,746,324 downwards.
AGGCAAATCTTGACTGATTCTTGCAGACAGGCAGGCACCTCAGAACTTTGTTATCATCCCTTGTGTTGCACAAGGCACTGTCTGTGTCCTCTCCACTGTGGGCCACAAGAGGGGGCTGTTGAATGTCAATGACAGGTGATTTAGAACTAAGGGCGTGCGCTACTGTCAGATTGTACAGTACTACTGTGTATACAATAAACGTTTACACACATCTAAGTTCAAACGTAATATGTACACAAAGTCATCCAGTATGTTGTGATTAAATGTAAAGCTGTGCATCACTTTGCTTAAAAATGTCAATACAATGCTTGATGCATTGTTTTAAAATACAGGCCTTGAACTTCGCTCTTGAAGGGGCACTGCAATTTTCTTCTGGTAAAGGGCTGGGCACTCTACGAGGAAAATGTAAATTTGTATTGGAACTTTGCAAAGGGCACCACAGCAAAAGCACAGGGCACCACAGCAATTGCTGCAGGTGCCGTGGGTTATTTCGAGGCCTGTTAATACACCAGTTGGCTCTACCATTCCATGTATTTAATTTTAGATGAAGAAGATTCAATGGATTGACTGAGACTGAGAGTTCCTCCAGACTTGGAATTTCATCTATTGAGAGGGTAAGGCCATTTTCGTTTTGCAAAGGGCACTTCTAACTGGAAAATCTTGAAGTGTGTGAGAAACTTTTGAAGGGGCACCAAGAAAAAGACCAAGGCCCACTTTCATATTTTAAAAGCCCCAAAAAGCAGCTAATCACAAAACAGTTTTTGCTAAGTACAAAAATAAGGTTACCAGCCAAAAGACCAACAAATGAACCATCTTGCCTGGTTTCCTGAGTTTTGCATAGCAGAAACTTGTTTATTGAATGTTTCTGCTTTTAAGCAGCTCTACGAAGTTGAGCCAAGGGCAAGAGAGGCCATTGCCTCCTTGGCCTCTGTGTACATGTGTAATTCCAGACCCAGAGTTCAGAAATTACATACAATGTAAAATCAAGTATTACCCGTAAACCACACACCATCTAAAATTTGCCTACACCTGAGTACTTGCATTAACTCTCCTGCTGACTTGACCATCCTTTACCATCCAAAGATTTTGAAGGATGCACTAAATTTACATGCAGCCATTTGTGATCCATGTGACGAATTTATAACTTTCTGTGCAAAGTTGTTCTACCATACAAAACATGTGCAGTTGAATGGTTCTGAACAGTTTGTCAACTTTAGTAAATATTATGGAAAGTATGTATTGTACATGTACATGCAATCTACAGACTACACGTAGCTAGCAACTTGCAGATGTACATACAGTGTACAGCCATAAAACTTTCAACGTTTTATAAATGGTTGTACGCTGCAAGTTCATAATAGTTTTTTCTCTTCCCGCCATGCAAAGCTTCCAACTTAAATTAATGTAGCAGGGTTTAAAGGAAAACTTTGAACAAACACATGTATTACACCATTCTCACTGCCTCTAGACTGAGTGCAGTGTGCGTCCCACTCACGTCCGTTTTCTATTCTCCCTGTCACTGCCCCAAAACAATGGAAAAGGACTAGTGAGCGGGACCCACACGCACTCAAAAGTCTCCCATTGTTTTAAAGTCCTGCAGCTATGGAGCAAAAAATATTACTTGACAGACGTATCTGTTCAACAAAATATTAGCTAAGGACTAACAGGGCTTGATTTAGACGCTACCCGGTGTGCAAACTCTAGTCAAGAGTCCTGCGGGCTAGTCAATGAGATTTGTACCCATACCATTTCGGTCCAAACGAAACAAAATATTACAAGGTACACATGTACATACTCGCAAAGCCCTAAAGTTTTCTGTGGACATTGACTGACCATGAGGCACATACATACATGTATACCGGCGTGTTGACGGACTAAAGCTTGATTTTGATGCACACACAAATTAAGTTCTCTAATGGGCTAGTGAAAGTTTGTGCGGGCTAGTCAAACATACAGCTGACTAGCCCGGCTGGCTAGTCAAGAGAAAAAGTTAACGCACAGCCTGAACTAAGTAAAATACATGTACATGTACATGTAAACAACTACATGTCGGATTACAATGTTGTAGCAGTTTACTGCTAAAAAAACTACAACAAAATTGGTGCTGTAGTTTGTGCACTTCCATCGACAGAGTTAGCAACTTTAAAAGTAGATCATGGGCTATACATGAAGATCATTCTTGGACTGACTAAAGACTGATACTACATCAGATTCAATCAAAATAATAATGTACTTTCACAATTTCAATAGCCTGATATAGGCCTAATGTACACTCTGATGACATACAAAACATTCCCCTCACAGAGGTTCCCTCCGAGAAAGACTCTGCTAGGATCGAAAACATCGGGCCACTAACTTATTTTTCTCATACACAAAAATCAATTGCTATATTACCTTTTAAATCCCCAGTTCAAACTCTGGCCCCTGATGACAACACACTAGTTATCTTTTTCATATTTTGATGGTGCGTCATCTAGGCTACTGCTCCCAGAAGTTCTTTGAAAGGTTTTGAATGGTTGAGATTATTAGTTGAGATAAGCTGTGATCAAGTAGTGCAACAGTTTGACAGGAAACAGCTTAGCCCTCTATCAATCATCTGATCATACATGTAGCTCTCACGGATCGTAATAACAATTCCAGGCCTAGAAAAACTGTCTTGCCCTTGCAACAACTAAGAATATATTTGTATTAATGTATGTACTTTGTTGTTGCAAGAACAGACAGTTTCGTTTCCTCAGTAAAGGGAACCATTGTAAGGGGAGCTTTTAGACTCTACAGGAACAATTACAAGGGGGCACCAAGGCAATGACTCGGGGAATGAGGGCAATGACTCGGGGAATGAGGGCAATTGCCTCCGTTGCCTCTGTGAAGTACACAAATCCATGCATCCAGGTGTGAAATTCCATGTGTTTACACTCTAAACAACGCTCAGAAATGGCACATTAATCATTTAGGGATTTCCCCCTTGAACTGTTAAAACAATCAGTTGTTATTTTATGTAAACACACAGACCCCAGTCATGGAGACCTTTCACTTTTGTATTTACTACCTGACTACAGTGACCCCCTGGATATGAGGGTCCGTTTCGGGGGCGGAAAGATTTCAGAGTCCCATAATTCAAATCTTACCTGTAAGAAGCTACTAATCTCACCCGACTAACATTCCATGGCCGGATAACATTTTTGGCAGTGGGTTTTGGGCATCAGATATTCCTATTAAATCGGTAATTTTGTGCAATAACTCAGCTCTCAACATTAAAAAGTTTCAAGTTTCTTTGTTTTCTTAAACATGCCTGTTGTGCGTGTACGCGCATTACACTAGCATGTCAGATGAGGACGATGGCGTGACGTTCATTTGAGTTGAGTGCGTATTGCGTAATGCATTATCAGTGCCAATGTCATGCATTATCAGTGCCAGCGCAAAGACACGCAAAACACACTGTTACACTTAGCAGGTTTGCGTGATAAACTTTGTTTAAAATCTGCAGGAATATGTAACACTATGAGCTAAATTATTTTACAAAAATTACAGATTCGTGAGGAATATCTGACGTCCAAACCCCACCTCCGAAAAATGTATGCAGCCATGGAATGTTGCAATACAATCTGGTGAGATTGACAGCTTCTTACTGATAGCTAAGATTTGAATTATGGAGCTCTGAAAATGGAGCCCCGGACACTGACCCTCATATCCAGGACTCTGGCAGCAAAGGCACTAGAGGAAGAGTCCCAATGTAGGGCTACATAGGCCCTAAAAGTTTACAAGTAGGCCTACATGTAAATTGTAATTTGTGTACTGTTTAAAGGCGTTAAAATTATTATTATGAATTGGATATATTTTAAAAACACAAAGTTGGTGTAAAATGACATTGTGTACAATGGTTGACGGGTGTAAAAGAAAGGTTAATACAAGGCTTGCATTAATACATGATGTAGACAATAAAATGTACTACTTAAAGTAGTAGGGGCCTACAGTACATGAATTTTGATTATCTTCAATTTGTTGACAACTTCATAAGGCCCCCTTGGCAAAAACCTGTCAAACCCTGATGAAGTTATCCCTGAGTTACCCAGTGGGTACCGTTGCTACTTAAAAAGCTGCCCCCGTGCTCTGTCCTCTTCTCCCATCTGTGAATCAATTCCAAATCTCTGAGCTGTGTATGACCTACTTAGGGTCCCTTGGAACCAAAGTTCAGTATTTCTATATCTTGCTGGGAAATGCCTTATGGAGCTGCAAGCGCAAATCAACAACAAATTTTTAAAGGTGATACCTTAATACCAGTTAAATCAGGTTTCTTTCATTAAACTTTCCCTATTTCAACAAAAAAATAACCTGTGTGGAATGGCATTGAAAAAGACACTTTGACTTTGCAACAAAGATAACAATACATTGTACACGAAAGTATGTAATACATGTACTTCAATGTATATTTACACAGTGTACACTGTATGAACATGTAAATGCAGGTGGGGTTGTTTTCTGCAACTAAAGCCAAAAAAGATTACAACTTGCAAACCTAAAGTTTATAATTGCATGGCCAGGAAATTGGTTAATTTCATTATGCCTCAACTTTTTCAAAAATGACAGAATTCAGAGTATTTTTGACCGTGTGAGGGTGTGTGTGTGAACCAAATTTATGTAATGCAAAACAAGAAAAACAAACCGACTTTTCCATTGTTGTTATTATTATTGGCCATTTGTACGAGAAAACAACAGTCAATCAAAAATAAGATAAAACTGAGTTGTGATGCATTGAAGTTAGCCATTGAGAGCGCCCTCATGCGGTCAAAAATACGGTCAATTACAATGTCCAAACTTCATACAGATTTTTTACAGAAAACTTTCATACAGAAAACTTTTTAAGTACTTTATTATGGAGGCCCTAAATTCTTTAGGCCCCACCCCCCAACTTCACTTCCATTTTGGACTGATCCCACTACAACTACCATGTAAAAGAAAATTGCACATTAGGCCTATACTTTTTATCAGTTTGCTGTCCTTTTATAAGTTTTACCGGTAAACTTGTACCTGAGTCTTCTCGTACCTACATGTACGTTAACTCGTAGCCAAGTCCACTCGTACCAAAGTCAACATGTACATGTGTGTACAAGTAACTTAGTTATGGATGGTTGACTAAGTTTTATCTGCATGTATTTAATTTAAACAAACAACGATTCTCCTGGTTGTGATTTAATACATACTTCTTTATTGTGACAAATAATCTGTCAAAGTTTTTCTCTCGAAATGAATTTCTTCTCTTGTCTGAACTTTTTCTGGCAGAATACCAATGAGTCCAAGAATTGACAGGAAAACAAATTTCATTTTTTTCTTTAAAGAAAAGATTGATTGAATTTACATGTTTTTATTTCTTAAGGCAAAGTATTGATTTTTGGAACCAGTCAATTGTGTCAATTCTACATAAATGTAGATGTACAATAAAACTAACCTTTGAAAATTGCATTTCGGAAGGTGGTAGCGTTTTTTAGATATGGATAATCTGGAGCGAGGTTATGTCCACGCAGGAAGAATAATCTGTAAATTGGAATACTACACAGTCTGACAAATGTTTCATTCAGAAACGCTCTCTCAGATTGAAACGATTTTGAATCCCTTTCTCCAAATCAACATTCCTTAGAAGGGAATCGTTTCTCAAAATGTTATGCATTATCAACCGAGTCAACAGCTGCAGAACAGCTTCTTACCAAGTAAGTTTGTATGATCATTAATTTTTGGAGTAACTACCAAAAGTATATGTATCACCCCTTTTAAGTTATTTAAAATTAACTGAAAATGGATTATGCAAAAATGTTTATAACAAATATTTAATGTGGTAGCTCTGAAAATGAAAAGAACCAGTTTTTACAGGTTTTTTTTTATAAAACCAGAGCTTCAAAACTGTTTATGTTAAAAGTGGAGATGTCCTGTCGTCTTTTATTTATAACTTGAGGTCGTCATGCCACCAGAAAATTCACGCCACATCAGTCCTAGGCTCCAACCTTATGGGCAATTCCATGATAGAGTGGACATGGCCCAAAAATTTCAAATCCATAATTGAAAGCCATAATCCATAAAATATTGTTGCATATAGTTCAAAGTTTGTGGAACCACTTCACATTATTACATTGTCTTCGAAACACTTGGAGAAAAGGTCCTCTGAAGTGGATCAATGATTCTGAACTAAAAAGTACTGTTAAGATAGTACTTTTGTTTTTTGTCTATTTTATTGACTTTGAAGTGATAACCTTGTTAATTATTTATTTCCTATAATTCATTATGGCACTAATATTCAGATTTGAAAAAAAAAAATAGTTTGACAAACTTCATAAAGTAGTTATGAATGAACATCCAAAGCGCTTAGGGGTAGTGTAACGTGAGTAACCAAAATATGGTGTTTTTTTTCCCAGTGAATGTTTTTTTTAGTTTTAACATTTGCCACTTGTAATTATCATTCTATTGATGATCTCAAAAGAAAAAATAGGGTTTTTTATGATGTATACATTAACAGTACTATTGGGTGAGGTGATGAAAATTGTAACGTGAGTAACCATGTAGCGTGAGTAACCATACATGTAGCGTGAGTAACCATGATAAACCAGTAAAGGAGGAGACTGTTGGAGCTGGTATTATGTATGAGAGCACAAATATGCCTTATTTACCAAAGAGTACACAAATTGACCTTTTTAAACAATAAGGGTAGCATATCATTACCCACGATGCATTGCACACTGTTTGATGAGCACATGGAAGAAACGTGCATGCAAATACTGTTGCGTAATCTATTTGACCTGGCAGAAGTTGTGAGTATTATTTTTTTTTTTTACAAATCCTGTACATGCAGGTTTTATTAGAAAGATTGTTTTATTCATCTCTCAATAAAATTCATGATAAAATAAAGCAGTTTTAAAGCAGTTTATAGGGCCTATTACCTATTGATTTTCATTGTACATACATGTACATGTACAGTATGTACGTTTGTTTGGAGTCGGTATTTCACACTTTTATACATCTAGGCATTAAACCTTTATGAAGACAACCAGTATTGGCTGTTCCATATGTTAATAGCTGAACTGAAGTTCCAATACTGCGTAATTAAATAAATTATTTTAAAAAGGTTTGTTTTAATTGATTTCAGAGAAATGCCACTCTCAAACGCAGAGAAACAACGACACTTTAAAGCTAAACTGAAAGAAACTGGCAACAATCCTCCTTGTAGAATATGTTGTGAACAGTTCATAGGGTTCCCGTTCTTTTCAGGTAGCTGCAGGGAAGGTCTGGAATGGTCTACCAAATTCCATCAGAGCCATCCAGACAACGAACAATTTCAAAATAGCCTTGAAAACAAAACTTTTTTTTCCTCCAAATTCCGTGGAGATTGGGATTAATTACTGCTTATTCTGCTGCTGTTTTTATTTTATGCAGCACCCCCATTTTCAACCTTTCTTGCTTGGCACCACTGGAAAACATCCAGAGAGGAACTTTATTATTGGAGCAAGCGCCACGAGCACTTTCGTGGTTACCTGCACTATAGAAGAAAGTTCACTTTAATTTGAAAGTTCCATTTTGTGAGATAAGTGGAAGAAAGAATCAATTAAAAAGTAGGGATCTTGTTATTGTTAGCATAATTAATTATCTCTTCCATGGTAAACACAAGTCGGTCAAATATTGGTAAGGTTACTTTGTTGGTCCATGCCCTTACTATGTTTTCATGCTTTGTAACGTGAGTAACCGTAACGTGAGTAACCATGTTTTTTATGGATTCCTAAAAAGTTAAAGATTCTAGAAGATTTGTTTTACTCTTATTATTTGTGCCTCATGGCATGGTCTTTCATCAATTTAAAAGAAATTTCCAAAGGTTGTTTGTATGAGGAGACTTTTGATTAAGGCATGTTTTTTTTTTTATGCATGTCAGAAAATGTAGCGTGAGTAACCGATTTTGTGTGTCTTTTATATCATATATAACGCAATTTTCTGAAAGTCATTTTTGGTGCTTAAGTACGTCTAGGTATACTCTAACTACCATAGGGATAACAGTTATTAAACATTTTCAGTAAAGCAATTACAGCACAAGGAAACTCAAAAGTACATCTAAAACGTAACGTGAGTAACCGTGGAATTGCCCTTATATTTTATTATAATTATCAATTTGTGTATGTTCAATTACCAGTAAGTCAGTACAAACACAATTGAGTATAGCCCTTTTCACACGACGGAAAAAACGAACATTCTTTGCGAAATTTTACAATTTTTTGAAAAAAATTACAAATTGGGCTTCGTGTGAAAGGACAGTAATATTTTACATCGCCTACAATCCTTGCGAAATTTTTGCAAACCTTGCGAAATTTCGTAGTAGGTCCCGACCTCCGACAAAATCTTACGCTAGCGTAATTTTTCGCAAGGAATCTAGTCAAACCTTCGTGTGAAACGATCCGTTGTTTATTGACCGACAATCCTCGCGAAAGCAGTATTAACACGCATGCGTGAAGAACCTTCGGGAGCCGACCTTTGTGTGTTTACACATCGTTACCGGGCACTGGTCACCGTTGCGACCATTTGCCACCTCGTCCACGATTTCCCGCCAAACATGGCCGTTGTGGGTCAAACCATCCATTTTAGATTGGGTGGTTTCCTTCTCCATAATGTTTATCAAGGCAATCGTTTCCTCGTAGCACCAAGATTTCTTGGCCTTCTTACTCTTATCTTTGGTTGATGTCTTCGCCGGTCGTTTTTTGGAGGACGGGCATAGTATTATGAATGGACTCCCCAACGCCTTTGCGAGTGTCAGCCATTTTGAAGAATGTTTACATGGTTTATTTTTTACCGCGACACACTGTGCACACGCGAATACGTCATCATTTAACTGGTACTAGCGCTGTTTAAGAACAAAAACTCAATAGTTCAGTGGTAACCAGCTAAGTCTGTACTCTCGTCTCATGGAACGTGGTCACATTTTTACTTGATGTCGTGTGAAAGCTTGCGAAAGCGGTCAGGGGTGGGATGACTTCAGCGTTCGTTAAATTCGCCGCAAGGAATGTTGGTTTTTTTCTTTCGTGTGAAAAGGGCTTATGACTACAACAAGATAACTTGGGTATAAGTTGACTTAGGTAAACATTTTTGGGTACGAGTTGACTTACATAAGTAAGGTAAACATTTTTGGGTACGAGTTGACTTAGAGATGAGCTGGGTACAAGTTAACCTGGGTGTGAGTTGACATGTTTCCTGAGAACTTCCTTGCTGTCTTTGATTCTCTTCACATTCAGTGTTGCCATGGTGGATTGTTTAACACTAACACTCAGTTAACAACAATTATTTCTGTTTTTACAATTAAAGCCAAGCACTTAAGTAATTCTAGTATAAGTAAATTACTAACTACAGTTTTAAAAGCTGTTTAGACTTTATAATTAATATTATCAGTTTATTGTTAGTTTTGGTTTGTTTGTGTTGGGTTGGTTTTGTTTGTTTGTTTGTTATTTTTTGTTAGTTTGGTTTTTTTTGCTTGTTGATTTGTTTTTGTTTGTTTTTTAGCCTTCCAGTTCCAGAAAGACTCTGCTAGGATCGAAACGTCAGGCCATTTATTTATACTAATCTGCTAATAGATAGTATTTTTGGGTGTGTTTTTTTAATGTCAAATCAATGTTATGATTGAATGACAATAGGGGATGGGCGGGGCAGGGGCCAGGCATGCTATGGGTGGGGGCAGGGTTAATTAAATAGTAAATTGCTCACCTGTCCAACCCCACCAACACTCGAAGAATTCATCTTCATTCTTTCTCCATTCTGATTTCCCCTCTGCATATTTGTGCTACCTGACGTCTCTCTTCATTGTCTGCAGTTGACTATCATTAGATAACCCAGCTCCGGTTTCCTCGAATTCGTCCCGAATTAGATGAAACACCCACCTGCACGGTCCAATGTACAACTCCTAACAAAAATGGCTTTCTCACGCAGTCGATAATGTGATAAATTTTCGTGCGTACACGACACTATACCGGCTGTCAGTGTCAACTTAATTTTGAAGAAAACATACGCAATAGCTGCCAATTTCCCTCATTTAAGTCAACCAAGTGTTGCCGTAAATAGTACTTAACATGAACGGCTGGTGTTTACTAGCGTATTCGAGCTGTAACGTACGGTATTCCGCTGTTATTCATAGAGAATTGCAACAATTTTTGGCCACCCAGTGTTGCTCTTCCGCGTTCAGTAGTTGCCCGGTCGCCATGCTTGAAAACACGTAGTAACCTCGTATCCACAGCAATCGCACTGTCAGTAATTGTGTTACGAAAGAGCAACCGGTAACGTTCCCAGGGTCACCTTAGTGCGTATGATGGTATGTGTAATTAGTTCGTGGGCTCTGGTACGTTATTGCGGTACGACATCAGCTGCAGTTTCGTGACTTTTTTTGCGTTTCAAAAATAAACGCCATCGGTCAAACGATTGAGACTTTCTTGCAAAAACACGGTAGCTGATAAAACTTTTAGTAAGTTTTCTTCCTATCTGGAACCAAAAATCGTCTAGGAGTCGGATTTATGAAAATTTAGATTGAAAACAAAAGTAAATTCTTTTCACAACTTACGAATTTTCGCAGACGATGTCTGTCAAATGAGTACCATCTTATAATTGTTTTTTTTTATATTTTTATGTTGTTATGTTGCTCTTTGTATGTCCAGAAACTGTTTCACTTCTTAAAATTATATGGCGGGCGGGGAAAGCAGCGCCTCGCGAAAAGGTGCCCTCATATTTTGTGAGTGGCGCGCAAAGTAAAACAAAGTTCTAAAAAAATATTAATAATTATTATTGTTCATTTGGTCTGCGCAAGTTCCGGCAAGTTTTGAACTTGCGCGGGTGTCTACTCTGCGCGATCATCACGTGCCATTCTCCATCGTAATCGAACCCGTCAAAAATTTGAACATAATTCAAACTTTTCCACATGTTTCTGTTCAGCAGAGAGAGTGTGGGTTCGAGTCCTGCGTGGGCCCAGGACATGTCAGCAGTGCTTTGTCCTTCGGTAGGTCGCCCCGCGTGTTACGGTTGGTAGTGCACGTAAAAGAACTACGGCGACCTGATGATCGATGTACGTCATGACATTGTTTTAAGTGTGTATATAATAAAAACACTTAAACACAAACTTAGATTAATGAGCACAAATATATTTCAAATATATTTTGTAGACATTTCGTATGATAGTGCTCTCTTTTGACTCATCTTCCGTTAGATGGGGGAAACACAACGGGGGACAACACATCCCTGTAATACCGGTGTAGCTAGGCCAGAGGGGGGGGGGTTGTTCCCCTCCCCCCGGTGTGGTGTCCCCCATGCGGTACATGGGCTAAGTTGTTGAAGGCTTTTTTTTTAAGGAAGTTGGTTCAAAAGAGGGCGCTATTAGACCAAAACTTGACACAGTCTCTCCTGGGAGATGTCCTGCCCCACAGGCCTCCACACAGGAGTAGAGCGGTCAACAGATAACTGTCAGGAAAACAATATTCACCCCCGTCAAAGAAGTAACGATAGAATTGGGGCTGCAACACTCTATCCATTCCACACACACCGACACGAAATAGAGCATTACAATTTTAATTAAAGGCATCTTTGCAAAGCATCTAATAACTTAAGCCCTCCATCCACCCATTGTGCGCAAGCTGGTGTGTTGTGTCCTCAGGCATTTTTTATTATTTTTTTTATTTTTTGCGGCGTAACAATACAGTTGGTACAGCACCTTGCCAACATTGCCAAAGCAGTCGCATAATGAGGGGGGGGGGGTCTGCGATAGCTGCAGTTTAGCACAGAGCAGTTATATACGGCTCTGATATAGCACAGAGCCGTATAGCACAGAGCCGTATAGCACGAATGATAGCGCCCTCTATTGGCAATATTTCTCTATTCTTGGTTAGTGTGTCGCATTTTGCGATAAAGGTCGAGTTGGTGAAAACGGCGTCAACACAACGTTTGATACTTGCTTGAATTTTGAGACGAAAACATTAAACTTATACTGAATTCCGAAGGCTTGTTAAATGTTTTTCCCTAGCTGCATGCAATGCCCTCCTGAAGACTGACTGGTCGAGGTTTTGTCACAGATTTGTCACAGCAGAAGTGGTGGTATGAACAATTAAACATTCATTCAGTTACGTTTATGGACAATTAAATACGGAATGTCATGATTGTGAATGTGATTAAAACTATGTGAAGCAATAAACATAGCTTAGTACTGGTTATTTTTAGGAGTCTCTAGAAAAGCAGAAACTGGGTGAATGGTTTGGTGGTAGTTTATTGAAAATTGTGAAACTTATCATGCTTATATTATCATGATTATAACTTTTATAAGTTATAAAAGTTATAATCATGATAATGATTTCATTTCCTTAGGCTCTCGGCAAAATCAGCAAACGCCATCATCCATATTCATCATCCTATAATTAATATTCCTGACCTGAAGAACTCTATTTTTCATTCCTTTACAGATAACTTCACCATTCACTAGCAAGTTCTGTGGATACGGTCGCGTTTCATTTTGCTGAGTAGTGTCACAACAGATACATACAGGGCTGATCAATGTAGGGAGTTGGGAAAAAGAGACAGGTCACAAATTCTTGACAATTTGATTTTAAGGATTTTGAAATTCACAATTTCAAGGACAAGTTAATATAAAGTGTTTCAATTATGGGTTACGGTGACAGCAGTCGAAGTCAGTCCAATCGAGAGCATCATCATAGAGACAGCTTACAGGACAGAGAGCACCACAAACACTCAAGACATTCACGATCACGGAGTCGCTCCCCCGACCGAAGGGTCAAGGGAGGTCATAAGTTAAGTCAGAGCATAGATGACAATGACTGGGACAATAAATACAGGGACGACATCCGACAGAATGGTCATGGTGAGAGACACCGGAGAGGGTCTGGAGATTGGAGACAGGAAGCTCAGGACCAGCAAGAGAGATTCTTTGAAAAGTAAAACTGTTTCTACTGTCCTTTGCCCCCCCCCTCCCCCCTCCCAACCTCATCCTGATCCCCCATTTGCAGAGATGGAAAAGGAAACATTATGTGCCTGTCCCAAAGCTAGGCTTGGGCTCCAGCTTCAGCTTGAACTCTATTGTCAACCATTGTCAATTTTAGAACAATGTGCATTTTGGCTGGCATGGAGTATCAGAGGCCATGGCCTCCATTGCTTTGATCTTACCATCGTTGCCCTTTCAAAAGTTTCCAAAGGACTTCAAGATTTTCCAATGGAAGTGCTCGTTGAAAATGAAAATGGCCTTGCCCTTTCAAAGATGACATTCCAGGCCTGTTTTGGTTGATTTAAGTCTGACTTGGTTGTGAATGTAAGTTTTTAAACCATTTAACTGTAATAAAATGCCACCTCCATTCAAAGCTTGGGCATTTCTAACTATACTGTTTGCTGTTCTCATTCCAGGAGGCGAAGTGAGCGAGAGACAATCATAGAGCATGGTGTGAAGGAAGTTTGGGCGGGGTCACCAGACAGGGCGGAGCCAGAGTAAGTTTTCTTTGATTACAACAGGTTACAGGGTGGCTATAAAGAATATTAGGAGAATGGAGCCAAAGACCAGTCAGGTCAAGGAGTTACATGTAGCCTGAAAAAAAAATAAATAAATGGTTGCTGTAATTTTTGGACCATAAGGCGAGGCTTATGAATTGTTTTTCACACCTTGAACTGCTCCACAGCTGATTATCCTGGCGGCTTAAACACCGACATGTAAAGTAAGCTTTGGCAGTTTGGACCCCTGTACCTCTTATCTGTTGTGACAATTAAAGAATATTGTTTTTTCTTGCCCAGCAGACTAAGAAAGTTTTGAATCGCCCGCCGCTGTTTCAAACCCTTTCTTAATCTGTGCGCGATATGAAAATTTTGGCACTTTCTGATGCGGCTTATATCCTGGGCATCTTATACACAGACCTCTGAAAAAAACATTTCAGTGCTTCTGTAAATATTCCTGAGAAAATAGAATTGGCTGTTGCGAACTACTTATCAACCAAAATGACCTATGGTAAAAAAAAGTTAATGGCCTGACATTTTGAACCTAGCAGAAACTTAACACATAAAAGTGAAAATAAAAACAATGAAACAATGAAAGAAAGAGCTGTGAGGTCTACATCTGAGCTCACATTAAAACTTGTGAATTACTGGGTTATGAATGTTTTTAAAAATTTTTGTTTTATAGCTCTGACCAGTTTAGTAATACGGAGAATGATAAGGATGACGATTCTGATGCCAGCAGTAGTACAGACAGTGAAGGTGAGAATCCAGAAAAGTAGCATCGAGTGCCTGGAGACCTCGACCCACATCACCCCCCAAGACTTCCTTAATAATCCATCCTATTGTTTTGTTTGAGTTTGAATGATTAATGTTTAGCTTTGCACGGAGCCAAGCAGCCTATATCTTACATCAGGCTAGCCTTTCGTCAAGGCCTTTGTGGCTCGGACAAAGCCGCGTAGCTACGATACGTTAAGAAGTGGCGAACACATGTGCGAGAGTTGCAAAGCCACAAGTCCTTTTCCAGTTTGATTTTGTGGTTTTGGGTTTTTGCTGTTGTTGAATTATACATATATTGTTATGCAAAATATAAGCTAAGTGCTGAAAAGTTAAACAATAACATTGCATAATAGGTGAATGTGTTCTAATCCCATCGCTGTGATTGTTTCGGAATTGGCTTCCCCTGGAGGGTAGCAAAAAACAAGAAACAAAGAAAAACATTTGAAATTCCTGACAAGTTGTGGTCTCCGGCTCCAGTTGTTCGCGGCTACACAGCTCACTAAGCCACGAAGGCCATGGCAAAAGACTGACACCAGGCCAGATTAATCGATCTTAAAAACAAAGTTCTAGACTGTCGCAGACTAGACCTAGGAATTTTCATCCTCGAAAGGGCAAGTCCATTTTCATTTTGCAAAGGGCACTTCCATCGTAAAGTCTTTAAGTCTATGGTAAACTTTTGCAGTGGCACCAAGGCCAAGACCAGGGGCAACAAAGGCTATGGCTTCCATGGCCGCCGTGTAATTCCAGGATGGTTGTCAACAAAATTGATAAGTGTCAATCTGACGTTATGGTGTTGTTCATGCTAGTACCAATCCTCCAAAGAAATATTTCAGTCAGAGCTGAAAAAGGGCATTGAAGACCTCTAAAATCAATGTTGCTTATTTTGATCACAGCAAGTGGCAATCAAAATAAATACGATATGAATGGTTTATCGCTAATATAGTTTTGTTTCAGTCTAATTCTGTATCATTTTTGTCTGTTCTCATCAGAGGAAAGAAGAAGAAAGAGGAAAAAATCCAAGAAGGCCAAGCGCAGGAAAGAGAAGAAAAAGCAAAAGAAAAGGTACGTAGTGGAAGAGTAATTTTCCCTACAAACTCAGTTTTTGTAATCAGCTTTTTGTACAACAGTACAGTGTGTCAAGCTGGTTTGTATAAATAGTTGTTGAGTGTGGAGAGACCAATGACACATACTTTGTGATGTTGCGATGACATCACACCAGCAATTGGGCTGTCTGGTTGGCTTAGGGCGGTTGGGTTGGCACAGTGGTATTGTTCCTCGCCTTCCACCTCTTGGACCCCGGTCTGAATCCTGCAGGGAACACTATGTGGATCGGGTTTTCAGTCTCTACCTGATTACATTGGTTTTTCTCTGGGGTTTTGTGCCCACGTCTAGAACTGAGACTTCCTTCCTCGTCTCCCTCCATGTGTTTCTTGGCTGGCACAGTGATCAAGTTCACTTATCTGGGAAACCTTGGCTTCACAACCAGGGCCCAATTTCTGCTTAAGCAGAAAATATTGTTTAACATATTTCTGCTTAGCAGAAATGAGCAGGGTACCAGTCACAAATTGTACATGTGGCACGGTAGTTTGGCTGGTAACCTTATTCTGGTAAGCATATTTTTGTTGTGCTTAGCTAGTTTTTGTGCTTAAGCAGCTCTATGAAATTGGGCCCAGAATTAAGGAGGATCAGTCCAAGCATCACTCATTTGACCATTTTTCCTGTAACTAATAATGGTATTTGATCTTTCCCTGTTAGTAAGAAGCAAAGCAAACGTAAGAGGCAGTCAAGCTCCAGTGATGACTCGAGTGAAAGTGACAGTGACGAAGCAGAAGATCAATGGGTTGAAAAGACGGCAGGTAAGCAGATTCCTCGCTGACCTAGAATCAGTCGAAAAAGCCGAAAACTTATTGTCCATCAATCGTTGGATACGCGAAAAACGTGAAATGTGCCACCAGTGTGTCTGCCTGGTTCCCCTTATCATTTGAGCATGAAACCAGGCTTTTTGCTTCTTCTCACCTATACACTCTTGCTTTGCTGAGATGTAGATCAAAGAACCATTCCAACAGCTTTATTTCGCGTACTGCATCTTTTTAGAACTCCTTGCCTGGTGCATGTTTCACTCCGTCCTACAATCTAGACTGTTTTAAGAGGAATATCAATGGCTACCTTCAGCCCCTAACCAAGAGTGGCTTTTTAAGTTTTAGCCTTGTTAGGGGCGAACTTAAAAAATAATAGAACAACAGAAAAATCTGAGAATATCAATACACCCACTACTTCCTTGGAGTGTGGTAATTTTTTAAGATGCGTGGAAAATTACTTTATCTATTATTTTATGGAAGATTACACAACACTTAAGTATTTAAAAAATATAATAGTAATGGATCGGGAAAGGGAGGGAGGGCTAAAGTGAGAGGTTGAATTTAAAACAAGAGTGTTTCAATTGAATATTTCAGGAGCAAGGACAGATGAGAACGTCGTGGGACCGATGCCCATGGGAATGGCTGCAGGGGGAGCTGCTCCGCTAGAGTAAGTTACCCCTTAAATTATCTCATTTTGTGGGTTTAGATTCAATATTTTAATCAATAGGCTGAGGTTGAACTAAAGAAGACAGACTGCTTTGTTTAATAGCATCCGACAAGAACAAGATCAATTTACCAACTGACAATATCAAAATCGTTCTGTAAGGTTTTCCTGAATCAACGTTTACAAATCAAATGCATTGTTACGCTTCTTTCAATTAGCCACTGTCTAAATTTTTCTTACTTTTACAAATAAACTTTTATCATAAATCCTGTTGTTTAAAAAAAAAACCTTCACCTTCACAAATGAGATGAAAATGTAGGTGGTTGTTAACATTTTAAATCTTTTACAGCTTTGGACGCGCATTGTTACCCGGTGAGGGCGCTGCCATGGCAGCCTTCGTGGAAGCAGGGAAGCGTATTCCACGCCGTGGTGAGATCGGACTGACCAGTGGGGAAATCTCCACATTCGAAGACGCTGGTTACGTCATGAGCGGTAGCAGGTAAACATCTCTACTAATTGTCCCTATTCCTAGGGCTGTACCAATTCTTAGGCGCTGCATATTCCTGAACCTTTCCAGAGAGACCTGGGATGGGGGACAACATCTCCTCCTTCCCTCCACTCTCTATTATTACTAAGGTAAAGAAAATATTATTTGGTTTTACCTTTACACCAATGTGTGTAAGCAGTGTATACAGTTCTCTCCCCGAGTTCTGTGAAAAAAAGCCACTGACATATTGCTCGTTTAGGATTCGAACCCAAGACGTCTGCCATTCTAGAGCAGATGTCTCACCAACTAGACCACCGAGATTGCCCTATACCTAGAAGCAGTTCGGATCATACATTTTAAAGGTATTATACAGGATTGGTATGGATAAAAAACATCATTGTTTAATTTTAGTCTGAAAGCTTTCTTATTAAGAAGTTCATACTAGAACCATTTTGTTCTGTGAAATATATTTCCCTCTGAAATAATGTCATATTCAAGAAAACTGTATTCTGAAAACCGTAAATAAATGTAACAGCTGATTTCGGTTGTTACAACCCAAGCTAAGGACAATGTGCTTACATGCTGAAAATTGTGCATGGTTTTTCACTATTTCCTCCCGACAACGGCCAAAACTTTCATGGGATTCATATTTCATGTTAACAGTTGATCACATAAAACATGAACACTGTCTGCGACTATTTTTTCCAGCTCTACCAATCCTGTATATTACCTTTAACGGGGTAACTTAAAATGTTTACAAAGTTGATCAAATCTTGGTTTATTCTCCCCACTCTTCCCCCATAGACATCGTCGCATGGAAGCCGTACGTATCCGAAAGGAGAACCAGATCTACAGTGCTGACGAGAAGAGAGCCCTCGCCTCGTTCAACAAGGAGGAGAGAGGCAAGAGGGAGGACAAGATCCTCCGAGACTTCCGGGAGATGGTTCACAAGAAGGTCAAGGAGAGAAAGTGAAGCCTCAGTGATGTCCATTTGTCTTAAGCCGTGTTTGCATTGGAAATTTTTTTTGGGGGGTGGGGTAAACCAACTGAGCAAATGGGTAACTTGACCATTTTAAGTCCAGTGCAAACAGCCCAGGAATATTTCACCCAGTTGACCTTATCAATTCCAATGGGTAGACTAACCGGCCACCTTCTACCCCTCGGTAAACTAACCTGGTCAAACTAACCTGGTCAAACTAACCTGGTCAAACTAACCAAGCCAAAAAGTATGGTGTGGACGTATCATAAAAACCGGCCAGTAAAATACCACATTTGGTTCGCTGCACAGCCATCATCACAGGACACACAAAAGTGAACTATGACATGCATGTACTGGTGCTGTTCACACTCATGCTGTCAGGGCGGTTAACAGAATTCAGAAATTGTGTGCCCCTTTACTTGCGTTTTTTTTTTCTTTCTTTTATTTGCTGTGCTTTTCAACCATGTACACAAGCTAGGTCATGTATTTTTTTCACATTTGGTTGAAGGTCACTAGCGTAGCGCCCTCATGTGTTTATATTTAGTCTGTCAGTTTGTTTCACCTTCGTCTCGGTTAGTTTACCTACGTCAAATAATCCAAGTGCGGAAACTGTAAGATTTACTCATTGAAATGTTACCCAATGGTCTCAGTGAAATATTAATCCAATGCCATTGCGGGTCAAATCAGTACTGGGAGAGAGGAAGTAGTTTAAATTTTTAATTCTCGAGATAAAGATTAATCTAGTTTGTATGTAAATGTATAGAAAGCACATCACTCTATGGACCCGATGCTCTTGTTAATCCGATTACATAAACCTTTCAAGCATGATAATCAGAAGGATTTTAGAAACAGCGTGGTACCTTCTCTTCACAACAATGTCGACTTCTACTGACCCCTTGCAGACACGGGCACAGAATGTGTATCTACCATTGCCACCATTTTTGGGGTGTTTTTTAGTGTACATTTTGACACCCAAAATGGCAAACAGGACAGGTTTGTTGTAATAGTGCTGCACATCAAGCAAGCGGTAAATACAACTCTCTGGTAGAAAACCTGTTTCTGGTTTGCAGAATTTGTTTTTATTTCACTACAAATGTTGTACATCTTACCTTTATTTCACTCTAGAGCGATCTGTGTGAACATTGCAGCTGTGCAAATGGTTGGGAGTGCCCCCATTGGAAGGCACTCGAGTGCATTCCCGGCAGTTCAATAGTCCATGGAAAGAAAGATACAGTGCATGAAATAATTCAAATAGTCAACTGTAAATTATCCATAACTTTTTCAGCGACTAGCCAGCGGTACCAGTTAGGTTTTTATTCCATTGGTTCGCCAGGTTTTTTCATTGATCGAGTAATAAACCACAAGGGAAACTGACTGGGTAAATTTTAAATGATTTGGGTTTGAACATAGAAAAATTGACTGGAGGGGGACTTGAACCAACGACCTCTGGAATAACGTACCGGTGCTCTACCAACTGAGCTATCCAGCCCTATGTTGGTGGTCTCCCTATTAGTCAATATCTTTGTTTGGGGGCTGCCAGTCAGAAGCCATATTAAACCGTTAGCTACCGTGTAGCCAGGGATCACACCCAAGTTTCTGATACAACCTGGGAAGCGGCAGCCAGGGGATCACCTTAAGGGAATGTGACGGGTTTTTCATTTGCTCGTATTTCATTTCAAACAGAGTTGCTTATTAATACAGAACTAGCCAGCAGGACACTTGGAAAACAAGTTTGACTGGTCCTTGGGTGTACCAGAATGGGGCTAAAGTTTTTTTTTTCTACACTGTTTTGAATAATAAATACATGTACTGCTTAAAACACAGGTAGATCTTTGCTTTTATTTGTTTGGTGTTTCTTTATTTTGAAGTTCACTGGAGATTGTAAAATCTTCTCTCCCAACACCCCTCCCCTTTTAAACCCATAACCAAATATTATCTTCAAGCAAACTTGAATCGTCGTTTCTGATTGGTCGATCATAGCAACAAGAGAGTGACATATTCACTTATATTGCATGGCCCATGTCACACCCTCTTCTAACCCACTGTTCTTACTCTGCGTATTGCGCTATTTTAAGCTATGCATCAAGTTTGCTTGAAGATAAATTTGTTTCCACTAGAGCTGCCAACGTTCCCTGACAATAAACCACGCTTTCCATGATCTAATGAACAAATTTGAAAATCTCTCTTATTGCAATATGTAAATATTGACAGCTCTATTATCAAATGCGTCTTCAAGGAAAACAGAATAATATAGCACTTCTAGGTCCCTGAACTTACGCTCGTGTAATACTTAATATTATCGGTAACTATTGGTGATAAAATTTAAATAATCAAACAGGAGGCAATGTGTCACACTAGTAATCGCACAGCATGTTCGGCCATTCGGCTTGCTGTTTAGCATTGCTAGAAATCAAGCTTTATTTTAGTGCCTACAATTTTAAAAAAAAATATCATTCCAGCTCATTAAATAATTTATGTACATTGCACGAGGGAATTTTTATTTAAAATTCACTGATAAAAAACAAGGCTCGGTATTAAATTTGAAGGATTCACATTACAGTGACTGGTGTCCTACCATGATTTTGCCCTGGAGAGACTATCACTTTGAGCGGTTTCAGAAACTCAAGCTGTGCCGAAATAATGGCTACAGCTTGGTTGTCACGTGAACGTGCACTGAAGCATAGGATGCCCTTAGCAACATCCTTAGTGACAGCCATTTTGAAATTATGGCTTCTGGGTCCGTAGCTAAGGCCGGATGTCGAATTACGTCTACAAAGTACCTCGAAATGGGCTCCACTATTCAACCTTATTTTAAAGACATCTGAAATCCGTTATTAGAAATATTAGGTAAAAAGAAACAAACTAGGAAGACTGCCCTGACAAAAACAACCAATCAGAGCAGAATAAATGATAAACCTCTGTTCCCCCAAAAGCTGAAAATCTAAAACTTTGTTGAAAAAGGGTATAAAAGAAAGAAAACAAAACTTAAAGAAGACTACTCTGGTAAAAAATAAGCCAAAACTGGCATGAAAAACTATAGACCTTTGTACCAAAAAGCTGACAATCAAAAATGTTGCTGGAAAAAATAGAAGTTTTTTGTTAATAGACGGTAGAAAGGAAACAAACTTAACAAGACTACCCTGGTGAAATGAGCAAATATTGGCAGGGAAAATGATAAACCTTTGTATCGAAAAGTAGAGGATCAACAACTTTTTGAAAGAAAATGGTTTTCTTTTATTGAAAGTATAAAGAAAACAAACTATGCAAGACTACCCTGGTGAAAATGAGCCGAAATTGGCAGGAAAATTTAAAAACCTTTGTTTCCAGAAAAAGGTGAAGATCCAAGACTTTGTAAAAAAAACAAAAAAAAAAACAACAAGTACGTTTCTTTCATTGACAGTGTCAAGGAAACAAACTATAAGAAGACTACCCTGGAAAAAATTAGCCAAAATTGGCAGGAAAATAACAAACGTTTGTTACCCCAAATGCTGACGATCTAAAACTTTGCTGGACTTTAAAGGATAGTAAAAGGAAAAACAAACTCTAGAACACAAAGGAGCCAATATTGATAAATCTTTGTACCCAAAAAGCAGAGGATCCAAAGCTCAGTTGAAAAAAGATAGTACAAAGGAAACAAACTAAAGAAGACTACCCTGATGTAAATAAGCCAAAATTGGCAGGAAAATATTAAAAACCTTTGTTTCCCTAAAAGCTTAAAAACAGAAACTTGCCCGAAAAAAATAAAGCATGCTTTCATAGATAAGTGTAAAAGAAATATAACTATTATTTGGAAGATGACTACCCTGATGAAAATGTGCCTACTCTGGCATTAAAAAAAACACCTGATTCCCCCCCAAAAGATAGATATCAACAAAATTGTTGAAAAATAGAAACTACTCTTTCATGGACAGTTAGTCTTTGTAGTTCTTCGTCACACCCTGATTGAACCGGTTGAGTTGGTAGAGAGAAGCTCCTCCGAAGAACATGGTGGAAATAACCCATTTCACTTTGCAACCCTGGGAAATGTTCTTCTTCCTGAAGAAATTGACAGGGGGAGTCTTTTAATAGATGTGTTTTGTTTGTACTCAACAAAAGTGTTTCGAATTTGATGGTGTTACTCGTGTGTCGTGGCTAAGGGGGCCAAGAACTGGAATCAAGGCTATGGTGGTTCCCGGTCTTGACACTTGTGTCCTTAAGCAAGACACTCAACCATTATTGCTTTGTCCTTCAGAAGGATTCGATGGTGTTACTTGTGTGTTGTGGCTAAGGGGCTTAGAACTCGAATCAAGGCTCTAGTGGTTCGAGTCCCACTCTTGACAATTGTGTCCTTAGGCAAGACACTCAACCATTATTGCTTTGTCCTTCAGAAGGATTCGATGGTGTTACTTGTGTGTCATGGCTAAGGGGCTAAGAACTTGAATCAAGGCTCTGGTGGTTCCCGGTCTTGACAATTGTGTCCTACGGCAAGACACCCAACCATTATTGCTTTGTCCTTCAGAAGGATTTGATGGTGTTACTTGTGTGTCGTGGTTAAGGGGCCAAGAACTGGAATCAAGGCTCTGGTGGTTCGAGTCCCGGTCTTGATTAAGCAAGACACCCAACCATTATTGCTTTGTCCTTCGGAAGGGCTGTAAGGCAATTGGTCTGTGTGTTGTGTAATGCATGTAAACTAACCCAGATTGTTAAGAGAAGGGGTTTACCCTCACCCCTGGTGTTTTCTGGTATGGTTGGCTGCAGATTGCGCCACAGCACATCATAAACTGTTATACATGTTATGTATTAAATAAATAGGTCTTATATTTCGAACACAGCGATTCATACGTTGTAGGAGAAAAACAAAATTATTATGAGCACTTGAAACGCCCCAGGTGTGATAAAGAACTAAAAACTGCAAATTTTATTATTAATTATATATTACTTAGATTGACCCCTTGCATAATATTCCAACTTCAGACCTGGGCCCAATTTCATGAGCTGCTTAAGCAGAAAATATTGCTTATCAATTGTCTGCTAAGCAGAAATGAGCAGGGCACCCGTCACAAATTGTACATGTGACATGGTAGTTTGGCTGGTAACCTTATTCTGATTAGCACTCTTTTGTGAGCTACTTTTTGTGCTTAAACAGCTCTATGAAGTTGGGCCCTGGAACCTTGCATGCAGATTCGGTTTTCAGATTGTGTGGGTTTTGTCCCATTTAAGGTTTTTCTCCCACGTCTAAAACTGAACATTTATTCTCATTTCCTATTCACCATCCTGTTATTGGCACCTGCGCTGTTGGATGATTCATGACATAAACAAAATGCCACAAGCTTAAACAGCGCCCATCGTTAGCTGAGACTTAAACATGGTGCACCCAAGCATGCGATGGTTTTGGTACCGTGGCCCCTAACCATTACCACTTAATAGCATAAGTTTATCCCTCCCATCAAGTCCATACATTTTGGAGTCAAGTTTTTTACAAAGAGTAGCATTTTGATAAAATTGGAAGAGCTCCTGGCCAGAACAACTACATACAGAGGAATACATGTACCTGATGCCCAAAACCCACCGCCTTACGGGGCCATTGAATGTTAATCCGTTGACAACACACACTGGTTGAGATTAGTAGCTTCTTACAGGTAAGATTTGAATTATGGTGCTCTGAAGATTATCCACCCCGGAAACGGACCCTCATATCTAGGACTCTGTATCTGTGTACAGCACAGAGGAAGAGTCCTACATAGGGCTAATAGGTGCTTCCTTTTGGAGGAGTATAGCTTTATTCACCACCAAAACTTACCCACAAATTTGCAAACAGAAGAGTGATTCCACAGAATGGCACACCACTAGGAATACGACTCTGTAAAACAAAGTGACAATTCAACATTTACCTTACCAGAGAACATCCATTCCATTGACAAGTTAATGTTGGAAAACATGGATACACACAACTTTTTAAAATATGAACGGAACTCGAGTAAACACACTTTTGTATACAACCAGACTATTGTTTTAATTTATTGTTTTATGTTAATTACTATTATTTTTAAATTATTTTTTATTATTATATTATAACTATTATTTTTTCATATTTAATTAATTAATTAGTTAATTATTATTATTATTATTTTTTTTTGGGGGGGGTTATGAAGTCAAAGTAAGTGGCGTGTTAAAAACGCCTGGACATTCCATTGTGTAGCATGCACAGGCATGCACTTACTGGCTACCCCTCATTCCACATACAAAGAGGGACAAATGGTACTGAAATTTTGCTCGAAAATCTTCCTTTTTCCTGGGGTTATTGTGTAATCCCCGATTCCAGACCTTCGCCCTTTTGTTGTACAACAAGGATTATGAGAAATCGATAGTCTGTCACTTCGGCATATCGGAGACAAGTTACATGCTCAGGTTAATCTTAGATTATTACAAGTAATTTGCTTAAACTAATGAAGTTTCATCTAACATTGACAATTGACATTGGCTGGCAAAGATTTGTCCTGCCCCCTTCTAACAAAACCACTTAATCCCTAGTGACTTGACACCCCCTCTAGGACATGTGGCTTGATGTCAATGGACAATGGACAAATGAGCAGAGTATCACGACTGAGTGGTCTGGTTCACCGGACTCAAGCTCTGGTGTTGTCAGCACAGGGTTCGAATCCCGGTCATGACACTTGTGTGCCCTTGAGCAAGGCACCTAATGATAACTGCTTTGTAAACAGTTGTAAAGGTAGTGCATTCTGCTCTACCAGCCAGGCTTCTACTGTGCCAGATATTACCCATGCCTACAACGGACTGTGAAGGGGGTAACAGCTGTTTCAGCTCTAGGTGTAGTTGGTAATGTGCCCCTGGTGACAGTTGATTTGGGTCGACAGCTCAAATCAGTAAGTGTAGCCCTCACTTGAATTGGCCATCCGGCCTTGTGAAGTTAGGTGATTATATCTCAATTTTAAAATGTTTTTGTTTAATGGGCAGTATGAATAGACTTACAGAAACATCAGCACGGCTGGATACTTTTCTTGCAGAAACATCAAAAATGTTCCAAATGGACCTAGGTAGCTATATGGGACAGCCGCTGGTAGGAAGGTCGCACCCTGTCAACAAAGAGAAAGGTCAGAGAGGTCAAAAGGTCAAAAAGTCTTTCAAGGTTATACAATTCTTGTAAACATCTCAGTGTGATATGACCCTAACCCCCTTTGTCTAGAGACCATCTCAACACTCACATGTTTAGCCTTTTAGGCGGACTGTCGTCATGATCATAGTCTGCCTGATAAACTCTAACCGAGTTAAAAGAGTGATGACTCTATAAGTTGCCGTTTACAACCTTGCAGAGTCTTGGCCGTGCGATAAAGGAACTCGCCTTTGGCTTGGTCCTTTATCGCATGGCCAAGACCCTGCTGGTTTTTAAGAGCCGTTTCAGACCTCGTCGCCACTCTTTTATTCCCGTATTCAAAACCACTTTTTGATGATATCTAATGGTCAGACAATAGGAGGGTTGACTGTGTACTGTGTAGATGCATTCACCATGTGATAGGGGCCTATCATTGCACTCTGGCAGAGATTATCTATCATTCGAAACCACATTGGATGATATTGAATGGTCAGATAGTAGGAGGGTTGACTGTGTACTGTGTAGATGCATTCACCACAGGGTATCATTGCAGGCTGGCAGAGTTTATCTATTATTCAAAACCCACATTGGATAATATTGAATGGTCAGACAGTAAAAGGGTTACTAACGTACCAGCAGCATGTATATTCCTGATCCTATGAGAAGCATCCATGGTAGACTTGGCAAGGTGAAGTAGTCCTGGCTTTTTGTAGTCATGGTTCTGAACCTCACGCTGGCGTTACTTTTTCTCTGATTTGAACAAAAAACCTACTCCGAAAAATACTCCAGAACTTAACGCCGTTTCTGAAACCAATAAAAAGTTCAGAGGGTTATCAGGTGGCTCAAAGGGAGGTTGGAACTTTTGATTTTGTTTACTCAACACATTCATTAGCCCCATACTATTTACAGAAAAATACCAACCGTGTTATAGCCTGTAGCCACAGTCATTTCGAAGGCCGGGGTTCGTATCCCACTGCTGCCACCATGTGGTGATTTACAGGGGAATATTTATTACCAACTTCGACATGTGTGCGTCCGCACATAAAGTAGTATTATAATAATACCAACAGTATTCACAGCTCTATGTATGTATCTTGTACGTTCACATTCTTGCATTCTGATTAAGGACTACATGTATCTGTCACTTTGGGGGTTCAAATATTGGTTATCATCTGGCGAATGTAGGGGTCACAGAAAACAGCTCCAAAATCCATAAAATAAAGAAAAAAACCTCTAGCATGAATGAAGCTATCTTGATTAAAGTAGAAAGAATTGCTATAGATGTTGCCAGTGAATTAGACCCAGTAACTGGGAAGCTGTAGGCCTACTCCTTTAAAAAAAAGTTTTGACATCTGCGGTCGTATTATGAATATATGTAAACATATTAAAACAAATTACAAGGAATAGGCCTACAGCTCCCCGTCAGTTACTCAGGCAGCCAATCACTAAATCAGTGAATAGGGTGTACGATTGTGTCATGGTGTAATGTATGGTGTGGTTGTTGTGTTTTTTTTTGGGGGGGGGGCTAAAAGCTGTACTCCACATTCAATTTTATTGAATTTGTATCACTGTAACATTTATTTCCACTTCAGACAAATATTGTAACATCTGTCAGGAAAATATCAGAATGGAGGCAGAATATAAAAAGGGGGCTTGTGCCTTGAAATATGTACAATCAGCGAAACACAGAGTGAAAACAAAATTAACATAGACCTATAACAACAATAAAAGTCAGAGTACTGACAAAACTACGAACACACATTTGAGTATAGGCTAGTCTAAGCCAAGCCGGAAGTTTGCATTAGTAATGGTGATCATTCAGAAAGATGATCACTGCATGTTGCTCACTCGATCAGTGGGGGGTGGGGGGGGGGTGATTACTCCAAGGACTATGACTCTGAGGTTCGTTCCGCTATGGTCTCCACGTGGAGCCAATAGCGGAACAAACCTCATAGTAGTTCTAGGAGTAGGGGGGTGATCCCAAACAATGGACCACTGTCTGAACTGGAATGTGTTTTTAAAACTTAAACGCAGTATCTGACGCACTGTCAGACTGTACTCCTCTTTTTCAAATTTTGACCTTGACGGTTTTATCTACTCTAGTACTACTAATTTTCATAAAAACAGTTTAAGCCTCAAAGCTGACAATTGTTCTTAAAAAATAAAAAATGTTCTGTTAATTCATGTAAGTGCTTAGCATTAAAGCAGGATAAATTACCAGTATATAAACCATAGCACAAGGACAGATATGACAGTGCTTTCTTGAAAGTACAAAAATAAATGGTCAAGATGATATTTCTGGTGATAAGCAATTATATGTTTTTTAAGCTTGGTTTGTTACTTATTTTTTTTGCTTTTTTTGACTAAGCAGCTAAAAAAAACTAAGTAAAATCATGGAGGTAGAATTAGGCCCAGACTTAATTTAGGCTAGCCCCACTTGTGTGGCCAAGGAACAGGAAACCAGGATTCAGGTTTCCTGTTCCTTGGACTGGGGCTAAATTTAGGCCATGGTTAGTCCTACATACTGCTGAACCTGATCCCCCCCCCCCCCAGGATTCTGCTTGACCACACGTGCTGGCTATGCTAGACCCTGGATCTAATTGAATTGTACGGATGACAAAGTCCCCCCAAAAATGTAACGTTTACCTACCAGAACCAGGACAATACAACAAAACAATTAAAATTATTCAGCTACACTGGCGAGTCAAGGACCATTGGTCCGAAAGGGTAGTGCTTTCATCAAGTTAACGTAACTCTTAAAAAAAACGTTGTGCTCTTCAGTGTTCGTTATTCACGTTTCTTGCCTTGGTTACTACAGGACCTACCTGTACGTACCTCTTGTTCACGCTCTCCACTCTTCCACACTAGCAGAAGCACAGCACACTCTCCTCGGCTCAGTATGTTTTAAAATCCCAGCAGCCCACCCCACTTAGTTTACCAGAGTAATGAACAATAGAGGGCGACAGACACAGCTGTTTTTGCTGGTACCCCAGATCTCTGGTGCAGGAAGAGCGAGTCCGCGTGAAGATCAAGGCCAAAATACTTGTCAGATTTTGAAAACCCATGAAAGAACTTCATACAGCCGGAAAAAGAAAAAACAAGAATAATAAAAAAAAATAAAAAAAATAAAAATAAAATAAATAAATAAATAAAAAATAAATAAATAAAAAAATAAATAAAAAAATAAATAAATAAATAAATAAATAAATAAATAAATAAATAAATAAATAAATAAATAAATAAATAAATAAATAAATAAATAAATAAATAAATAAATAAATAAATAAATAAATAAATAAATAAATAAATAAATAAATAAATAAATAAATAAATAAATAAATAAATAAATAAATAAATAAATAAATAAAAAATATTTTAAAAAATAATTAAAAAATAATAAATAAATAAATAAATAAATAAATAAATAAATAAATAAATAAATAAATAAATAAATAAATAAATAAATAAATAAATAAATAAATAAATAAATAAATAAATAAATAAATAAATAAATAAATCCTTAAAAACAAGCAGAGATTTAATGTGTAGCGTCCGGGCGGTCTGAAAAAGGGGAAGCGGGAGGCACTTTTAATTTTGTTCGTTAATTCGGCGAAAAGTATTCATTAGCTCCAACTCATGGGTTGTCCAGGATAATAATAAAACCTAATCACCATTAAATCACTTTCTTAACCCTATTAGGACCACAAAGAAACTGTCCTTCCTCAATGTTAGGACCGGGGACCGGTGTCGCGCACTAATGTGCGTTCTGGCATACTAACCGATCCTGGTGACCAAAATAAATATGGTAACATTACGTCTTGTCATGCCTGAGTAGTCCATTTGGTGCTGGTACTGAGTTGCTCTCCTGACTCTCAAGGAAGCTGTTATGGCGGCGTCCACGAGCTGTAGTAGTACTACTCGTAGTAGTGATGAACACACAAGTCGTTTCATAAATTTAGGTGTGAAGACATCAAGAATCATTCATTACATCACCAGCGGCAAGTATGTGGAAGGTTTGACAGAGGGGGAGAAGTGGGTTGCAAGGGCGTCGATGGGTGGGGGACGGGGTGCATTAGAAATATGCAACAAAATATAAAAATATACACCATTTTCTTGATTTAATATTTCATTACAATTTTTGTTCAAATAAAAGAATAGCGAACAAACGGTGAAATGTTTTTTTCATTTCCATCTTTTTTTCTGATGGACCACGCGCAGAATAGTATTTTGGGCCTATTATTATGTCAGATGTATTTTTTCAAGACTTGCTCGCCCGTCCCCCCTACTTTTCAGTAGCGATCGACGCCCTTGGTGGGTTGTGCGTTCCCAATCCCAAAAAAACTTTATGTGACAGAGAGGGCGGTATTGTCTGACACTTTAAGAGCACGGGGGAGACCCACTGATCTCTATAATAATAGAGATCATGATCAGTGGGGAGACCACGACTACTGAAATGACCGGCTACGTCACCCACACGGATCGCTCAGTACGCCACGCCCCAATGACGTACCCGGTGTAGATTCTGTACCAGTGGAAATTTTGCGCCACCCCCTCCGCCAATACATCGAATTGTGCATACATTTCGTCTGATATCGTCCTCTTTTGAATGAACAGCCCTTGTAAATTTACCTTACGGTGGGTGGACACACCCACTGGGGACAAAGCCCTCCCCGAGGGCTTTCAGTGTTTTGTGTTCTTTACTAGAAAATGACATTTCATACAGGAGGAAAGCTGTTTTATTCAACAGGTACTTGAGCGATTTTGTTTTATGGGATTGCTATCTCACCTTGTTGATAATGTGTTTGTTCATCATTTAAATTTAATTTGGATATGTGTACACCTCTGGATGTTTTCGTAATTGTCGATCAAAAATTAGGCCCCATCCCCAAGCTTTTGAAAAACTAATAACACTTCCGCTGTTGACGGCGTGCGTCAAAATGATAAATCTTTAACGTCATGCAAGGTAGTTTGCTTTGTTACACCGCCATGCTGCCACAAAGCGGCTTACAAAAGAGCTCCCACGTAATGACGCACCACGAGTGGTGAGGTAACAGGTTTTTTTGTGAATCTTTCTGAAAAGCAACACAGAAGGGTATTCAAAATGATTGATTTTTTACACAATAAAAATCTGTTTAATCTCATGTGAATTCACTTTCCTTATTGATTGGAAACATTTTAAATGAATTTCAGCTAAGACCAATTGTTGCTGTTTTCGTTCAGGTAGGTCTTTAAAAAAATGACTCTCAGGGATTTGTAAACAAAGGCATTGGGTGTGAAATATTCACACAGCTGAATGGGCTGAACGGATTAGTTTTCAGACAAGTGAATTTGTTTCTTTATTTTATTTTGGGATGATATAAAGATGGACTAGAACAAAAACTTCATTAAACAATATTAATAAGTGATTTAGTGGGGAGTTCTCGGCTTCGAGACCGCCAACCTGCTGCAGGTTTTTACTATGGCTGTTGTGGTAAATGATTGGCGGTGGCTTTCTGTCGAACTGTTTTAACACGTGAAAAAGTTATGCAAAAACTTTGTAAAAGAGGTAACATAAAGCCGTGTCCGAAACGGCAACTTCGGCTACAGCTACAGCTAGATCAGCGCGTCTGCCAGTGTTGAAGAATAGGCAGACGCCCGCGATCTAGACGAAGCTGTAGCCGAAGTCGCCGTTTCGGACACGGCCTAATGCTAGGCTGTTGACTCGCCCTCTTTTTGCATTTCAATGAGGTCTATAGATGACGAGATAATTGAAGAACGAGTCCACTCTGCATCGTGCATCGTGTTGTCTGACTACCCTCTGAATTGTACAAGCTCGTACAGTGAGGCTCCACCAAAGACAGCAGTTGATATAAACCACTTGATCCTGGCGGATCCAAGAATACCCTTTGATCTGCATAAAACATTAAACAGAAATGTAGAAAATTCTTACAAAATATCAACACGGTACCAGGCTAGCCCGAACATTCTGACGTCATACGTCGAGGCTTGTAAATAACACTAGATACCGGTCTTTAGGACCAGTTGTACCTTTGACCTTGTATGCCATAATACGTGTTTCTTAATGCATGACTTCATCAATGTAGTCTAAACGAGGCCTCCGGCACAGTGCCAACAATCATGCTTCGCCTTATGAAATGGAACAGTCCAGTTTTACCTCGTGTTTATATTCTGCTCCATTGTAATCATCATAGATTCATTATTTGTATTGTATGTTTGCGCTAAAGTTAGCTGCGAAGCGTCCCAAGCGTCCCACATTTATCAGTATAGGACTCATGTTTTAAAGTTTTAAGTGTCGGGATAGTATATTGCAAAATATAGTTTGACTTGTGACGCATGTTCCACACATTAAATTACAAGGAATTCGTGCGTCACAGTACTACCCATACGATAGCATCACTACATAGGACCAAAGTTGGGCCAACGAAACACTTTCATTGGACCAACATTGGCAGTCAACATTGGCCCAACGTACTTTTGCTCAACGGTCTTATGTTGGGCCAATGAAAAAGTTGGCCCAACGTAAACATTGGCCCAACAATGGGCCAGTGTCCTGCCCATGTATTTTAAAACATTGAACCAATATTGGGCCAACACAGTCGAACATTCGGCCAACGTTGCGCCCAACGTTGTGCCCAACATTTTGCCAACAGAAAAGTTTTGTGGGGCCAACGTTGGCTGTCAACGTTGGCCCAACATACTTTTGCTCATCGGAGTTACGTTGGGTCAATGTTATAAAGTTGGGCCAACGTTGGCCCTACGTAAACATGGGCTTAACATTGGCCAACGTAGAACCATTGAAAGGTTTATGTTGAGCTAATGTTGATTACCAAATATACTTTGCTCATCGGTGTTACGTTGGGCCAACGTTAATGTTGGCCCAACATTGGCCCCACTAAACATTTATGTTGGCTCAACATTGCCCCAACGTTGGGCCAACGTATTGTTATTCAAAAATATTGACTTCGAGTGGATCTTTCTGTTCATGTAGTGAATGACCTTTATGATTAATTCAAGTAATTAGTGTCTGTGAATATCTACTAATATTAATTACATGTAAGTTATGATACCAATAACTAAATACTTTCTACACTCACTACAACCTATACAGGCCTACACGTCCTTCTGAACTGCATGTTTTGTATTTATAGTCCAAGATCCATAGACTTTCCAGTCGTGGTTTACACCTTTTGTTAATTCAAACTGTTTACTTTTTAATTTACATGTTTGATTTACAAATGTTTGTTTGCACCTTGATGTTCATATTTTCTTACAGATGAATTACACACAAAAGCACAGCAATTTGCCTTGGATAACTAAATTCACCTAAATTGTTGTGATATTATCAAAGAAAAATCACACAATCTAAGCCCCGCCAAAAAAATTGCATTTATGTCAATGCTGGCCCAACGTTGGCTCAATGTTGGCTCAACATTTAGCGTGATCGTCTGATGATAAAACTGAGTACTGACTTCTTTGTGTATTTTCGGGATTACTGGCATTTGACTGTCAACCTGTAAAAAAACCTTCAGCAAGCTTGTCCTATAACTAACAAGAAAACTGTTATTAAAGACAGTTGATCTATTTTATGCCCAGATAGACTGAACCACATTTTGGTCATATCCCCTGACGCATATTGTCAAGGTATGATTCTTGCTATAAATGGTTGACGACGTAACATCAAGACCGCCAACCTAAAGCCAACATATAACTGCTGAAACATATCAACACAACTCCAACGTTTTCCATTTGAAATCTTTGTCGGATTGCAAAAAACCCCAACAACAAACAATCAAACAAGCAAACCAACACCAACAACAGTGTATCAACGTTCGGTTTGCAATGGTGTCCCAAAAATGATTGGCAATCGATATAAAAACATCGCCGAATTGTGCCTATCAATCTCCAATATGGTTCAACGAAGTTGTCCTCAAATCACCATTACTGATGTGCCGACGTCATAAAACCAATGTGGTAATGCTGACCTAGAGCCAACATTGGTCCTTCGTCAGAAACCAACACAATGCCGATATTGCTGTCCCACAAATAACCAACATTGGCTCAACATTGAGTGACGACAAAAAACCAATGTGGTAATGCCGACCTAGAGCCAACATTGGTCCTACGTCGGAAACCAACACAGTGCCGATATTGCTGTCCCAATAACAACCAACGTTGGCTTAACATTGAGTGCCGACGTAAAATCAATGTGGTAATGCCGACCTAGAGCCAACATTGCTCCTACGTCGGAAACCAACACAATGCCGAGTATTGTTTAATTACTAAAAACCAACGTTGGCTTAACATTGATCGCCAATGTAAAACCAATGTGATTCTGCCGACACCTGCTGCCAACGTCGGCCCAATGTCAGAAACAAACATAATGCCAACGCCGATCATGGCGACGTAGTGCCAATGTGGGGCCAACGCCAAAAGCTGACACAATACCAACGCCAAAGGTGCCGACCAAATACCAACGTTGGCCCAATGTATGAATGTTATCTGGGTAGTTGTCGTCGGTGCATGCATTATTAATCGTAACTTTTTGAAGGGTAATTCATATTTCCCACTCATTAAAGAAAATATTAAAAACTGTGAATGTTTCACTCTCTAAGTTTCACATTCGAGGGACATATTGCCTTGTGGATTAGGCGATTTGGGCTACAAGAAGCGTTTGTTGTAAAATGTGGTTGGTAAGAATGTTTTAAAAGTAGAATATAATGATCCACAAAAATGCCTTGTTTAGTTTACCTTTTTGGTTTTGATGCAACCAAAATAAGAAACATGTACAGATTGTCATTTCTTTGTACTTACGTGCATACATGCCAACTGTAAATTGCCTCGGACAGATGTGCCAATGTCGCAGCAATCAGTCTGATGTAAAATTAAAACAATAAAATCAGCTATTCTGCAAACATGATATTGAAAGGTTTCAACAACAACAGCAGCAGCAGCAGCAGCAGCAGCAGCAGCAACAGCAGCAACAACAACAACAACAACAACAACAACAACAACAGTAGCAGCAGCAGCAGCAGCAGCAGCAGCAGCAGCAGCAGCAAATAGTATCCAAGAATAGCGATACACCCTCCTAAAAAGAAGTATTTTAATGTATTAATTATTTGTTGTGGGGAGGTTTAGGATATACACATTTTCTTACACGAAATGAGTGCCGTATTGTGAATTATCGTTGGCGAACTTAATCAAAAATCCAGCAGGTCCCATGTAGCTGTAGGGGAGTAAATGTGGACAGAAAACTGCACCCTGCGGTAGAAAAGACAACACAACATGAACTGGGAACAATATCAACATTTTTTCAGAGATTTACATGACAGATTAGGTGCCAAACATTACCGTCATATTAAATTATACGCCAGGTATCATCTTAAGTTGCATCGTAAACGGAAATAAAGCGTATAATTTTTACTGCAATAACCAGTTTGTATAGTAGGGACATCCGTAGGGAAACCGTGTATGTAGTGTACATTTATTGTGAACGATCTCCATAAATTTCACGTGAAAACACCCCTAAGACGCCAGAAAAGTGAAGGCAACAAAGAAGAGTACAGTATGACACTAAACAAAGATTGTGGAAAAGGTAAACACAGTGAAACAACGTGCACTACAACGAAAAGGGATTTGATAACGTGAAACGGAAAACAGGAGCAGATACAATTTGACCCAAATTAAGCAAATAAAGTGTCAGTCAGATACGGAGTTTTAGCCAATGTGCAACGTGTGAAAAGAAAGGTGAGAGAAATGAAGGGAGTAAGAAAGATAACATAACTTGATTTGTTTTTGTTGTCTTACGTAAGTACAGACGTAAAGTCCCATGGTGACTAGGATCATCCACGCCAAGCTTGGCAGGGTGAAGTAGTTACACGTCCCTCCCTGCATGCTTTCGATCAGTATTAGCCTACAGTGAAGAACTACTATAAAATTACAAAAAAATTATTGTCGTAATAATTAAAAAAATATATTGGACTTTGTTTTTTATTTTTGATGCGTTATTCTCAGCGTCGCTTCCAAAACAATCGTTCCCGGTCGTTCGTCCAAGCAAGGCAGGGTTGTGTCACAGAGGACAAGGTTGTTGTCTACATGGCGTCGTCCATGTTGTTATAATAATTTTTTTGAATTCTCAGAGTGTGGGGTGGACGAGTTTCCGTGTCTATTTTGTGTTTATTGTTATTTTTTTCTCTCCAAATGACATGGATCTATGTGTGAGTTATATAAAACAAATATCAAGTGCAACACACGTGCACTGTCGCAGAATAATACTCACTCGGTGAAATGTGGCTTTTTCATTCGACTCGGCTTCACCTGGTGATTATATTCTGCAACAACACTCTCAGCATGCATTCAACATATTGTCTAGTGGCCTCCGAGACCAAACATTATCAAAAACACTCAAATTATAAACCACATCAAATACATAACGTAGTCTGGTTGCCAACCAAAATACAAAATGTGAACTACATCAAAGCTTACAATATTGACCCGGTAATCTGTTATTTTGTATATTTTTAAAAAGTGAGTCATTCCATTCAGGGTCTCCTGCTTCAACTTCACAATGTTGTTGTAAAAACACAATTTTAATTTCACTAAAGCACACAATAAAATGCACATTTTAAAATGCAAAAGCTAATGAAATAATACCAAACAAATTTACCTGAAAAGACCAATATCCTGCACCAACAATACACGAGCTTCTGTAATATCTAACCAACATACCTTGCTTTGATTATGTATAGCAGGTCGGTACACACCGACGTTTTAGGTCTTTAATTTCTGAGAGCCGAAAATATACTAGACTTGTCCCCTGTCTTTATCCGCAAGGATAAAGACAGGCACTGGTATTACAGACTAAATGATTCCATTGGATACAATGATTTCATTCGATAAACGTGCAGTGACGTAGGCTTTCCATGTCTGTGTTATGATTGGTCTGCTCCGAAGTGACGTGTTTGTCAGCTACACCATCATCATGAACTTTTCGATCGTCTGCTGCCGCACGCGTGCGCGTGTACATAAGGTTTGTATGTAATGTTGTTTTATTCACAGTGTAATCTGTGTGTACACGTGTGCCCTTACACATGCCAACTTACGGGGTATTTTTAACAATGGAACAATGGACCCCACAAGGTAATTTCAATAGGAACAATTGGGCCCCACAAGGGAATTCTTTAGAAAAGGGAATAATAGAACAACAATAGCAGTACCCCACAAACCGGATCCGTAAGGTTGTATGTGTAGACCACGAATGCAAAGCAACTGGCAAGATCATGCCAGTTGCTCAGGCCGGTATCTGGCGTTATTCACGAGCCTTGAAGTGTGACGCCAGATAACCAGGCTAAAAATAATATACAAACTCGGGAGCAAAGACCGCACGGTGCAGCCGCAATGCGATCTTTGGTCCGCAGTCTGAAACTTATAAGAGTTATTTTTATCCTGTCCGCTTTGCGTTCGTTGTATGCAACACACAATATACCTAAAAGCTTTTCACAAGGTATGGCAGTAACAGTTTCTGTGGATTCAGTCTTTGTTTTTTTACAGGCCCCAGCCGGCAAAGGTCGAGTTTCTCGGCGTCCTGAAACAATAACCTGTTGAAAGATAACGGCAGATTAAACAAATGACGTTCAAAAACAGTTGGGCTGACTTTTACGAATGGATAATGGCTGTGATAATGTGGCCGCTGCCCCCTACCGTTTTATGGATCTCACCAAACGTCCAATCCATGACGGCGCCCTCTACATTGTTCAGAGTTTGGCACCTTGTGTATGCTGGCTTGACCCTTAAAGTTATGCATTGGACTTTTAGTTTATTTGTGTTGACGAGAATTCTCGGGATAAACTTACTAAAGTAAATGCTATTACGCCAGAGAAAATCTCGGGCTGGAAGTTCGATGTTGTGCTGCCCTCTGTAGGTAAACAATGAATGCATACATTTCCATCCTCTCTAGTTTTCAACGAACAAATGCACCAGCCAACGAACCTGTATTATCGTAAACTCGGGTGTGAACCCCTGTGCGGACCGATTTCACAAAGAGCTAAGATCAATATGAACTGCAAATACATCTTTAATTGTGATGTCACAATACAAATCACTATGGTGATACTGACGGCTCACCGAAGAATCTTAGTGCTTTGTGAAAACAGGCGATCACTTCTGACTGGCACCCCCGAGCAAAGATGACAAAATATTAGGGTAAGAGCTCAGTTGTACGGAGCCGGTAAAGGGACTAGGTATTTGTTTATTTGTTGCTTTTGTTATATTCCTAACTTCGTTCCCTCGAAATATAATGTCGTTCCCTCGAAATTACTCGAAATGCTATTTTGTTCCCTCTCGAAATATTTTTTTTCGA
The DNA here is from genome assembly GCA_023634235.1 of Pisaster brevispinus. Classification (NCBI taxonomy): domain Eukaryota; kingdom Metazoa; phylum Echinodermata; class Asteroidea; order Forcipulatida; family Asteriidae; genus Pisaster; species Pisaster brevispinus. The sequence goes on along the minus strand of JAMKCF010000014.1, from coordinate 14,708,628 downwards.
GCGAGGGAAATAATATCTCAGACCTATACGGTGGGAAAGAGGTTGCAACGTTGATCCCGAGCTCTTCACCAACTGTTTTACTTATTTATTCACCATTGCCAACAGCGAAGAAATCGCCAATTACAGGAACGGTAGTAAAACATAGACATAAACAACATTGAAATACACAATAAACCATAAACTATGAATAAATGATATATATTAAAAATAGGTATACCAGTAATACTTTGCAGTAAAAATAAAAATAATAACTTTAACAAAGCACTTGAAAAAAATTATGGGCTTCAAATCAAATCAAGAATATATAATTATTATATAGCGTCATTTTACGCTAAATAAAAAATATTAAATATATAGAAGAAAACAAATTTAAAGAAAAAGAAAAAGTATAAGAACAATGGATATACGTTTACTGCTAACATCGTCTAATGCACAATCTAGTGGTTTGAATTCATTATCAGCAATAGCAAATACACACAGTAGTGAACCTTAAGCTGTAAATATTGATGTACTATCTATTTGATAATGATAACTCTAAAGTTCATGTTTACTCAAAATGGAACGTCAAATCATAACACGCTTTTATCTATAGAACGGGATCAATGGTTCCTAAAAAAATACAGTGACTGACGCTGGAAACTCGACGTTGATGTTCGAGGAATCAAAGCCACCGTGTTCAAACATTCAATGTAATAAAGCGTACCTTTCGACTCGGTCTTTTTGGTGACGTCATTATGAAAGGGCAATAAGTGACGTTATGGTGAAGCTGTCTTGACATCATATAAGTTAACTTCTATATTTAAGGCTACTTTTAGTATTAACAAAACACACAAACGTAGTAAGATTTCAGGATTTGAGGGGCAACGAACTGTAGACCAAAACAAAATCAGAACCACCCTCCAAACACTTTAATGATAAAGCGAACCTGTCCAATCGGTCTTTTGGTGACGTCATTGGGGAACAGTACTGTTAAGAAATGGCAATGCGATGCGGGACGTCTTGTGACGTTGTGATGACTCATTAAGTAAATAAAACCTTTCATTCGGTCTTTCGATGACGTCATTAAGAAAGGGTGGTGCAGGACGTTAATATGACGTTAAAATTCATTACATGAGCTTGATCTATTACAAAAGACAATGGCTCTTTTAAAAAAATACAAATAACCCTTTTTTTCTTTGTTTATAAAAATGAATGCACCGGAAGTAAATAAAAACAGAAATAATTCAACCTGCTCGATTCTGTTGACATTTTTCAAGATTAACTGCTCAATGTAAAACGAGATCAGGCCTGTATGCAACAACATCTTAAACTTCAGCTTGCAACACTTGTAACAGCTGTCAACAACTGTTTCAAGCGAATCAGAATTCTTAGTCTTCATTTCAAGCCGTTGCTTGAACCTCTGGTGAGGACCACGGAGATGAAATGTTATTCTCTCTTGAGTGCCTTAGTCTCCGTTCCAGCCTGAATTTCATCATCAACCGGTCGGTGTTGTATGAGCTCGTAGAGCGAACAACCTCCAAAGCACAGCGTTGATAATATCCACTTGGCTCTACTCACGTTGTCAATGTCCTTTTGACTGTAAAAAAAAAACCGAATTCAAAATAAAATACACCTTCAAGACACTCTGTGAAAACTCAGAATTTACAGAAAACGGTTTTACGTTTGGTGAAGGATTTCGTGCTCGTTGTATTGCGGCAATCAAAATAAGCAACACTGGTGATTTGTGGAGTTCTTCCACTGATGCTATTTCCACGACTTTGACAGTGTTTCAGACAGAACTAATTATCAGTAGGATGGTTTGATTACCCAAGTGGGCTGTAAAATTAATTTTCCTAAAATAACAAACCATGCTCGTTGAAAAAAACTCTACTCCTTTCTTGTTTTTTTGTTCACTACAGTTTTCTTCAAACGGTTGGAAATATCATGGCAGAGGAATTCAAGACGTCCTCGCTTCGCTTCCGTGTACAAAACCAATGGGGCGTCGCAAAAAAGACAAAACAACAACAGCAAAATTTTAGTCCAAACAAATTGGATTGGACAAGGAGAAGTTTTCGATTTACCAGTCGACAGAGGTCCACGCCAATTAAATAGGGACTTGGATTACTATGTGGACTTCAACACAGACAAATTAGTTTTGGATGGTGGCCATAAAAGGACAGAATAATCGCAAATTGTGCGCATATATTTTTTCATATGCGTGTGCGTATTTTTTAAGTTAATGTCGTGAAATTTTTAGTGAATATGTGCGCATACTTGGTCGACTTTGAAGAAAATATTTGATGATCTGGGGAGTTTCTTGCTTCCAGTCGAGATTCCAGACTTCACAGTCATACACGAAAGGGTCCGACTACTTCCCTGCTGTAACTGACGTATACTCCCTAGGTCACTAACAAATTGTCCGTAACTATGACATCATCCCCTGCGACAAAGTATGCAATACATTTCACTATACTGCAACAATAACATAGGGCATCGCTAATAAAAAACAAAATACGTGAATAAGTTTTCATCAGACACGAACACACACATTTGCAATATGCAGTGTCCCTTCAGGGCTACCATAGTTTTTTGGCTTTGGGTCGCTTACAGCTTTCTATATACTGTTTGATGTTCCTTGCCTAAAGGGGTTACACCTACCTGCACAAATGCCAACAATAAGCTGTTTCACACACGTGGCAAGTTATCGCACCGATCAGGCTGAAATATAAAAAGAACTTATTAAATTAAAAGTCAGTTGTAACATCTAAAATAAAATGCATCGTAAAAGGAGAGTTTTGAACGCTATGTGGCAGCAGACTTACCAGGTAAACTTACACTACTGTTTTGCAGCTCTGAGCATGCTCATCCAAGAATATTGGATTTTCCTGGTAAGTCTGCTGCCATACTAGATTCCCCAAAGTCCCCCATAGCAATCGCAGAGCTGCCACACCCAAGTGATATAGCCACTGTAACTTTTATTGCGGTGTACTCGTAGACAGGTCGTTAAATGTTTGTCGTGGTAATAGTCGAGTCGCAGTGACAGCGTTATAACACTCAGCTCTCCGCGATCGAAGACTGCTCTCGCGAGACCACTGCTGGCTCCCAACTACTCCCAATCATGGGACCGTAGTCGCAGGAGCAGTAGTCTCGCGGGGACCAGCAGTCTAGCGAGAACACCGCCAGTGTCGCGAGATTCGCGGAGAGAGTCGGAACGCTATCATCGCGACCAACAACGACTTGTCCACAAGTCTAACGGTGTACTAGACCGCTCGACCGGGAGACTGCATACCGCGGCAAAACGGTTTACAACAATGAGGATGATTAGGCCTAGCCCGTGACTTACATGAGAACCGCGTAACTGCACTTTCCGGTTTGCATGAAGTACCTGCCGAGATGTCCCAAAGGCCCAGTATAGGGGGCAATACTTCCTATATGACTGGGGAAGAAAACTGTTGTCTGTAGAACAGAAATAGGATAAAAGACAGGTTACGTACATCACTCAAAGTTACTGGAGCAAGCAACAACAAAAAGTCAGAAACTACCTCACAATGAGGGTAAATTGGAATTTCGTAAATGATTTTAAAAATAGATTTTAAATCTAGATGGGATTGTGCCTTTAATTATGATACAAGCATACAATTTGGCCCAACAGTCGAATGTGTGCCAAATTCTATGCAGTATGTATAATGTGAAAGATATTTGGCTAATGGCTGCCAGCGTTTGCTACCTTTCCATTGTTGATAAACACACCGCGTGCGTTGGTTGTCAAGAAAATACATCCCATGATTTCACGCTTTGCTTCCAACGGATTCAACAGTATTTTTGAATATGTAACATTGTTACGAAACTCTGGATATCTGTTTTGGTTTGTAATTATGGCATCCCATTATTTCCAATCTTGATTGGCAAAACCTCCGGTTGTGATGTAGGAAGGGTTTTTTTTTCAAAGTCAAAATCTGTGATTGGCCCTATCCGCTCTTTGCACGGATCCGCCAGGTGCGTGTACAACCTCTTTTTCATGCTATATTTGTATTGTATTTATGTTATAACACTACATACGAAGTGTGGACCTGGGGCAAAAGAGGTCCACATAATTACAATAGGGACTTGAAACACTATGTGGACTTACACACGTCCACACAGTTTTGTTTGTTTACAGTGTTGAAGAATACGATTTTCTTTAACTGTGCAGAACAAATGAAAGTTAACAGAGTGACTGCAACACAGAGCTGCGTGTATTTTGTTTGGATGAAAGTGTCATTACATTTCCATGATAATTAATACATAGTTAAACGTTTCTATCCACTGCTGTCCCCAATTCGATGCTCTTCGCGGAAGTGGCTGACCCGTGAGAGGGGCGAATAGCCAATGATGTCTCTCGTGACATATTCTGCACGGGCTGTTATGCTTGTTATCACCAAACGGCACTTCCCAAATAGTTTTGTCTCTATCTTCCCATTCCCTCCGCCCAAATTCTTTAAACTTACCAAAAGTGGGAAAAAAAGAAGCGCGATGAGCAGCATCCACGCGATACCGGGTAACGCAAAGTATTTTCTCCTTGCGTGTTTTATAAACGTCTCCATAACTCAGATTTGACGGGAGGATCCTGCAACAAATAAATATATAAATAAATAAATAAATAAATAAATAAATAAATGACAGTTACAAATTTTTTTTGTAAATACAATATTGCTGGGGATAGTTTTCGTTATGAAGCTTTGATGATTTCAACATGGACTTGATTTGATTTTGTCAGCCTTTGTCGATCCACCAGGTTGAAGGCCGATGTCTCCAGTGTCACTATTTTGTGCTTGTCGGTACCAATTGACCGTCCCCTAGTATTTGTTGCAGCTGGTCGCTCCATCTCTGTGCCCTCTATTCCGTTTCTATGGTGTTCAGTGATTGATTGCTAAACTCCAACGGTTATCTGCTCTGCGCCTGATGTGTCCTGCTCACCTCCATTTTCTCTGTGTTACTTTTTTATTTTATTTTAAAGATGTCCTTAGAGCAAGTAACAGGGGCGTTGTACTCCTTTTTACAAAATGTTGACATATGCGGTCGTATCTACTCAGTTTTTTCGAAATTTTGTCATACGAGTGCGACCGCAGATGTCAAAAATTCGAGACAACGGAGTTATCTCCCCAGTTCATGGGTCTAAGATGTCCTTGACTTACACTCTCACAAAACCTTAAGTTGCATAGGACCAACATATTATTAAGCACTAGTAAAAAAAGTCTTACCTTTCAACGCAGAAAGAGGACTGGAGAGAAGCGCCGCTATTTCTTGAACGAGTTCAATGTAAAGAAGACTTGAACTTTTCGTTGGTTTGCGAATGCAGTTGACCTGTTGAAGGTCAGTGAGTGTTCACAACAGTCTCGGCCTGGCCTCTTTTATAATGTGTGACTGATTCGAGGTCGAAGAAACCAGCGTCCTCTGACATGCGCAGAAGTAGGGTTACTGGTTGAACACGAACGCGAAGTGTGGCCATTAAAAGTTCGTACCAAAAGATACACAATCTTTCAGATAATCTTTCAGATAAATACTTCAGTCTGTAGTTAAGTAGGTCTTCCTAGTCAGTCTTCCTAGGTGAAGGTCCAGAAGAATCACCTCTGTGTCGGTTTGTTTTCAGTCGAAATGGGCAATTATGATGAAAGTGCACAAAATCAATGGCACGCCACCGGTGTCTTGGGTCTACAGACAGCGCCCATTTTAATAAAGTTGCTCAAGTAAACAATTAGCACAAGTATACAACAATTATGTTGTGCTTTACGAAGGGATTTGGAGGGGGGGGGGTGTGAACAACTTGACCGATCTCAGTTCGAATTGTATGTACAACACAAATGGGGACGTTCCAAAATAATCAGAGAATCAACTTGAAATCATCGATTTGCCAAGTTGAAAAAAGAGTATGGTTTCACCTTAATAGGGCGGGGGGGGGGGTGTGCTTCAAAAGGTAAACTTCGTTCAGGTATTTGTGTATTTACTACTTCCCAAATAAGGCTTAGACCCATCTAATAATTTAATGGAGCCTCAGTGTGTGAAATGTCGGGACAATACAGGTCGTTCGGCCAATAAACTTTGTTGACAACTCTTCGCTGTGCAACATAACGCACAAAGCTCAAGTGGGTACTTCAAATTGTTATCGGTGTAGTGCCCAAATAAGGTAATGTTTTGTTCGAAGCGACGAGGTGCGGATTTCGTGCGGCGGTTATTACGAAACCATTTGGACATCATAACTTTTGTAAAAACAATCTTGCAAACAAAGACAAGCAAAAAGCACTGGGTTCACGTTGTGGTCGACATTAGATTTAACTTATTTATTCTGTACATTGCAAAAAAAACATCATAAATACGAAGAACATGTCGTGGTGTTAATGTTTTTAAGAAACTCTTGTACAAAGATGACCCAGCGGAGGTTTTTCAGCCAAACTGCTCAGAAAAGTCGAATCAAATCTGAGATTTAAATAAACGCTCCCAAAGTGGTTTTTTCTTCTTCTCCATATCATTTTTAATTCGTCAGTCAAATAGAAATGCTGTTTAAAATGGCTGTCATAAAATGTAATACGTGGGTGAGTGTTAGCCGTGGTTTATAAAAGAAAGCAGCTGGACGTGGAACAAATAGCGTTCCTACTTTTAGCTCGGTCTTCGTCAGTAACTTTTTGAAAGCGCACACCTTCGGTACGGGACTTCAAACAGTCACACGGTTCCCAAGCCAGAGCTAGGTGTCACAGGGGGTTTCTGTCCGGCCATACGGAGATTGTGTCGAAATATCGTTTGATAAGGACACTGTTGACTCATAGGTCATAGAGAAAGTCTCCGTGGTTGACTAAACTTCCTTCAGCTCGTGTTAATTACCGTACACTGTACATGTATTGCATGTATTGAAGACAAACACACACCCTATGACACCAGAGCCGCGGCCAAGCAATATGGATTCAAAAATGGCCGACGCAACGGTGCTCAGAATAACAAGGGGATGGGGTGGGGCCTCTGAAGCGTGCCATAAAAGTGCTGTTCGAAAATCCATGGAATAATACATAAAACTTGTACATGTATCAAGCACATAACATTGGTCAGCAGGAATAGGTAACCAGCCCAAAATACCTTGCGATGTAATGTAATACTGCAAGTAACTCCTGGTTCCCTGCTCTGATGGTCTAATTAAGCAAACGGAGGCCACGTTCGAATTGGCGGGTATGGCGTAGACTACGGAGCTTCTGGATCGCCGCGTCACCATGCGGGGAAAGTGTATGACTCTTAAGCAAATCCTTACATTACCAACAGTCGTAGCCGCCAATTCAGACACGGACTAAATTTGCTGAGCAAAGTTTTTCTACTTTTGCTTTATGAAACAAATCAAGTAGTTAAACTGCTGTCGTCAGGAAAACACATTTGATGGGATACCGCTCGAAACTGGTTCCGACTGGTAACCTGTATTAAACAGATCGTAAGCATGGAGGTAGGAATACCTCCATGGTTTAACACAGGTTACCATTTGAACCAGTTTCGACTGGTATCCTCAACAAATGTTTAATACAGGTTACCAGGTTTTTCTGCTTTTGCTTTATGAAACGGGCCACAAATCAACCTGTTAAATTGCTGTAGTCAGGGTACTCCTACGGTCTGTTTAATACAGGTTACCAGTTTGAACCAGTTTCGACTGGTATCCTCAACAAAAATGTGTTTAATAGAAGTTACCAGTTTGAACCAGTTTCGGCTGGTATCTTCAACATATGTGTTTAATACAGGTTACCAGTTTGAACCAGTTTCGACTGGTATCTTCAACATATGTGTTTAATACAGGTTACCAGTTCGAACCCGTTTTCGGCTGGTACCCTCAACAAATTTAACTCGACAGCAAACATGTAACATGTCGAGATATTTTAGATACAGATAGATAAAGGTGTAACGGTATTCACTAAAATAGGGAGGCTTTGGGGACGCTAGGTGGCAGCAGACTTTGGTAAAACCATAATGTGCGCACGCCTATTACATGTATAGAAATGTACCTGGTTTGTCTGCTGCCACCTAACATTCGAAAATCTCTCCTAACATTAATTCCTTGCAAATACATATAAAAGGTTGATCCAAAGAAAGGTCACTATTTCGATGAAGATTTTTACACAATTTTTTTGTTGATGGGAAATTTTAAAAGTTTTTTCCCTCGCATAATAAATACATGCATGTCAAACATGAAGCAAGAATCTGAAGTATTGTTTTTACCTGATTGAAATTATACACTACTTTTTGGCTGTTGTAGTGTTCCTAATGAATACACATAATTGTTTCAATTAATACCAGGCTCAGACTGTCCAACCTGCCGCCCAACAGAATGAAAATGAAAGACCAACACCCCCTAAGCAAAAGCTGCAGCTGGTAATTCTGCCATGACCTTTGTAATGGACAGGGCCTTCACAATTTCATAATTTCTGGAGATATTGTGAGACAACCTCAAGATTTTATATTCTTGTCTGATGTTCGTTTGATACATGTTGGTAAATAATTTTGGTTTGCTGTAACACCATGGTAACATGGTGTTATCGCAAACCGAATACACATTGATACCTCACCATGCAAAGCCCCAAAAAGTATAAATAATTTTAGGTTGAACAACGACAAATTTACGAGAGCAGGTTTTGAAAGGTCTCGGAACATAGGGGTGTTTGAACATTGGGGTGTGGCCCTTGGGTCTTCAGCCTCATTGTAGTTGAGCAGGTTAATGTAATGAGCCTGGAAGCACCTTTTTAGTCTGCAGCACATTCATCATGTCATACTTCATCTATTGCACTACTAGTAACACATCCTCCTTTGTGGCCAAGTATAAACTGCAATCACACTTATCGTTCACATGTATTTTCTTGACAGAAAACCTGTAACGATTCTCTATTTAATATCGGTGTATTGACCCACGGAGGAAGGAAATTCCTTCCTACATGATTGACCCAACTCACCAGGGCCCATTTTCATGCAAAATTATGCTTACCAGAAGAAGGTTACCAGCCAAAACACAATGTCACATGTACCATTTGTGACTGGTATCCTGCACATTTCTGCTAAGCAGAAAAAGTGTTATCATAAGTGTCATCATAAAAATAGAGCCTTTTTACTGTCACATTTCTATAGCAACAGAGGAGGTCTGCCATGTTGGAGTATTGGGCACATGTATGATATAATATGCGCAGTACGCCATCGATATGTAACATGTGTGTTTGTGTGGGTAGGTATACACATTCAAACCGGGGACCAGAACAAAAGGGAAAATAGGTCCACGGTTGCTATCACAAAGGAAAGCATTGTGGTCCACGGTTGCTATCACAAAGGGTTGAACAAAGGAGGGTCCACAATTGCCGGTGTTTACACACGTGCGTGTGTGTGTGGGTGGGTGTGACATGTGCATGAAGGTCCAGGGCTCTGGAAATTGACACTGGACTGTTGGCCCGAGGCCAGTGTTTTTAGCCTTGGGCCAGCAAACTCATATCCAGACAAGTCTTGTTCTTTTCAAGTGAATAGTAAAACCTCACTGTGTAATATATTGAATAAAATGGTGTTCAAATGGCGACTTTGAGTCTGATAAACATCTTCCGATTATCTTGAGTACCAAACACTCATCAGACACATGAGATCAATCTTCCCTTTGTGCTTGTTCAAATATTCAACTGTGTAGATATACATTTTGTTCTCATTTCGATTCTAGTGCAGTAGAATTTTGAACTCCAAGCCCTATGATCTTGTGGAACTTCCCCCAAATTTAAGCCCTGTAGGTACTCCAGCACAACCAGTGATCAAATAGAGATGCCATCAGAGAAGGGCCTACAATTTTGGCTTGGCCATTTTGTGAGTCCCTGTGAGTTGTACGGTGTAGTGCGCCTTAAATAAACAATACTGCATTTTGAACGCTAAACGATTATTGAATTGGATTATTAAGATTTGAATATAATTATTTGGTCTTTTCCCCCCTCAATATATGATAACGTGTATATTATGGGTTGTACATGTACGATTGATGACACTTTTTGAGTACATAAACAAGATCGTACATGAATGATAATGACGCTTTTGGAATACATAAACCAGATTGTACATGTACAACCTTGGCACTGAAAGAGTTAAGGCGCTATCTTTCAATCTGTAAACTTTACGGATCCTCTGTAAATTCTGTAGACTGTAATATCAATGACAGTATCATTGCATTTTGAACTACATTGCAGCTCATTGTTAGGTCCATTCTCCAGCCTAGTACATTCTGTACACTGTACAGAGACCTACTACACTCTGTACACATTACAGAGACCTAGTATACTCTGTAAAATGTATAGAGACCAGAGTACACTCTGTACACTGTACAGAAGCCAAAATCACTCCATGTACACTGTACATAGACCTACAGCACTCTGTACACTGCACAGAAGCCAAAACCACTCTGCACACTGCACAGAGGTCAACTACACCCTAATAGACAAACTAAATATGCTCTGTAAAATCTACAGACTATAACATTAATAACAGTGTCATTGCAGTTTCGTAACTGTGCCACGGTTTCATCACGTTTACCAAACAGGTACTTCTTTACATCTTGAGGTTAGGTTTATTCTGCAAACCCTGACAGACTCCCACTCTGTTCTGCATGCTATACACACCTTCAACGCCTGATGTATGCTAGTGCTTATTTTATATTGGAAATTAGGTCAGTACATTCTGCTAGCTGTGATGCAAGAGGCAATGTAGGTTTGTGTTCACTACAGCGCACTGAGGCACACGTATGCATCTCATGATGGTGATATTTTTTGTCCTTACTATCCAAATCAATGTTCCCAATAAAGACAGAATGGTCATTCTTTTTTGCAATTAGATTAAGTATCGATGGTTGCTTTTGCATACAGTAAATATGAAAATGATAGTTGCAACATGATCAATGGCATGGCATAATGCATTCTACAGCCATGTCCATTCTGTACACTACACAGATTAACAACTCGTGGTGCATTCCATAGCAAGGGGATTCATGTCATTCTGCATACTAGCTACATGTACATGTACACTATGCAACATGCCATGTTCATTCTGTACACTACACAGATTCACACCTCGTGGGGCATTCCATAGCAAGGGGATTCATGTCATTCTGCATGCTAGCTACATGTGCATGTATACTATGCAACATGCAGTGTACATTCTGTACACTACACAGATTCGCATCTCAGTAGTGGTGCATTCTAGCATATGGGGATTCATTTCATTCTGCATGCTAAGCTAAGCTTATGCTATGCAACAGGCCATGTATATTCTGTACACTACACAAAGGCACAGTGCATTCTGCATTTCATTCCGGGGTCAAATTCATTCTGTACACATAATATAGAAGAGATGGGTCGTTACGGTCTTCTTTACATTAAATTAACTAAAGGCCAAGTACAATCTTTACACTATACAGAGACAAAGTACATTCTTTACACTACACATTCTGTTTAGCTGGAGTACACTCTTTACACTGTACAGAAGCTAAAACCATGCTGTACACTGTACTAAGGCAATATACATTGTACATGTACATCGACTGAGACCCAGTAAACACTGTACACTATGCAGAGACCTAGGACACTCTGTACACTGTACAAAGACATAATACACTCTGTACACTGTAGAGAGACTTGGTACACTATGTCCAATGTTACAGGGACCTAGTACACTCTGTACACTGCACATGGACCTTGTACACTCAATACACTATACAGAGACCTAGTACACTCAATACACTATACAGAGACCTAGTACACTCTGTACACTATACAGAGACCTAGTACACTCTGTACAATGTAGAGACCTAGTACTGTACACTCTGTACACTCTACAGAGACTGAGTACACTCTGTACACTGTACAAGGACCTAGTTCACTCTGTACACTGTACAGGGAACTAGTACACTGTACAATGTAGAGACCTAGTACTGTACACTCTGTACACTCTACAGAGACTGAGTACACTCTGTACACTGTACAAGGACCTAGTTCACTCTGTACACTGTACAGGGACCTAGTACACTCTATACACTGTACAAATACCTGGTTCACTCTGTACACTGTACAGAGACCTAGTATACTTTGTGCACTGTACACATACCTAGTACATTCTGCACACTGTACAGGGACCTAGTTCACTCTACAAAAGCTAAACTCCTCCCTCTACACTGTACTGATGCCTAGTACACTGTCCATGTACACACAGAGAAACTTTCTTGCTGCAAACAGGTACGCTCGTCGTTACTCGTCGTGCAGAAAGGCTTATATATTTTTAGGACTTGTCTGGTCCGATGTTCATTGCTTTCACGTATGAAGGAAATAAAACTTTGCACTTCACTGCGAGACTTGCAGAGTCTATTGGCAGCTATTGAACCTTTTGAAACACAACTTGTATTCGCAGTTCCAATTGCACACTTAAAAAATTACATCACATGGTACTGGTTTGATCAGGCGGACCAAGAGAACCCTCTAGGCCTCCCTCGTTTGAGAGTCATCTTTCGGGGGGTCAACATCTGTTCTCTCCGGGGCGCCTTCCTTGGTTTCTTTCTCCTTGTTGGTGTCTTTGTCCAGCTCTGACAGGAAGCGGTCTATCCCAGACTGTAGACAGGATGCTTTGTCCGGGAAGGTGCTTGTCTGCTCTGCGTCCCCGAGGCGGGGCGATGGAGGCGGGGGTGGGGAGATGGATTTACTAGGCTCGGGAGGCGATGGCGGCGTGAAATCAATTTGGAGTCCTGTGAATAAAAAAATTTAAAAATGAAAACAATTAGAATCAAGAACATGAATGACAAAGTGCAAGATTGGTATTTACAACGACCGGTTTCAATTTAAAAGCGTACTGATTATTAAAAAGTTCATAACCGTAGGAATCCTCCAGAGAGAGAGTTCATCTGAAATTACAGTTAAAGTTGAGGAAGTGTATTTCTATCTTGACAAAGCCAACAGTGGATGAGCCACAAATTACAGGAAAGGAGACTATTATACAAATATTTACTTAGTCCATGTATGTATATATGTCTATAATTAACAATTAAAACAAAAACATCTTTGGAAATAAAATAAAAGCAACAATTAACAATTAAATAAAATACAAGGGGAAAAAGAAACAAATAAGCACGTACAAACATGACTATACAAATAATTATAAATATATCTTAACAAAATAAATACAATTTTAAAAATAAAAATATAAAAAATTGTAAAAACTTCAACTAGAATTTAAACAGAAAAATTTGAAGTAAAATAAATAAAACAAAGTAAATGTAAAAATTACCAAGGAAATAATACATGTCAAACCAATAAACAGTAATAGATAGGTTGCAATATGACGTAAATCGGCCATCTTTACGGGGAATTTGGAACACACTGTCATGCGTTTTGCGTGAGAACGGCGTGCAGCACGCGCACATTTCACAAAAGTCGTTTCACGATTGGTTAGTGAACAGCACGGCTGTGTTGATAATTTGAGCGCTTGACGCGCCTGCAAGCCAAAATGCAATTTGCCCGTAAAGATGGCGTCTATTGGGAACTATCTATGGTAGCATCGGAAGATGTTTTACTTTAAAAATGAATGTTTCTTTTTTGCCAAATACATACTTTGGAGACCACTCCTGATCAATAAACTCAGTTAAAAAAAATAAGCAAAACCAATTTTATGAAACCGATACAAATTGCACTAACGACCTTGTAGTCCTGAGCAGCGGATGTGCGCTGTACGAAAAGCAAGTATTAATTATCTCAGTGCTCACCTCTTCTCTGGTAGAACAAGATGTAGACGCTGGAGGAGTCATTCTCAGCTGGCTCCTGCTGGGCAACCGACTCATCGTTACAGTACTGCCACTGGTTGGAGTGGGGGTTGCGCACATAGCAGGTGTAATGTCCAGCATTGACACCTACAACAAGGGAGACGGCGATACAAATAACAATTATAATAATACTGCTGGGCGATTGTGTTGCCGCTTTATCACACCCCTAGGGGCGTTTCAAAGCACTCATTATTTGTTTGTCATTAGGATAAGCAGAGCTATGTTTTAAATTATGAGACCCATTAATGTAACACATTCTGAAGGCTCAGAAGGTGCTTCGGCGCATTCAGCAGCCACTGCTAGAAACACCGGGGCAAACCCCCTTCTTTTCTTGATAAGTGTAACTGGGTTCTTTTATGTGCATTACACAACACAGGGGACCCACAGGTTTACATTCCATCCGGAGGACGAAGCAGTAAATGTGAAGTGCCTTGCTTAAGTGCACACGTGTCAAGACCAGGACTCGAACCCACACTCTGCTGATCAGAAACGCCAGAGCTTGAAACCAGTGCGCTTGACCGCTGGGCCACAACACACTACAATGAAAAGGGACAACACTGTCAACGACTGGTGGTACAATGTTCCAAACGGTGGTCGTTAATCAATTATTTGAATGCTGTTGCCCTAAATCTTCACGGATGCTTTATGTAAAGTAAATTTTTGCCTGCTTTTTGTTTTTCTACCACAGATTTCTTGCATCCGACATCACAAGAGCAAACATCGCCCTTTTTGAAGTCAAAATAGAACCTAAATTTTTGCCTGCTTTTTGCTTTTTTACCACAGATTTCTTGCATCCGACATCACAAGAGCAAACATCGCCCTCTTTGAAGTCAAAATAGAACCTATTATTGGTGGACACTTGTGTGAAAGGCAGACACAAAGTCACGTTTAGAGTGTTTAGCCTCATTGATGGCTTTCTGTGGCCTATTATTCTACTGCACTGTACAGGTGTGCCAGATTCTGCTAATCAGGCCTGGACTTTCATCTTTGGGAGGGCAAGGCTGCTGTCATCTTGCACTTCTATCGGAAACCTTTATAGGGGCACCAAGGCCAAGACCTGGGCAACAGACCCCATGGCCTCCAAGTCTTGCAATGCTTGGCTAATACCAGTATATTTGTAGTAAAAGGTTGGCATACTTATCCACATTGTAAACCTAATTTAAATTGTATACTAATAGTGACATTGGCATTTCATTAACCAAATCGATAACAACAATCAAATAAATGTGGTGCACAAATATTGGATGCTTTCAATACTGGACGTTTGTATTACAAAGAATAAGAACAATTGGAGAATTAGGGGGGACATTTTTGACTTCATGTCCTACCTCCAAAGTGGCAAACACAGCTCTGTAGATCATAAACGAGGCCGAGTTCATCGCTAGAGACGCCGGGACATAGAAAATCCGACATATCCAGACCCTCCACTGGGAACGTGACTTTGTTCTCTAGCTTGGTGCTCGTGAACTGGTGGAAAACGAACCTGTTGAACAAGAACACCAATGATGTTAATAAAAATGACAGAAATGTTATCCACCGCCGACAGAACAAATATTAAGGTCAGGTCGCGTCCGAATTGGCAGATATCACAACGGCTACGGCTGGATTGTCGCGTCATCATGCACTGAAGTATAGGACACCCTTAGCAACAGTCATAGCCATAGCCGCCCAATTTAGATATGGCCTCGGTCTCACATTGTCCCATCAGCACAAAATCATTGTATTTTGATTTTGCTGTCACGACTGGGACTCGAACCCACACTCCTGCTGATCAGAAACACCGGAGCTCGAGTCTGGTGCACCAGACTGCTCGGCCTCGACACACCAGTTGACTATTGGATCAAAAGTGTCTCACCTTTTTAGATACACGATGAGTGTGTCTGGATACCTGCAGACAGCGATGGTCTTGCGTGCACACTGGGGCTTGCAGCATTTGGGACAAAACCACGGGTTGTGCTCGTCCAAATCCTCACTGAATGGTGACACACACACACACAAAAAAACAACAAAAAAACACAAAATCAAATTATGTAATTGTCCGGCTGTGTGCAGATATTGGTGTAAAACATGCATAGCACAGTGACACAATCTACATGGTGCCCTGCAAAAAAACAAAACTGATCCATAAAGACTTAACCTTTCGGATACAAAAAATAAATACAAATACAAATAAATTCAAATTGGTTTTCTTGTATACTCCAGAAACTTACATTAAAAAGTTAACAAGTTTGTTTCTGGAAATGCATTACAACAAAATGGATTTATTGAGCCGATTGTTATAATAACCTCTCTGTAAAAGCTTTGAAGCAATCCCTCAGAGTTAGTGGATCGTTACTAGCTATCTCCATGATAGACTTGTCATCATAGGCACGACTGGCAGACTCCACTACGTCAGCGGGTAGGTTCTGGTACACCACGGTGAGGTGATCGTCAGAGTGGAGGGTGATGTCTACTTCTGGAACTAGTTGACAGCCTCGGCAGTGGACGCTGTAGATACAGCGGGAACACTGGATGCCCTGGACAAAAAAACAAAGGTGGAGAAAAAGCTGTTGAAACCCCTCAGCCTTGTAAATTCTAGCTATCCAATGATATCCACCAACCATGCTCCTATACCTCAACACTGTGACCTTGACATTTGACCTGTTGACTTTAAACATCGTGGTAACATTCTCTCTATATCATTGTATAAAGCGTCCTATAATCATCCCTATAGGACCCCTATATGAAATGTAAAAAAATACTCACCCTGCCGTCAGTGAGTGTGACTATGAATGGGGCGTGTACTGGTAACATTCTCTCTATTTCTTTGTATAAAGCATTCTATAATCATCCATATAGGACCCCTATATGCAGGGATGTGATAGGCTGTTGAAAAAAAACCTGAACTCTGAGCGCAGAGCGCAAAAGCTTGTGAGCTCGAAAACTTGCGAGCATGAAGCCTAATATTAACATTTATCTTTGGTTTTAAAAGCCCTACTCTGCAATCTGGGGCGTTATATATGGTTTTATCTTCATTTTTGTTATGAATTTGATCTTAAAATTGAAAAAAAAAAATTGAAAACCCCCCCCAAAAAAAAAAACCACACAATTTTTTGGGGCGGCAAAAAAACCCCGGAAATCTATATTTTTGGAGGGCAAAAAAAAAAAACGGAATTCCGGTTAAAAACGGAGAAATCACATCTCTGTATATGAAATGTACAAAAATACTCACCCTGCCGTCAGTGAGAGTGACTATGAATGGGGCGTGTACTGGTAACATTCTCTCTATTTCACTGTATAAACATCCTCCGTTGACCTCGTTATGCGTGTGTATTGCGTTGGGATAGGAGAACAGCTCCCCCTATTGAAACACGAAAAAAGTACATCAGTGGTTGATGATATGTATTCAGGGAGGAATTCATGCAAATTTAAGTAAGGTCGTCTTCGAATTAGCGCAGCTACAGCTAGATCTCCGCACCATCATGCGTTGAAGTATAGGCTGTCCTAAGCAGCACCCTTAGGAACAGTCGCAGCTGCACTGCTGCAGCTGCCAATCCAGTAAGGCCCAAGTGTTGATATCTACTTCTGAGAGGCAATTTTTACAGGCAACTTAGAGGCCCTTCAACTGCACTGCTTGCAACTATCCCCAAGAAAATGTAGTTGAAAATTGACATAAAACAATAGGAAATTCTTCATTGAGATTGCCTGGTATGAGCCTTCATGAGTTAGATTTGAATAATGTCTTGTACAATGACTTGCTTTTAGTCACAACTTACCGCTAAAATCTGAATTCCTCACACTTTAGACACAGTTGCTATAATCCTGTGGTTCTTGGAAAGCTTTTGCGTAGTTACATAAGAGACGGTGAAAATCCATTTCCACAATTCTGTTTGAGTGTAATTGGCACAATGGTACCAGGGTTTCTTCATCTGGAGGTTGCTACACAAAAGCTTGGCCCGTACCATTTGACATAGCAAACTGTCTCTATAGTCGAAGGAATTCACATTTAAAGGGGCTGTGTCGTCATGATCAAAGCAGGCCTGTGGCTGTACATGGAATTATGAACTCTATCCCGGTTACAGCATGCACACTCATGCTCTCCATAGATATGACACAGGGGGAGGGCACTCGCATCCAGTAACTGGCCTGCCACAGGCCTGCTTTGATCATGATGACACAGCTTCCTTTAAGTTGTAGCTTCTCACTAAAGCAAGCCGCTGTACCAGACATTATTCAAATTGGAAAACATCTACATGCAGACCAAAATGACATGAACCTTTGCTTCACCATCCTCTGTGACGTCATTCCGAAAGAGTACCGGTAGAAGTAAAACCCGCTTGGCAGGCCGAGCCGTCAGCGACGTCTGCATGACCACATAATCCTGAGTGGGATCAATCTCTTTCCTACAAACCTGTGGGAAAGGAACACAAGGAAAACAAAACAAACAAATAAACAAACAAACAAACAAAAACCAGTACAGGCACTTTTGTCAGTCTTGGCAAACCTGGATTGTCTTTATCCGTTGTTCAGTGTTTTTCTTTGTTTTGGTTTTGTTTGCTCATTTTTGCCTCGTCTTGTTTGTCCAAGGCGTGGATCTATGGGGTGGGTCCAGGTGTCCCCCCACCCCCACAACAGGATTGATACTTTAGGGAGGCAATTGTCTTTGTGCCCCTGGTCATTGCCTCAGTGCCCCTTGCCCCTGGTCATTGCCTTGATTCCCCATGCCATTGCCTTAATGCCCCATGCCCCTTGTCATTGCCTTGGTGCCCCATGCCATTTCCTTGGTGCCCCTTGCCCCAGACCATTGCCTCGGTGCCCCATGCCCCTTGTCATTGCCTTGGTGCCCCTTGCCATTGCCTTGGTGCCCCTTGAAATTGACATTTCTCCCACCGAGAGGCCCTTTGCAAGAGTAGAAAATGCCTTGCTCTTATAAAAACAAAGCACCAGGCTGACAGTTTGGAATATTTGGATGGGTTTAGGACAGATTCCGGCCAATTCAACTTGGGGTTTAGGGTTAATAAATTCATCTTACCGGGCAATCCACTGCTTGCTGCCCGTAGTGTTTGACTGCTCTCTGCAAAGTGGAGAAACAAAACAACCAAGATGAAGTCACTGCACTTTTCAAGAAACATTACTTAAAAAGGAGTGTCATCCTTGACAGACATGGCACACTAGAAATATTAAATGTTATTATTAAAATATTAAAATAGGGAGACCACCGTTAGGGCTAGATAGCTCAGTTGGTAGAGCGCCGACAAGTTTATCTGGAGGTGGCAGGTTCAAATCCAGCTTTAGTATTTTTTCTTTGTCCAACCCAAATTATTTAATAAAATAAATAAATAAATAAACAAATAAATTCACCCTTTTACTCATCTTTTCTTTGTATTGTGTCTTGATATCTCCTAGGATTGATAATACAAAATTCCACAACTGGAGAACAAAACAACAACAAACAACCACTTTCCTTTCCTCACCTCCATGCAGGCGTGACACAACACACCGCCGCAGACTTTGTGCGTGAGCAGCTGGTGCTCCGGGTACTCCTCCAGACAGATTGCGCAGCAATGCCACTGGCTCATCACCGGTTTCCCGTCACCAGCATCCCCGTCTCCGCCGGTCCTGTCCGGGGTGAACACCTCATCATTCCAGGAGGTGCCGTCGTCCTGGCTGGGTCCCCACACCGCTTGTGGGCTGTTCAGATCCACGTTGCCCTGTAGGCTGCTGTTGGATCCCCGCGTCTTCCTGGTCAGAGAGACGCTGCTGCTTTGCGTGTCCATCGGCGGTAGATCGTTCGCGTCGAAAAACGACATATTCGTGAAGACATCTTGCTTTTTGGTCGACGTTGAGGCAACGGCAGAGTCCGAGTCCATGGCGCTGCCCTCAACGCCACTCTTCTCTGCGTATTGGTTGGAAATTAACACGTCATCCCAAGACGTCCCCGGGGCCTCAAAGGCACTTTCAGAACCTGTGGGGAGGAAATCTCCCTCGGCTCTCATCGGTAAGTCCACGCTGTCATTCTGCGCATTGGCGCTATCGAACGTTACATCATTGCTCCTCGCTCCCACGTCCGGCTCTGCCAGACTACTTGGGATTGGTTCGCTTGTTGCCATAGCAACATGAGCAGGCTCTTCGAGAACTGATTTGGAGTAAACTTCAAATGCATACAATAAGCGGAAACTGTCGTTGATGTATCTCAACTGGGTGACGTCCTCCTGTCAGTATAAAAAAAATATATATGTTTTTGGTTCGAAAGCAATATGATTTGTGCCTAATACTACAGATAAACATGATACAGCAGGCGAAATGTAAAGAAAAGTAAACGACAAAATGAACTACTTGAAATTAAAAACACCTTAAAAAAGGACATTTTTCATTTTTATGAGATATCGCTTAATATAACAAATGATACATTGAAAATCATTGGCTTTTGGAAGAAAATATTACTTCCATCTATCTAGTTTTTAATCACAAACATACAGGTAGTCATATTTTACTGAAAATATTGAAAATGCGTAATGTAATGTTCTATCGGGATTCTGTACATACATCCTCGACTTCCAGTAGACGTGATTTGTACACAGCTCAATCAAAGAAAACATACAAACCTTGTATTTCATGGAGATTAATTTGGCACTAGACACAATTTTTATCAACTTTTGAAATAAAGAAAGTGGGCAAATCTCAAAACTAAAAACAGCTGTTATTTTTATAACTCTTGAAGTTATGTGGAAATTATGATACAAAATGTAAAATTTCCCCTATGACCAATGTAGTATTTTGCCAGCCAGGAAAGGCACTGGAATGTACAAGGTCAATCTTTTTGGAAACAAGGTTACATGGCCTATATGGGTCGATCTTCAGGCCTGATACTTCATACTGTTGCCCCAGTCATTGCCTTGGTGCCCCTTGAAATGTTCTAATAGAAGGTTACAATTTCCTCACAGACGTGTCCTTTAGCAAGGAGAGAACGCCTTGGTGCCGTTGCTCTCGTAGCCTCAGGCCTGTATCTTACCAGAAATCTTGAGATGTGATGGTCAAGACCTTCGGCAAGGACCAGCTCTTTGTCCGCTGGGAGACCTTCACCGTACACCACTCTGACCACTGCCTGCCTCAGCTCCATCACCGTGTCCAGCTTATTGAGTGTCACCAGGTATCGAGCAGGAATTTTACCATGTTTCGGAATGAATGTGACGACTGAAGTAAACAGAAAGCGGAGAGAAAAATACAAAAGAAATGGGAGCTTGCTAAATTCAGTGGGCTTTTTCAAATCACATTACCGTGTCTAGTGTGTGGCATGGTTGGCTGTAGAATTACACGTTGGCCACGGAGGTCAAGGAGCCCTGGCCATGGCCTCTGTTGCCCCTGGTCTTGGCCTTGGTGGCCCTTCAAAAGTTCCCTATAGACTTTAAGATTTTCCGATGGAAGTGGCCCTTTGCAAAAATGAAATGGCCTTGCCCTCTCAAAGATGAAATTCCAGGCCTGATAGTTCAAACATAGCTCTTGATACTTGACAGAAAAGTAAGGAGCACTTAGAGACATCTGTTGGTTATGAAAAAGCACAGTTGGGTTGGAGCAGTGGTATCTATCCTTGCCTTCCACCTCTGGGACCCCGGTTCGGGGGCACTTGGAGGGGATTTGATTTTCAGTTCCTACCTGGTTTTTGCAAGGAATAATTCACTGGGTTTTTCCTCGCACATTTAGAATTGAAACTTCTTTATATTTGGGTTCTTGGCCAGTACAGTGATTAAGCTCGCTTTTCTGAGAGTCTTTGGCTTCATGACCAGAATTAATAAATTAAATTAAAACATCAGAACTGCGAATTATTATTATCTATACAAAGGAAATACGAAGGGAATACTCACTGAGTTGTTTTTCCATTGCACGTGGTAGAGGAACAGACAAATACATGAATGGTTCATAGATGATTGAGATGTGGCCACAAACTGCACATACAACCTGATGGGAAAAACATAACCTCATGTGTCACATTTTTGCAAAAGCTTTTCACATTTTTTTTTCACAGTACTTGGGAAAGTATACAGTGCTTTGCACACAGGTCACAGCAAAAAAAAAAGAAGCTCAACCAAAACCACTCAAACGCAATATGCACATGACAATTCTGCGCGTGACCTTTTTTTTCCAAGCGAATCTTTCTGAAAATTTCATGAATCCTGTGCGCTTTGCAGAATTCATGAAAAACTGGTTTCAGGTTTGAGTTTACTTACGGTGCTCTTAAACTGTCCTTGGAAGTCCATGATGGGTGACTGGTTGGCCCTGATGTAGTCGTCCCACTCTCTCTCCCCCTCTCGGTCCCTTCGAGGGTCAACCTCTTCCGTCGTTGTCTCTTTCTTGATATGCAACGGATTCCGCTCGACCGTCAGGAATTGTTGGTTGTTTGGAATGAAGCAGCAGTCTTGCTCTTCGCTTGTACTCGTGTGCGGGTGGAGACACAGCCTGTCGTCTACGAGGTTGGCAGAGTTTTTACTCAGGGTGTTGTCGTTGTTGGTCGGGAACAGGAGGTTTGGTCGCTTGATCGGGGAGTCCTTGTGACTGACTTGGGGTTTCAGCTCGTTGTAACATTCCTCGTCCATGCCCGACTTGAGGGACGGGTCTTTCCTCCCTTCCAGTTCGATAAGTTTATTGGTTACTTTGCTGTCCGTTATCGGAAAGAAGCCATCGGTCGTGAGGAGCTCAGGGACGGAGTAAGTGGCATAGTTATGAAACGCAGTTGTGAGGCCGTCCTTAGAGAGGTTTTCAAGAAGCTCTGATTTACTACACGAGTCCATCTTCATTCTCTTGATGGGGTCTTCCTCATCATAGATATCGTTCTCGGGGAGGAACTTCACCCCAACTCCTTCCCCGCCACCGTTTTTCAAGTTCCCCTTGAGATTCTTCTTGGCAACCAACAGATTAGTCTTCTTGTTCTTCGGTGGAGAGCTGAGCTTTTCGCAGTCGTTTTCCACTCTGTTCCTCAGGGGAGATCGTTGCTGCTTGGCCGGTGACTTTTGAGATTTCTTGGAGTTCTCCTGCTTTGGGAATTTCTCGCTGCCCGTCGCAACGCTTGATGACTGCTCCTCCTCCTGCATCATGTTAGTATTCAGGGTCTTCATATCTTTCTTAAAGAACTCTGCGATGTTGGGAACTTTCGTCTCCTCACTGGATGCGCTTCCTTCTTCGGACGTGGAGCCTGTGTCTTTGTCACTCCCCCTCTGGTTGTTTTGGTTTCGGGGGATATGTTCCTCTTTACCAGAGTCGATTTCCAGTGCTTCTAATTCACTCAGCTTGGACGTCGATGCTTCGGACATGTACTGGGAGTCACTGGAGTTTTCAGAGATGTCCTCAAAAGGAGAGTGGGATTTTTTCTTGGACTTAGCTTGATTTAGCTCCTCATGTAGGGTGTCTAGAAGAAGTGCCAGAAACTCTTGTCCATCATGCTACAGAAAAACAGAAACAACAGAGAAAAAAAACATAAATCTATAAACCACAATGAATGTGAGGCTATGTTAAATGAACTGTCTATAGGCCATTTACAAACTGGTGACAAAAAATGGATTTCTGAAAAGTCATGAGATTTTGTTTTTGATTTCATTGTTTGCATCAATTTAGAGGACTCACAGCTGAATGATTACAGGAAGAGTGGAAAAATTCACACCTAAAAAAAAAATCCTTTTAAAGGCACTGCAGTACATCTCACTGCAATTTCCAGAGCTGCCAATCACGGTGAGTGCCTACTCATATTTTCTCACATGACAACATCAAATCCCGGTGGTAATTACGAGAACCTTTCTTGGCTTTCCTTTGTCAAGTCAGGGTTTCATTCAGGCAACGATATTTTCAAACAAAAACAATTACTCAAGAAGCTCCAAAAAGTTCCAAAATAATACCACAGGTTGACACAGACCATTTTTTTATAAGAATATCTACGTGCAGTGGTCAATAGTTTACATGGCATAAGTACTGCCCGCTAGGGCTGCCAAGTTCCATAGGCAAAGTAGCCAAAGTTCACATATCTTTTTAATTTAAGGTACCAAGACACTCCTGACACAACTTCTGCCACTAACCTGTCGATAGTCCCTGAACTGCCCATGCATGAACCCCAGAGTTTCCTTGAACTCTGACGGGTGTAGGAGTGAGAACTCCCCGCTCCATGTCTTACTGACGAGGCTACCGAACCTTCCAGTCAGCGTCTCCGGTGGGAGGTGGTCGCTCTTGAGGAGATGCTGAACCAGGCGGGCATTGTGGAGGAGACACTGCAGGCCAGAGTTCATGAAGCAGGTGTTGCCCATGTTGCGAAGGCCGCACACGCCGCGAACGGCCTTTACATCTGGGTAGGAAAAACGAGAAAACACGAGTGAATAGAGGAAGTGTGAAGCAGAAACAAGTTGGCGAAAACATTTGAAGTTCATCATTCAGCCAAGTGGACAGCCTTCAAATGCTCTGGATAAGGTGAAAGATCGGTCAGGGCTTGGCATGTCTTGGCTGATCTGTCTAGCAAAGTGGAATCAAACTTTGGTGTTTCTGATCAGCAGAGTATCCTCTGGATGGGACGTAAAGTCGTAGGTCCTATGTATTGTGCAATGCACGTAAAAGAACCCTGTTACACTTGTCACCAACAGAAGTGGCTTGCAGCAGTTGGCAGGCAGACTGCACAGCATCACCTTATAAAACCCTTCCAAGGTGCTTAAATAGGAACCTGAAAATTCAAGGTGTAGTAGTACAACCCAACTTCTCTTCTTTACTGTCACATCTAGCTGAACAAAACAGCATGCAACATTTTCCTTCTTTCATTTTGAGTTAAGCCTTCAAATGATTGAAGATAAACCCACTGCCAGACACACCCCGGGGCGAACCCCTTCTCTTAGCGATAAATATGTACTGGGGTCTGTTACGTGTATTGATAGGTTTTTTTTATAGCAAACGGGACCTACAGCTATACGCCCCATCCACAAGACAAAGCAATAATGGTCAAGTGTCTTTCTGAAGACAGGTTTCTCAAACCCACACTGTGCTGACCAGTCAGTTTCCCTTGCGGTTTATTACTTGAAACTTACATTAGAAACGTAAAGCATTGATTGATGAAAACTTCTCTGGCCGCCAAATCAAGGCGAGTAATTATTTTGAGTATACCTTTGTTCCATCATTGGATGGACATTTTTAGCAATAAATTTGTCATTGATTCCAGAAAAAAAACTTACCTTTTACGTCAGTATTCAGACTGTACTCACTGTCCCCTGCCATAAAGTTGGCTGGAACCGGACTGTTGTTGTGAACTGCACAGTGAAAATATAAATGAAATTTCAAAAACTTCAACAAGAGTTCTGGGTTTCAACAGACTTTGCAAGTGGTCAGGAATGAGATTCAATACTGAAAAAAAGGTCTGTGAAATGTTGACGCAGATCTTAGGAAGTATGTTGAAATGATGAAAAACCCATTGAATCAACAGAAAGAATTAATGTATTGAGTGTCATGGAATCCCTGTATTCTTAAATCCTAGGTAATATATAAACCATCAAGTGTGGAAGTAACTCCAGGATTAAACAAATTTGGAGAGGTTCCACTAGTCACTGGCCCCCAGTAAGTCCAAACAGTTTGGTTGGCAGGGAGGAGGGGTGTGGGTAACCGCCGAACCCAGCACAGGCTGTCAGCAAGACATCTGGAAGCCTGATACAAAGAACAGATGGCTCCACTTTATCATAACGTTAGATCTGGGTACAATGTAGGTCTGTACAATTTTTGGCATAAAGTGAGTGGAAATATTTCTAAAAAAAAACCACCCCAAAACAAGCCAATAAAACTGGGACCCGATCCCCTTTTAGATATAAGGAATGGTCCAGTCTAGATTCAAAAACTTTGACCCCTCCCCAGGATATTGCAATTTGAAGAAAACAGTGAAATAAATAAAATGTGCTGTGATTAAGTGTTACTGGTCAGCGTTCACTTAAAAGATGTTAATTGGCTGAAAAACAAAATATATAATATCGTCCATTGACGCTGTCTTATCCCTCACCGTTGCCAGCTTCCAGGCCAGGTAATTGAGGTCCATAGATGGGTTGATCATAAGGCACAAGCATCATCCCCGAGGTGACTGCAGCAGGCATGTACTCCATCACCTCAGCATCCATCGCCATACCACTTGCTACCTCGGCATCCCACTTGCTGGCATCGGGCCCCGGTGGGAGCGAAAAACTCGGAGTTGCGATTTGCAATTGCTGTTGAACAATACATGGAAATTTAAAAAATCTTGTTTGCAGTTTTTCGCTTACTTACACCGTGAAGTAACCAACTATCTTCCCAATATACAGTTAAAGATGCTGGGCACAGCTGCCAACATTTGCCTTTTGCGATCAGAAAGATTTTGTACAACAATCAGGGAAATATTTAGAATTACATTCAACATAATAGGGACAAAGTTTCCACAATCAGGAAGATTTCTAAATTTGTTCATCAGAACATGGAAAGATTGGATTATTTTTAGGGAACTTTCTGCAGAATCAGGGAGATTAATAATAATAATCAGGCAATCTCTATATTCTGACTAAAAATATTACATATTAATATTAATTAGTAGTTAGTTTGTATCTAAAGATTGTGCCAATCTGTAGATTGTGCTAATTCCAAGAGTGCGCTCCATGAGAAAAAAACACAAAAATCGCACAATCCAATTTGGACATTGGTTCAGATTTTGCAAAAAAATGTCTCTCTCATGCAGCCTCAGTACCACAATATTAAGTGGCAACATCAGGGCAGGGGCAGGTGACTTTAAAGTAGTTTATAGAGGTCTTTGTAATTTGTTGATGGATTTTGGAGCATGTTTGTTGTCACTCCCTTTGGGGTTGTGAATCTTTTACTTTTTTATACTTATTTTTTTAAACAGTTTTAGGGCATTTAACACTGGTACACCAACCAAGAAACACTCGACTCTTGAGCATTCACTCGGACCCTACACTACATATCATATGCCAGATATAAATCAAATGTCCAAGTTGTTGTTGGGTCCAGTAACTCGGACTAATTCAATTGATTCTAATCTATCTTAGTCTTACTAATTAAGAAATATCTGTCATGGCACACAGACAGGCAGGCAGGCATGACAGTCCTAGTCCTAGTATAGTCCTAGGCCAGGCACAGTCCGGAGGCACAGACTACACAGAGCACAGCTCTGTGTGCTCTGCCTTCAATTCCTTGGCTGTTTTGGCCTTGGGTTGGAGACATTGCCCTTTTTGACTCTTTCCTTTTTGTACAGTATTTGTGGGTGATGAGTAGTTTATATAAATTATAATAAATATCAACATTCTACATCCATCATCGCGGTGGCCATGGTTTTATTTAGTATAAAGTGTAACGCAAGTAAAAATGTAAGATTCGACGACCCGATGCTGAGCGGGGATTCCCCACGCACCGCAGCAGCAAGCGTAACCCAACACAATACAATCCGTTCCAAATTGAAATAGGATTTACTCGGTCAGGCGCCGCTGCTGAATCTCAATCTCATCACGTGTATAACGAAAACAAATAAGAATAATTAGCATACCAATAACCACATCACATTCAGGGCAAAATACCCCTGTTCTCACAAAAAGTGTTAATACAAAATTTCGTTGGCAAAGTTTTTTTTATTTCGGCATCATAAGCAAATTACAACGAAACTTTTGTTATTTTCATACACAGGAAATAAAATATCTCACCTCGTCGGCCATTTTGTTTTCTTCCTTTTAAATGACCTTGTTCAAAAACATCTCATTATTTGTCAACAATTTAGTTTTTAGTTTTTCATTCGATACAACTAGTAGTTCATAATAAATTATTTAATTAATCAGAATAATTTTTATCACAAAAAAACTTGTTATAATAATGTAATGAATCATTTGACATATTTTCAAGTTAGTTATAAATTGAGTGGATGACATGCGCGCGCGAAACAATTTTCAGTGAAAAGGTCAAGGGTCATCTTGCAAATTTCCCGCACTGTAAATCAGCAATCATGGCGAATGAACAAGAACAATTTGACACCCTGTTGGGCTCGTTGATGTCTCCAGACAACGATGTCAGAAATCAAACAGAGGTAATTCCTACATTTTACGAATATCTGAATATTAATGAACATTTCTTTGACTTTTTCATAAGGCCCGGGCTTTAGGAATTGACGAAAACTACTCCGAAATGCAGACATGTATTTCGTAAAATTCCCCGTGTGTGTTTTTTTTCATGCGTAGTTACATTGGGTGCAGTCAGAACGAGTATGACGTACGCACACAAGACAGGCGGTGCGGTGTCCCACATGTGAAAATTTACGTAGCAATGAATGTGCCATGTGTTGTCAGTAGGACGAAAGCTTGTTGCGGAGGTGAGCCATGGGTGAACACTCCGAAAAGGTGCCGAATCTGACCGCCATTTTTTCATTCATTGAGACAAAACAAAAAATAGTATTCCAATCCAAAAACTACACGGCCCTACAATTACAACCAAGTTTCAGTTAAAACTAATTGGTGATGCCATTTAAATTTTAAATTATCATTTTCAATTTATAAGTTATTCAAATTAATTACTATTTTAGTCATTAAAATATGTTGTGATTTTGTATTTTTGAAAATAATAATTGATAACTAAGTTGCTTGTGTAACTGTAATTTTGTAAGTGTAAACTTACATTTCACTGAATTTTATTTAGATATAACCATTAAAAAATGGCAGTGAATATTTTGTTGACGCCGGCTCTCTTTTAAACGATATAGCCGGAACGACATCCACTGAGTCACTGAATATGCGTAGTGATGGTGACCGTTTTTTGTTATTTTGTCTAGTTCCATGCCAACATTGTCATTGTGAGTGTGACTGTGTGTCAACAAACAAGACGAGATTCAGACCATTTTTTTTTGGGGGGGGGGTTGAGTAGGCAGTGTTTCTTTTTTCTGACGTTAATTTCACGGAACGTCACTGAGCGTGAATAGTGACCATTTTTTTAAATTTTGGGACTCCGGTGATAAATGTTTTATCTGCCATGTACATGTACATGTATGTCAACATTGTCCTTGTGACTTAATGACATTAGATGGGAATCGGACCATCTATGAAATTGATAGTTTATTTCCTCTAAAAATTAGTCCTCGGGAGCCACAAAAAGGTAAAAAAGAAGGTTTTTAATATTCATTCATAAATACCTGGGACAGTTTATCCATTCTGATTGGTCGAGAAGAGATCACATGGCAATGTCTAATATTGTCATATAAACACGGTTAGAAGTGTTTAAACATATGCATGTCCCGCAAGTTTACGAGTAGTGCTAATTTAACTCGTACCGCATTCATTTGGCATTTATTGTAAAATCTAGCCTATATAAGCACGTGCAGGTACGCACATTCAATGAGCTCTCGCAATTTGGCCCTTTGCAAAACGGAGCCTGAGGACGTGACAGGAAGTGAAAATTTATAGAAAAGTTAACAGATTTTCCAATATTATTATGCTTTTTAACAACAGGGCATATGAATGGGAATAGAGTTGTGACTCGGTCTTAAACCTTGAATCGTGCGCCGTGCGATGAAGGACCTCACTTTTGGCTCGGTCTTTTAACGCATGGCAGTGACCCTGCTGGTTTTATATGATCGTTCAAGACCATGCCCACTCTTTTGTTTTTTTCCTAATTGAAATACAGGAATCAATTTACATTAATAAAAGAAGAGTATTCTTAATTTGGGAATGAATAAAAAATATAAAAGTGGGACTCGAACCTCGCTCCTTCCTGTCTTCCTCTATGCTACACAATCGGGATCGAAAGGTGTTTTAAACCTTACAATATTTTGGCTACTCGTGCTCTTGTCAAAGAGGGCACTATTCTGTCTAACAGCTTTTCAAATAGAACTGAAAAGTACCCGGTGCACAAACTTAACAATATCAGACTTTATTTCCCTTGAGGAAAAAAAAACCCAACCTGGGGAGCCACAAATTAGAAGAAGAAATGGTTTGACTATCCATCTATATGTAGGAGTCAGTTTT
Organism: Pisaster brevispinus; assembly: GCA_023634235.1. NCBI lineage: Eukaryota > Metazoa > Echinodermata > Asteroidea > Forcipulatida > Asteriidae > Pisaster > Pisaster brevispinus. Next base: position 14,678,862 of record JAMKCF010000014.1, on the reverse strand, counting down.
TAATAATACAAGAAGAAATGTTTTTGTTTTGTTTTTAAAAAAATGTTAAATTCGATCCCGGAATGTGTTATTTGAAAGGTGTGAGTGTAACCCACTAGACTACATGTATGCTGCAGTCATGGCAGTGGTCAAAATTTCTGGTAAACTAAATGTCGGCTAACTCATGTACACATCAAAGAGGGTGCTTTATCATCTACCAGCTTTGTAATGTGTAACAAAAATTTACCTGTGCTGGAAAGATACCTACTACTGACTACATTTAAAAATCAGTTCCTCACACTTGCCTGTAGCTTTGTACACACTCTGTAGCTTTGTCAAAGCATCGATGCATGGACTATGATTGTGGAAACTTTTTCCCTATTATGTTGAATGTGATTCTAAATAACTCCCTGATTGCTGTACAAAATCTCCCTGCTCGTTTTGATTGCAGTTGCAAGGGATGCACATATTGGCAGCCCTGCTGTTGCCTCGTCAACAGGGATGTGATGTCTTCGTGTTTTCCCCGGAAATCCATTCTTTTTTACCCCCCCCAAAAAAAATAAATAAATAAATAAATAAATAAATAAATAAATAAATAAATAAAAAATACAATAAAATAAAAATAAAATAAATAAATAAAAAAATAAAAAATTTATATAAATAAAACAAAAATAAATAAATAAAAATAATAATAATAATACAAATAAATTGTTATTTGTTTATTTATTTAATTAAGATCAAATTCTTAAAAACATGAAGATGAAACCAAATAAAACACCCAGGTTGCAGAGTAGTAGGGCTTTTAAACCAAAAGATATTGTAGGCTTCGTACTTGTAAGCTTTCAGGCTCACAAACTTTCATGCATTGCGCTCACAACTCCGTTTTCTTGGTAGTTATGCCACAAGAGATCCTAAACCCCCAGTGAAACAGCCGCACACTTTTCAGACTTTCGGTATCTGGTTTTTGGTTTGGCTTCAGGAAACATTTCATGTAGTAACACAATCTGTTCAAACACTTGGTCATGTTGGTACTGAGGCAGTTTTATTAGAGAGGTTTTGCAAGGCTTCAGTTACACGGATACTGATGTCAACACTTTGTGTGTTCACGTAACTGCAGCTTCTGTGTGCACATACAGGAGCTCATACACGTACGTTAAAAACGCTTCCCCTTTTTGCTGATTTTAGTTGCATTTTTGCCCTACAGTGTAGATTAAAAACTTTTCCCCGAGATTGCTTTTAAAGGTGTCATTGAACTTGATGTATCGAAATGTGTTAATGCATTGAACGTGTTGGTCCCTAACCGAACAGTTATTTATTCAAAAATATTAATCAATCAATTTCTCCAATGTAACAAGAACATTGGCCTACATGTACATGTATACAAAGAATTTGTGGATATCTTTTGCTTGCAAAACCTATGCCAACATGTGTACTTTGGCCTAGGCCTGACACATATTGCGAAACAAAATCTGACAAGCATCCAACTTGAATGGATACGGTTATTGTATTGTTATTAATTAGCCCTGAAAAGTCTTCTAGAGCCTACACCATGTGTACATGTTGGTCAGCTCTTGGACTCCATGAAATGTTCCTACTCTTTTCAACGGACCAAATATCAAGAAGTAAGAAGTTTCAGGCTTTCTAAAAGTCTGCCGAGTGAACAAAAAATGCTATATTTTTCTACAAATAGAACAGTTATGCTCGTTGATCTACTTCTCTACTTCTGACAGGGTTTGCCCTTAATTTTTTCAGTGACTAGCCAGCAGGAGGACAAGTTAGCATTTCATTTCACTGGTTTTGTCAGGTCTGTCAGCTTTTTTACTTTTTAAAATATTAAACAAGGATGCTTTTCAGAGCTGGACTAGCCAGTCGGGCCACTTGGAGTGAATTATGACTGGTCCTCCGGTGTCTTAACTCATTTGGCCAGCGGACCTAAGGGAGAACCCTGACTGAGGATACTGTTTCCGAAAGCTCCTTGGAATCTGTAACCCTAAGGGTTACCCAAAAGTGGAAATGCCATCATTTCAATGTACCTCCCAACATCTGGATCCCAGTTTCAGATTTTTGTTGTCATTAAAGACTCTCAACCCAAGATCAACTATTGTAGATGAATCATCTGTTGAAATGTGGGACAATAATATTGAATTCTGCCAAATTTGTCTGGCGATACATCGCGTTGCTAACTTCGATATCGGCACAAGCTTAGTGTTGTGTGGAAATATTGCAGAAAATCACTCCTGGGCTAATCCAAATTTATGCAGGGTAGTCAATTGTACAGCTGACTAGCTCTGGGGCTGGTCAAGGGGAAAAATCAGTGCAAGGTCTGCGAAAAGCAAAAATATTGTGTTAACTTTATTGAAATTTAATTACATGTCTACACAGGACGGATCAACGAGAGATGAAAATGAGTTAGGGGCCTAAATCCAGCTCAATGAAATTAAAGTCTGTATGCTATGAAGTAAACTGTACTCGGTAGACTTGTGGGATCCTGTTGCATAATTTAGTATGCAGCTTTTCTCCCACCCTAGGTGCTTGTGAATTTTTTTAACCGTTGTACTGTCAGACCATTCAATATCTTCCATGTTGGCTTTTCAATGGGCCAGTATACAGTATGGATATATTTACGCCACAGTACACTGTACATATAGTGATGCTGGGATTTTAAAAAATGAAATAAAAACATTTAAAAACCTACCTACCTATCCTATTTTTTCTGGCCTCTTACGCCAACATAACTTTTTTTTTTTCATGCCTAAGGTCTTTACAAGATAGAAATAAACTGTGCACAAAGCTTTATGTACATGTTGTGGCGCATTAAACACTTGTAAATATCCATACTGTATACTGGCCCATTGCAAAGCCAACTTGGAAGATATTGAATGGTCTGACAGTACAACGGTTAAGAAATTTCACCAAGGTCTATTGGCAACCCTTGCGGTTTATTATTTATTACTCGCTTCAACATAATGTACATTGTACCTGGTGCACTTTGACACAATAAATTTGCTCCACAAAATTCTGCTACATGTAAGTGCACGTAACCCTTGTGGTATTTTCATCGTGTAGTGCAACCCCACCGACGTTTCACTTTCGTCCAATACCACAACAGGTTTTGAAGGCTATATCTGGCAGAGTAGAGTCTACTCAGGAGACTATTATTTTATATGAAACCAAGGATGCCTCATAAGTGAACTTGATCACTGTAGCTCGCAAGGCTTAGAAAACCTGTAAACAAGGCTGCTTGCTATTAGTGTACCAGAAACACTGCCAGGGTTAACCCCTACTCTTCCCTGGTGTTCTGGGTTCTTTTACATGCGCTACTAGACATAGTACACAGGACCTACATGCATACATGTATGTGTACCGCTTAATGTCTCATCCGAAGGACAAAGTAATGTTGGGAAAGTATCTTGCTCAAGGACACAGGTGACACGTCCGGGACTGGAACCCACACTCTGGTGATCACCAGAGCTTCAGGCCAGTGCTCTTTAAAACCGCTCAGCCACTACACGGAAATGTGAAGAATAGGGACTACCCTCACAAATTGGTTGGTCAGCGTATTAGTAAATGTTATATAACACCCAAGCAGATCCTTGTCATTTGATTGGAGGATTGTCCGTCACGTGATAGCAAATAAACGTACCATTGCACGCTACGTCATTCACCGTGCATTTTTTGTTCCATCCGATTTGTTCTATTGCACGGTGCGTACGACATCATTGCGTGCGCGTGCGCGTGTCTTTGATAATGCAGTTACTGCAAGGCACATACTACATTACGGCGCCCGCGTGTCTCAAAATAGCAGTACGCACTTAGTCACTGTTGAATCCAAACAAGCTGAACCAAAAGAAAAGGGTGTAGGCCTAATGACAAAATTAATTATTGTACGCTTTGTTTGTTTTGAAAGTTGTATCCTCCAATCAAATGACAAAGATCTACTTGGATGTTATATAAAACAAATAATGAATGTTTATGAGTGCAATGGTAAGAATATTTTCATTCGTTGAAAGATGGAATGTTCCATTCAACTCGGCTTCGCCTCATTGAATGGAACATTCCATCTTTCAACTCATGAAAATATTCTTACCATTGCACTCATAAACATTCATACATGTGTACACTTAGAAGTCAGGGTACACATGTATCAGTCTTGTAAGAAGTTGTTTTCAGTCAACTACAACTTCATTGGAACCGCACGCCTGAAGGCCAGTAATTTTGGTGTCAGGTTAGTAAACTTATGACCAGACAAGTCTGATGACGGTCTTGTGTTTTTGAATGGTTAGTACCTTGCCTCATCTTTCATTTGTTAAATTCAAATGTTGACTTGGAGTCCTAGTGAATATCTTTCAATTCTGTTGAGTATAAAAGTATTACCTATAAGACAATGAGATATATCTTCTCTTAGTCATAATGCCTGTTCAAATAATATAATAATATTTGAGCCACAAACTCTCTGGTGTTGTGGATTTCTTCTCCAAATTAGAGTCCTGTGTGCGTACACGTGTACGTGGCCAACGTGGTACTAGCATAGTACGTCATTTTGTTTTTAAGTCGGTAATAAGTAAACTTGCAGCGGTTGTGTTGATCCCATGGGAAATATAGGAAGTCATATAGGAAATGACATTGGGAAAGACTGGGAAGTTGTCCACTTGAGTCAACAGTGAACTATTCATAGATAAGGCTCAGGCGACCTACGGCAACAGCAGTAAGAAAAATGCTGACTTCATCCAAAGAGTTGAAAGTGTTTAAAGGCATGGTATACTTTGGGTAATTTTGTCAAAGACCAGTATTCTCACTTGGTGTATCTTAAAATATGGATAAAATGAAAATTTGGGCTCAATTGGTCATCAAAGTTGCAAGAAAATAATGAAAGAAAAAATCCACCCTTGCTGCATAGAAATGTGTGTTTTCAGATGCCTGATAAAGGCTTCATGCCTGAAGCCTTTCTCAGATTCAAATTTGGTTGTGAAAAATTATGTCTTCTCTAAAACTACATAACTTCAAAGAGCCTCATTTATAACAATGTTTTGTAATATCAACAGCATCCCAGTGGTCTTTACAAAGTAAGTTTTTATGGTCATTACATAACTTCAAAGGGTGTCATTTCTAACAATGTTTTGAAATATCAACAGCTTAGTTTTTATGGTCATAAATGTTTGAGGCAATTACCAAAGGTATGTACCCTGCCTTTAACTACTTGTATAAGCAGTGTTTGACTTTGATGGTCACGATACTTTTACTAGAGCAGGGTTCTTTTCGGGTTCCTTCAAAACTGGGGGGCATTCTGGACCGCAATTTTTTTGGAAAGTTTGGCAGAAGAACACTGAATTGAAATGAGGTGCTCGGAATATTTGTTACGTTGTGATGTTTTTGTTTGGTTTTAAAAGTTCTACTGTGTCAATCTGGAACATTTTTAATGCTCTATTGAAAAGTATTGCCTGGGTAGAATGGGTTGATTTCTAGAGAGAGAGAAAAGTTGTAATCAGAGAAAATTAGGCAATGAAACCAGAAGTTGAGAAATAAGTATCTGATCAGGCGCAGAATGGTAAAAATGGTCATTTCAGTCTCTCTTTTTTTTTCTTTGTTACATTCTTTTTAAAGGTATGTTGAGATATTCATCCAAAGCAACGAACGCATTGGATACAAATGTCTCGGTCACCTGACTGTGGTTGATGGCAAATATCAAATCATATTCCGAGATGTGTCCGCCTTGTAATTCGTCCAAAATTTGCATCATGTTCTTAAAAGCCAGAAGCATGCAGGCCTGGAATTATTACAGTTGTAGGCCGCCCAATGCCTCTGTTACCCTAGTCTTGGCCTTGGTGTCCCTTCAAAACTTTCCAATAGACTTTAACATATTTAAAACGGAAGTGCCCTTTTCTAAAGGAAAATGGCCTTGTCCTCTCACAGATTCCAGAAGAAATTGTACAGGCATGTACATGAGCAATGGGCAATATTTGCCATGCAGTGTCACAGAGGGAATTGTGCAGTTCCATGTGTGGGCCCCCCCCCCCATGTGTCTGTACCCTCCCTCCTGTGTCCATCTAGTTTAGCCCCCCCCCCCATCCTGTCCCCTCATCCCCCCATCCTGTCTCCCATCCTCCCCTCCCCCACAAGTGTCATAACCACCTGCTTGAGAGTGGTTAATGTTACTTGAATAGCCAATATAAGGATTACTAAGCTATGTTTATCTCGGCTGTTTTCCTACTTGATGGATTTCCACTGTGTGTGTATTTCACAATTTCCTGTAACTAGACACACCACCATGCATTTTGCACTCTGTAGTCAGGTAGTCAAGTCAGTTTCTGTCAACATACGTTAAAAATGATTTCTGCCAGTACAGTCAAGAAAAAAAAGGGAAAAAAAGAGTAAAACTTCATCATGCCTACTGCCGTTAGTATTAAAACAATAAGTAACACATATGTACACGACAATACTGTATTTTTAATCTAATGTACCTGTTCTTATCCGGATCATAAATTTAACCAAAACTACCAAAGGACACAAGCGCAGTACGTGTACATTATGTATACTGTTGATTCAAAAGATTGAATAAGATAGGACGCTGGACTAGTCTAGTGGCAGCTACAATGTACAAATCGTCTAAATTGAGCAATTTGATTACAGTTGCTCGGAAACAGGGGCCAAGGTTTTTTTCGTCTAGTTGATTAAACTTGGCAACGAACTTGATGAAGGACGCAGACTATGTTCACATGACATAAGCTCGGTAATACAATGTTAAATGGATTGTATTTACAGCGTTCTCCCTTAACAGTGGTACGCTGGCCAAGTGCCAGTTAAAACACCAGAGGACCAGTCAAAATTCACTCCAAGCGGTCCGGCTGGCTAGTTCAGTGTTGAAAAGCATCCCTATTTCATGTGAAATAATGACTTGTGAAAAATCTAACGGGCTAGTGAAATGACAAGCTAACTAGTCCTGCTTGCTATAGTCACTAAGAAAATTAAGGGCAAACCCTGTATTTTCATTGGGTTTTGGAACGGAGTAAATTCATTTCTATCCTCAGTTGTTGAAGGAGTAAATTCAATTCAATTCCATTCCATCCTCGGTTGTTCAATGCGTTTATTCGAACAATGAGGTTCACCAAAGGTTCTTCAAAATGATTGATTACGTGCAAGACTTGCACGTTCTATTGAAAGTCACCTAGGGTTCCCTGCATGCACAAGCTAGCATATTGGGCTGATACGCGTGAATTCACGCGAATTGCGGCCGATATGCAAACAAATTGTATCATACTTTTAAAATATTGCTCTTAGAATTGCAAAAAAATTTTGATTGAATTTAAAACATAAATTTTTCAAGAAAATTAGTATTAGCCCACATTGCAAACTGCTTACCAACCCCCCCCCCCCAAAAAAAAAAACCCCAGTCATGCCCTGATGTTTAGACCCTACCAGAGTATTTCCACAGAACAAATCTCAATGGAGCAAAACACTGGCAGTGTAATTCTTGCACCCTGCATACATAATACATTTATTCTGTTTGCGAGATTAAAAATTGTAAAAGTAATTTTACCAGAAGTCTCAGAAACTACATTACAGTGTCTCTAAAACACTGTACCTTATGAAGCGTACTACAAGTGTACAAGTGTAACAGAGTGCTTGCCTTTGAGCGATAGGCAAGAAGTCGTTTGTGAAACTACACAATTTCCCCAGAGGGGGCAAAGTCAAGCCAAATCAAGGACACTGATTTTGTCATTTATTTTTGGAAATCTGTAATGACTGAATACGGTCATAAGGAATACCGAGATGTGCATCACATGCATGACTTGTACACGTGCAGTGTTTAAGCGTGTCTGTCCACACACGTGCGATGTGATGCATACTAGTGATAATAAGATGGCATCTAAGGTTTCTGCTGTTATTTTTCAAAAAAATTTAATGGAAAATTATCTGCCACAAGTACAAGACATAATGTACAACATGTCAGGGATGTGATTTCTCCGTTTTTTTCAGGAAATCCATTTTTTTACCCCCCCCCCCCCAAAAAAAAAACCAACAAAACTTGTTTTTTACAGATAAAACCAAATAGAATGCCCCAGAGTGCAGATTAGGGCTTTTAAAACAAATGATAAATGTATGTAAGTAGCCTTCGAGCTCGCAAGCTTTCGCGCTTTTCGCTTACAGTTCAGGGTTTTTTTTTCGACAGCCTATCACATCCCTGCATGTGCAGTCTACATGATGCCTTGGTGATGTTGACCATCCAAACATGCCACACATTGAGACTACAAGTGTTTACTAACAATGCTAAATTGCAGAACTTGAAATTCACAAAAGTTTTTGGTTTCTTTTGCTTTTTTCTTTAAAAAAAATATTGTCTCTTGTCATTGCACCTTCATGCCCTTGCCCCCCTCCCAGATAAGATCAACAAAATGCACAAGCGATTGTCTCCGAAAAAATTAATAAATAACACAAAATAATACATTAAAAAATTGTATGTTACAATTACAAGAGGTGTTCGCGCTGCTGAATTAGTTTAAAATGAATAAACAAGTAAATTAGTTAAAATTATGTATCTGCCCCAGCTTTCCTTCCCCCCAGCATTCCCTCCCCCCAGCTTTCCCTCCCCCCTATATGAAAATGACTGGTTATGCCACTGCCCTCAATATACCTTCAATTGAATTATCTTATTTTGGTTACTGGTTGGCTAAAAAGGCCAGCACACTGTATGCATTGTTTCTATGGGGGGCATTGGTTTCCACCTGGAAACGTGTGCGTCACTTCACACCTTGTACTGTAAGTTCTCAGTGTATGAAAATCTGTGAACATTTTATATTTGCGAGATCTGACCAATGTTGAAAACACCTTCTAAAAGGGCACTATCATCATGATCAAAGCCGATACGGTTACTGTGCATGGGATTTATGAACTCTCACCAAGTTACTGCATACGTGTGCGCACCTGTACGTGCACCTTCAATAGACATAATGCGGAAGGAGGGCGTGCGGTTGCATTGAATGGGTGAGAGTTCATAATTCCATGTTGCACAGCCATAGGCCTGCTTTGATCAAAACCACAGTGCCCCTTAGACAAGTTAGAAGTGGTCTTTAGAGTTAGAAATTTCAACTGCTCATAAGTTTGATTGATTTTGTTTGTGTTTTTTTTATTTTTATCGCAGGCCGCATATGACAACATCCCAGCTGCAGTCAAGATTCCGTTTCTCATTAGATCTTTTCGAAATGCAGAGGTGCCGGCAGAGGTAAAAATTATTTAAAACAGGGTTATGATTTGGTCTTACCCATCACTGAATGTACGATTTAGTAGTATGTGTACTGTACACTCAGTGCCCTTCAAGACCTGTGGAAAGAAAAACAAAAAGAAGAAACATACAAGTGGTTTTCGAACCTGCATTTGAGAGAAGTGGGTCGTACAACGTCACTATTAATGGATTTCAGCCAAATTGTATTGTTCTCTTAATCACCTATGCATAAATTTGCATCTAATAAACCAACAATGCATTCAACAGTCATGTGATTTGTCAGAGTTTTCCCTGATTTCAGGATTCTTGACTGATCTTCCTACACCTTTTCAGCTTTTCTTAAAAGAGGCAAACTTGCCATCACAGAGTTGAGAAGACTTGCCCTTATTGTGACCAGGTTCCAATTTCATGGCTCTGCTTACATGGGTACCTCCGAATTCCGCGCTGACGGTCACCATTCTCCGCTCACTGTGCAAGCGCTAAATTTCTGCACTAGCTGTGTAAGCGAAGAATGCCTAGTAACATGGAGTACGCATGAGCAAAACCAAAACTTTCCTGTTAACCCGTGCTTACGGTAAGCACAGCCATGATCTTGAGATATCTACACATGTACAGTATCTGAAATGATGTAGAGAGTCTGTACACCTCTAAAACGTAACCTTCTGTACAGTCAGGGAGCTTCACTTCCACACCAAGAGAAAATGTCTAATCCAATATTCAGGATTTGTAACTTTCATACAATCTCACTCCTGGTTACCTTTTTGGCAAAACTCTGTTAACCCTAACCATGTTACATGTGTAAATGCAACAATATGCACCAAATGGTAGTTGTTGTAATCTGTTGCATTTGGCTGAGTGAGAAAAAAAAGAATCTTCAGATATGGAGGAATCAAGGTCTTTGTGTTTCTGTAGTGCTGAGGATACTGTTCCCAAAAGCTCCTTGTAATCTCCAAGTCCATTCAGGGGTGACTAAAAGGTGGAAATTTCTTCATTTCAACACACCTCCTAAAATTTGGATCCATGTTTCACACCTTTTTCTCGGCAATGACTCTCGCACCTGTCAACAAAACATCGCCTTGTCTAAGATTTTGCAATCACTCCATTCATGTATGGAATAGTGTACATTGTACATGTTATCCACCCCATCCCCACCCCCCCCCCCAAGCGCCCAGACCCCACCTTACACCCACACCCTACACCTCCAATCCCTACCCCCTACATGTACCTTGTTCATGTATCTCCAACCCCAAACTCCTCACCACAAAACCCCCATCCACAACCCCCTACACCCCACCCCAATCCTGGTACACCATAGTCTCAAATCTCTGTTAGTTACTTTTTTCACAATGTTTCTGTTCGACACCTGTTCTTGTCCTTTAATAGTGTTAACAGCGAATTCCGTGATATTTAGAACGTGCACATGAGGAAACAGGTAAAATCCTTTGTCGGCGTGACGTCATTCCATTTGTAGAATGATTCATCACAGCCTTAGCACATGGAATTGCACTTGGACCTTAACTTTTTGTTTTGAATAAAGATGAAGTTAAAATGTCTGTTACTACAGTATGTGCTGTGCATGTGACAAATTGAAACCCACTGTGTCATTGTTGTGACACGACCCCTAAATTTAAAGCTGACGCAAGTTCTGTGGAGGTCTTGTAATCCTTTTTTTTTTCAAGGTTAAATGTGCTTAGAGAACAAATATCATGTTTCTACTTTCGGTTCACATTCTGAACTTGAAAAGACGGGATGTTGGTTGCTTGATCGTAGACTGATTAGAACTGACAGTGACAATTGGAATACAATCATGAGTATGACAGGTTGGCCAAATGACACAAAAGCATGTGTCATGTGACAAGATTTGTCCCTTTATTTAAAGAAAAATAAATTAAAATGGGAAAATATCATTTTGTTTTAGCCCCACGCTGATGCACTTTTTTTTTAATGTACATGTGTACATGAAGTATCTCAAACTAATTCGTTGTTCTTGCTCCCTGATGCAGTAGTTTCTTCAGTTAAGACTAATAAATTAGAGAATGTATAATCTTTAGTATAATAAATTGAAGAATATTAGAGTAAAATAACGGTTGAATGGCTTCTGACTGGCACCCCCGAACAAAGGTATTGACTAATAGGGACACCGCCAACATAGGGCTGGATAGCTCAGTTGGTAGAGTGCCAGTACGTTAGTCTGGAGGGTGTTGGTTCAAGTTCTGCTCAAGTAAATTTCTCTTTGTTCAAACCCAAATTATTTTTAAAATGTACCCAGTCAGTTTCCCTTGTGGTTTATTACTTGATAAAATAAAGAATGCATACTGTGCATGTTGTATGTGTATGTGTATGTTCAGACATACACATAGTATCTCGCTCATGTAAGGACAGGACATTTGTTCATGTTGTTCAAGGAAAAGGCCACCTCTTTGGGGAGACTTTCACTTTCAACTGGAACATTTCACTGGTCCCCCGGCCTTTTCACTGGTCCCCAGCTTTTTCACTGGTCCCCAGCTTTTTCACTGGTCCCCAGCTTTTTCACTGGTCCATAACTCATATTAAATGAGGAATGCTTTTCCAACACTGAACTAGCCAGCCAGACCACTTGGAGTGAATTCTGACTGGTTCTCACAGGTTTAAACTTGTAGTTTGGCCAGCACACCAACTGTTAATGGAGAATGCTTGCAATTGCCTCACAGTAACCCTATCCCTGCCAAATGGTAAAGTTATTGAAGGTTGTTACATTAAGCAGTCAACTCAAATACCATGCGTTGTTGCACTGCGATGCATCCAGCAAGGTCCTACAATGGCCTCAACATATCCATGTGCAATCCCAGTCCCCAGCAAACCTCAATGTCTACTGGTGCATTTTGCTGCGTAACTGCCCAGTGCCAAGTCTGGCACACATGTCAACCAGCTCACTTGACGATGCAGCAGAATCCTCTGTTGCATTTTGCTGCATGTTGCAGGGTTTTTATTTCTCCATTTTCGCAGCATTTAGCAGGGTGTCTAGAAAAACACCTGGTTGGTTAGATTTAAGACATGTACTATCAGGCCTTCATGTATTAATGTATTGTATATATTTACATGTGTACATGTGTAAGACCTACATTGTATGTAGGGCTCTTCCTCTGTCATGTCTGTGCTGTAAACAGTAATAGAGTCCTTGATATTAGGGTACGTTTCCGGGGCGGAAAATTTTCTGAGCGGCATAATTCAAATCTTACCTGTAAGAAAATACTAATCTCACCGGACGTTTTGGGGCAGTACATTTTTGGGCAGTGGGTTTTGGATGTCGGATATACCTCATAAATCTGTCAATAATTCAATTCAGCTCTCTGTGTTAAACATGTCTGCGAACTTTTAAGACAGTTCATCATGCAAACCTTGTATGTGTGTGTTTGCGTGGGCGCCGATAATGCATACCGCATACACTCTCAATTCAAGCGATCGTCCTGTGCTTAACAGGCTAGTGTACATCTCACGTACGTGTGAGAGTTACATGTATGTTGGAGAGAACGAACAAACCGGAAACTTTTTAACGTTTAGAGCTGAATTATTTCACAAAATGGTGGATTTACATTAATTACATGTGTGAGGAATATCTGGTGTTCAAAGCCCACTGCCAAACTACTGGTTTGTGGTTTTGTGACTAGTGAAAACTGGTTGGTGTTTTACTTCTTAATTTTGATCCATCCTGGAAAGTGTGTTGACCTGAAGTCACAAGTTCCGCTTAACCGTTTAGGAAAATAAACACAGATGCACAACCCTACACTGTACATGTATTTACAATGTTGTCGCTTTTGAAAAAGACCCCCCTTGGTTTAATTTCTGTATATTTGAAAATATTTATAATCTCTAAAACGCTTTTTTTTCACCAGGCGAGGCAAATGGCAGCCGTACTCCTCCGCCGGCTGATCAGCACTTACCATGAACAGGTGTGGCCCGAGTTGGGGGCAGATACTCAAGAATGGGTGAAGGGTGAGCTACTGAATGGGATACAGCAAGAAACCGTCCCAGTGGTCCAGAGACGAGTTTGTGATGCCGCTGCCGAGTTAGCGAGAAATTTAGTGGGTGAGTAGAGCTGTTGTTTCACCCCCCCCCCCCCCAACCTCAAATATCCGAATCCTGTTCCAAGTTCTTCTAAGGGCATCTCCAGGCAAGATAATCTTCTTTTTAATTTAATTTATAATTTGCCCGAGCGATCTAATGATGGTTGAATCATCGAGGTGTGGGTTTGATTCCTGGTCATGACACTTGTGTCCTTGAGCAAGGCACGTTTACCATAATTGCTTCTCTTAACCCAGGTGTATTAATGGGAACCTGATAGGGCTGAGACAGTATTGTGTTGGATTAATCCCTCGGTGCTAATTTAACATATTTAAGCAGGGAGTTGAGAAAGTTTGAGGAAGTATGCCCGATGAACAGGGATAACAGTGTTGTAAAGTGTCTTGATCTAGCTATGCGATATATCCAATTATAAGAACCAATTATGATTATACCGCCTCTACATGTAGGTGCATACTCCCAAGGTACCTCAAAAAAGGTTTTTGTCCTCGGTTAATCTCAGCATTGTGCCTTTTTTCCCTTCTTTTTACAGATGATGATGGCAACCTTCTGTGGACAGAAATTCTAAAATTTCTTTTCCAGTGTGCTTCATCGCAGACTGTTGGGCTCAAAGAAAGTGCTCTTCATATCTTCAAGTAAGAATGATCAATCTTGATTTCTTTTCTATTCGGTGGCTCCATGCTGAGCATGGTTGGTTTGGCTGTGCAGTACTGAATCCATTAAACTCGGGCAAAACATTTAGACTCTGATAATATTGGTATGCTGGCAGTGTGCTAAGCATGATTGGTCTGGGTTCGAATCCCACCCGAGTAATATGCCTGTGATTTTTTTTCACAGAACTCTTTGCAGTAGTTTCCATAAAACTTTGTCTATGCTGGATGTTTTGTTTTTAGAACATGCATAAGTTAGAGTTAACCGTGCTAATATCTAAGAGTTAATCTGGAGGTTTTCTGTATTTTTTTTTTAGCAACTACCCAGGTATCTTTGGGAATCGGCAGAATTATTACCTTGATGTTATCAAACAGATGTTAGCTCAGTGCATCGCTGAGCAAGAAAAGTTCAGTGTAAGTCTTCAAAGTGTCTCTGCTTTTATGATTTTTGCAACCGGTTTCCCCATAATGTGAAGCATAGGATCATTATGATTTCTGTAGCTGCTTTTGTAGGTAGACCAAAAGCAAGTATTTGGTTTCACAAAAATATTCAAAGCAGGTTATGGGAGTCGAGTCTGGGACTTTGACTCAAGTCGTCTCGAGTGGCATTTTGTGGCCGAGGAGTTAAGAACACCTGACTAAATCTCTGGTGTTTCTGCTCTGATCTCAGAGTGTGGGTTCCAGTTCCAGTCTTGTCCTTATGCAAGATACTTTAACATAATTGCTTTGTCTTTTGGTTGGGACATTAGGTCGTAGGTCCCGTGTTCTAGGATTGGTAGTGCACAGAAAAAGGACACAGAAAAAGGACCCTGAAAAGTTATCGTGAAAGAGTAAGGGTTAACCCTGGTGTTTCTGGTTCACATAGCTAGCACCCTTGCTTGACAGGATTCCGCAGGCTTGCAAGCTACAGTGATTAAGTTCACTTAAGACTGGGGACTTGGCCTGAAACTTGCCCTGAAAGACTTGGGACTTGACTTGAAACTTATCCTGAAAGACTTGGGACTTGACTTGAGAATTAATCTGAAAGTCTTGAGACTTGACTTTAGACTTGCCCTGAAAGAATTGAGACTTGGCATGAGGCTTGTTTTGAAAGACGTTGGACTTCTGACACTGGTCCTAAAAGACTTGAGATTTGACTTGAGACTTACCCTGAAAGACTTGATACTTTCTCTGAAAGACTGGAGACTTTTCCTGAAACACTTGCAGACAAGTCTGATTCAAGGAGATTGTGACGAGACACCACCCGTGACAAAATCTTTCAAACTTGGTAACACTTGCAGTTAAACCCTATACTCCATCTTGTCTTGCGGTGACAGGTTCGACTCTTATCAGCCAAGGCAATCATTTCTTTCATGCTGGCAGAGGGCAGCGACAGTGGTACACAGAGACATTTTGCTTATCTCATACCAGCTGTAATACAGGTAAGAGCAGAGGGTAACATTCACCCAAACCACCCCACACCCACCAGAGTCCATGAATAGAGCAGGGCACTCCCTATGCACAAGCCGTTGTACAAATTGGGGCTGATATGCCCCCCAATTTTTTTCTTTTTCAAAGATCAAAAAACACAACCCCTCCCCACCCCCCCCAAAAAAAAATTTAAAAATCATAAAAGAAAAACATTTCAAATGCTCCAGATTGCACATTAGAGATTTACAAAGCCAAATTGCAAGTAAAAAGTAATAACCATTATTGCTTTTTCCTTCGGATGGGACGTAAAGCTGTACTTCCCGGGTGGTGTGAAATGCACATTAAAGAACCCAGTGCAATTGTTGTTCAGAGAAGGGGTTTGCCCCGGTGTTTTCTGGTATGGTCAGGCCTCGAAATAACCCACAGCACCCACAGCAATTGCCATAGTGCCCTGTGCTTTTGATGTGGTGCCCTTTGAAAAGTTCCAAAACAAATTTACATTTTCCTCAAAGAGTGCCCCTTACCAGAGGAAAATTGCCGTGCCCCTTCAAGAGCGAAGTTCAAGGCCTGTATGGTTGACTGCATATTGAGCCACAGCACCTGTAAACCATTTTGGTGCTATGTGATTATACGGGTCTTATATTCCGAACAATAGCTCCACATACCTTGTAGAAAAAAAAATGAGCGCTTTGAGACGCCCTAAGGTGTGATAAAGCGCTATGTAAGAACTGCGTATTCACTTTTATTATGAATAAATGAAGAAATTGTGTTTTCATATCCCGAACTAATTTTTTAGGTTTGTGTGGAGAGCGTCACAGCAGGAGATGACGACACATTACTGAAGAGTTTCATCGAGCTTGAGGAGTCCGTTCCCAAGTTGATCAGACCGCAGCTTGATACGGTCGTCTGCTTGGCTCTTAAGGTATTAAGAACGGACCCAAGACAACTTTTTGACCTCACTTCCTGAATCTTCGCATGGGCAAAGGAGGCAGTCGCCTCTATGCCCCTGGGCCCAATTTCGTAGAGCTGCTTAAGGACAAAGTCCATGTAAGCTGTAACTGCCGTATGACTAGGGATCACACCCAAGTTTATGATACAACCGGGAAGCGGCAGCAGAGGGATCACTTATTTATTTCAAATATCAAGTAATAAACCACAAGGGAGACTTGTTAAAATGGCCTTTGACTTACATTAACCCTGAACAAAAGTATCAACAAAATAGGGAGACTGCCAACAGCTCAGTTGTAACATAAAGAGTGCTGGCACGTTAATACGGAGATTGCAAGTTCAATTCTCGCTCTCGGAAATGTTTTCTTTGTTCAACCGAAAATTATTTAACATTTATCCAGTCAGTTTCACTTGTGGTTTATTTCTAAAATTTTATTTTGTACACAAGCATATCACTTTTCATAGGTTGTTCTTCAGGGACTAAAGTCACCTACATGTATGGTAAGGAAAGGTTTAAAACGAACACTGATCTTCCCCAATGAATCTTTCATCCTCTACTGTATGTATGTTTCCTCTCAGATAATTGAGGATAAGAATTTAACGGATAGTTGGCGTCAACTGGGTGTTGAGATGCTGGTCACGCTAGCAGAGACGGCTCCAGCTATGGTCAGAAAACTGCCTCAGTACATACCGCACATTAGTAAGTACATTACAAGATTTCAGGACTTTCGGGCGGAGATGGGGGAGGGGGCGGGAAGTTACAATTCGTTTTGTGCCCGGTTCAGGGAGGTAAAGCTCTATGCCCTTTTATCTGGGCACACAAAGTTTCCCTTTTTTCCAGTAACAGAACAGAAGGCCAAAAGCAATTAATAGCTCCTGACAGAAAATATGCCATTACGAGACATTATATTATCCCTACTCTAATCTGATTGTCGTTTTTTGGGGTCTTCAGAAAAACCAACAAATTGTTATAACATGTTAACAGTCCCAATTCCTTCAAAATTCTATTCAGAAAGTTGATTTCATTGGTTAATTATAATAGTTGCTTTTCACTGGGCCAGGAATACCCATCTTATCTGAGTCTGGACAATTGGGTTTGACTTGATATAGAGTACAGTATTTTGGAGGATTCAGGAGGATCTGTAGTCAAAGACGCTTGAATGTTATAAATAAAACTTGTTCTTATTTTCCCCCCATTCATCAGTTACTCAGATGCTAGGTATGATGGTTGAACTGGAAGAAGATCCAGAGTGGGCTATGGGAGACGATGTCGACGACGACGATGCAGATTCAAACGCCGTAGCCGGAGAGAGCGCCCTCGATCGCTTCGCGTGCGGGATTGGAGGACGAACGATGCTGCCACAAATCAAAGTCACCATACCACCTATGTTACAGAATCGTAAGAAGACGTTCTAAAAAAATTCAAGAAGTTTTATGAGTTAGTGTTCAGCCTGAAGACAATCGGAGCATACTGATTGATGAAACTCGGGCATTGTTAAATCACCTGCTGTTTTCAGAGCCACCACAATTCATTAGAGAGTGATTATACAGTGTAATGTCAAACCATGCTTAACATTAATGCTTTTTAATTGTTTCCCGCCATTTCTGCAACCTAACATCAAAAAGTCTTTCCTCAAACAAAAAGCAGGCCTGTGAACTTTGGTTGCAAACAGGACACCGGGGCTTGTGCTTATTTTATTTTGTTTGTAAAGTGGCCCACCGGGCGAGTAAACTGTGTATTTTACTTACCCTTGGGAAGGAAGTTTTGGTAGCCCAGATTTTAAACATGCATTGGCATAAAAATGTATCTTTCTGATGTATTAATGGTAGCGATCACAACCAGTTTAATGGTCACATGAAGTTACATTCACACAATCAAAAGAAAATTGGCTCATTTTAAAAATGTATAATTCACATCTGGAAAAGAACAAAGTAGGTTGCAGAATTTTTATCGGGCCACAGGCAAGTTGAGAACTGGTGTTCACTCTGAAGCAGTTTTTACTGCAGTACAACAGGACAACGTGCTAGTGTTAAGGGTGAGCTCTCGACGTATCAAAGTACATTAAAACCTGCCAGTGGGGAAAATTTTAATAAAGGAAATTTTTATGATGTTTTGTTTGTATACAGCTGATTGGCGTTACCGACATGCAGCTCTGATGGCCATTTCGGCCGTTGGTGAAGGATGTCACAAACAGATGGAGACCATGTTAGGGCAGATTGTGGAGTCCGTCTTGCCCTTCCTTGGGGATCAGGTGAGTGACCCCCCTCTGAGGGTACTTTGCAGTCCTGTGATTTGTCAAGTCTATTTCCGATGTCAAGATGATTGTAAAATTTTGATTTCCCGTTCATACCATCCTCTGGATATGGCCATGTCAGAATGAAGCAACTTCCATTGGCTGCACCGGAAATGTTTGCCATTAGGAATTTTTGTCTTACGGGCTGTAGCCACTGCTGAAGCCATCAATTTCGAACATAGCCGGACAATGGAATACAACAGATTCACAAAATGCTGCCATGATATTTGGTCGTGTTTCCTGTGTTCACTAACATTAATAAGTACTGTTTCTCATTTTACCAAAAAGGGGCCCAGACTATTCTGCTTTTCCAGTTTTAAGCCAAGTCCGAACTGGCAGGTATGGCTCTGGCTAGCTTTCCACATCCTCATGCATTGAGTACGTCCCAAGCAACAGTTGTAGCCATTGCTGTAGCCGCCAGTTTAAATACAGCCTTAGTCTGGGTACAATTGTTGTAGGGAAACAAGCCCTACACTTCTTCGATGATCATCCCAAATATATTTTTTTGAACCATTTCAACAGCATCCTAGAGTTAGATATGCCGCATGCAACGCGCTGGGACAGATGGCGACAGATTTTGCGCAGACGTTTGAGCGTAAGTTCCACCAGAAGGTCGTACCAGGTCTCCTCGCCGTGCTGGATGATCACGAACACCCGCGGGTTCAGGCTCACGCCGGAGCAGCCTTGGTCAACTTCAGCGAGGCCTGCCCGAAGAACCTCTTCCTGCCGTACCTGGATGCCATCTTGGCTAAACTGGAAAAGGTCCTCAATTTAAAAATCAACGAGGTAATAGTGCCACCTTTTTCTTGACTAAAATAACATGAGGAAATTCTTTATGAAAGTCTGTTTTTTACTCCTGTGTAAAGCAACAAAGACATACATTCAGAGAACATTCTTTATATTTCAGCCATCTTGTTTTGTTATTCGTGTCCAACAATTCTAAAGAACAAGACAAGTCCTTAGTATCAGTCTTTTTGGTTCTTTTGATTTATGTTCAGCCTATTTGTGGTTTTATAGACCCCCCCCCCCTTGTATAGGCCGCCATCGCTGAGCACAGGCAAGCGCGTATGCGCAACGCACATTTCTCGGCCAATGATAGATCTTCCTGTGACCTCAGAGAAGGCCTTGTTTAAGCTTGTGACATCATATCGAGGTGTCTATTGATTTATGGCCAGAATCTTTTTGATTCCTTTCATTTATGTTCAGCCTCTTTTTGGTTCTATGTACTTATGTTCAGCCTCTTTTTGGTTCTCTTGACTCATGCTGTATTATGACCTATTTTTTATTTTATTTATTTTTTCAGCTTGTCCAAAAGGGCACCAAGTTGGTTCTGGAACAGATGGTCACAACCCTAGCGGCAGTGGCCGACACCGCCGAAGAGAAATTCCTGCAATACTACGACCGTTTCATGCCCAACTTGAAATACATTGTACAAAATGCAAGCATGAAAGAGTTCAGGTTACTGAGAGGAAAGACAATAGAGTGCATCAGTCTTATCGGTTTGGCTGTTGGAAGAGAAAAGGTAATTGATATTTGTTTGAAATTTTTCTTTTTTAGGATGGGTGCATCTTCTTTTCTTTTTTTTGCAATTTCAGGAGCATAATATCATTGAGCTGCCATTGAGATACAAGTAGGAAAAAAAATTGCAGCGAAAGTTGCGTCCGTTTTTTTCTTTCATCCTAGTAAGCATTTCTTAATTCAGTTTTCAATGAAATCCAAAGCTTTACTGTAATAGACTGAAGTGTGTGGAAGGCACATCATACAACTGTCGTGCGCTGCAATTTTTTTAAAACAAAATATTGGAAAGTGTTTACGGATGGGCGCTTAAATTTGCTTTCTCGGAAATTGTGTCTCAGTTCTCGATGGACGCTAACGATGTGATGCAGTTACTGCTCAAGTCCCAGGTTGACCCCAACGACCTCGAAGACGACGACCCGCAAGTGTCCTACATGATCTCGGCGTGGGGTCGTATGTGTAAAATCCTTGGCCGTGATTTCCACCAGTATCTGCCTCTGGTCATGGGTCCCACATTGAAGACTGCTTCCCTGAAGCCTGAAGTTGCGTTACTGGACGGTAAGTGTCGTGAACTTCAAGGAAACTGCTTTTTTTTTTTCCCTCTTTTTATGAGAGAATTCCTGACATTGGGGGGGCATTCCACTTTGGTGAACAATACGAGTGTTGGCAAACTTAAACCCACATTTGGTTAAGGTGTGACGTCAACAGTCATACAATTCAAAGACCATCTGACCAACGACGTCTCTCCTGATTAAGGTTTGGACGTTTAATCATAAACTGTTTCAAAATTTTGTTGACGTTTAATTGAATCAGGTAGGGACTAAAAAACCCAATTCACATAGTGCCCCCGAGCAGGATTTGAACCAAGGTCCTAGAGGTGGAAGGCGAGGAAAGATACCGCTTCACCAACCCGACCGCCAATCACAACCACCTGCATCAAAGAAAAACTGAAATTCTTTATAATAACTTCACCCCTCAATGTTTTAATTGTTGTTGCCTTCAGCTGATGAAGCCAAGACAATGACGGAAGACGAGGGATGGGAGTTTGTGAATCTGGGCGAGCAGCAGAGCTTCGGCATCAAGACGGCGGGGCTGGAGGACAAGAGCACGGCTTGCCAGATGCTCGTCTGCTACGCCAGAGAGTTGAAGGAGGCCTTCGCTGATTACACCGAGGAGGTTGCTAAGATTATGGTGCCTTTGCTCAAGTTCTACTTTCATGACAATATCCTTTTTTTAGTCGCTGCAGAAACAAGGTTGGAAATGCAAAGTCGATAGTTGAAGCTTCTCTCAAACTTGTAACTATAGGATATATATATATGTATGTGGCGTGTCGTGGCCGAGCGGATAAGTGCACTGGACTCGAGCTCTGGTGTTTCTGATCAGCAGAGTGTGGGTTCGAGTCCCGGTCGTGACACTTGTGTCCTTAAGCAAGCCACTTAACCATAATTGCTTCGTCCTTCGGATGGGACGTAAAGCCGTTGGTCCTGTGTGTTGTGTAACGCACGTAAAAGAACCCAGTGCACTTATTGCAAAGAGAAGGGGTTTGCCCCGGTGTTCCTGGTTTGATTGGCAGCATATTGCGTCACAGCACCTCGTAAACCATTACATGGTGCTATAAAGGAATAGGTCTCATACTTTAAAATGCAGCTCCACATACCTTGCAGGAAAAAAATACTGAGCGCTTTGATACGCCCCTAGGGGTGTGATAAAGCACTATATAAGAACCAAGTATTATTATTATTGTTATTATATTATTATATTTGTTTTATACCATAATAATGTGTGCCTTTTTGATTGAGCGAGCTAAGAATGCATTTTCCTTGACTGTGGCTTCTCACTGGTAAGATTCACCGCTGCTGAGTCCATGCCACTGCTGTTAGAATGCGCCAAGGCTAAAGGCGACGCCTACGTTGCCTCCATGTGGAAATTCATGTACCCGGAGATGATCAAAGCGGTGCAGACTGAACCGGAAGTTGAGATCTTACAAGAGCACATGGACTCGCTGTCAAAGGTATGAAATGCTCAGTCATTGGTAATTATGTTGTTTAAAACCACAGCTAATGATTATAGCATAAAGTCGTTATTGTGTTTTTTTTAGAGCAAGAGGACATTCAGCGTTAGTATTGTTATATTTTTCTGGTAATGAAACCGAGAATGCCTCATAAAGTGAACTTGATAGCTGTAGCTTGCAGGTCTGAGGAAATCTGTAATTAATGGTGCTTGCTATATGCGAACCAGAAACACAGGGGTTAACCCCTGCTGTTTTAAGATAAGTGTTCTGGGTTGTTTTACGTGCCCTAGCAACCCTAGTCCATTGGACCTCTGGCCTAATGTCACATCCAAAGGACAAAGCAATTCTGGTAAAGTATCTTACGGACACAAGTGCCATGACCGGGATATTGGAGGATTGAGGCCAGAGCCCAATTTCCTAGAGCTGCTTAAGCACAAAAAGTAGCAAAGCACAACAAAATTATGCTTACAAAAATTAAGGTTACCAGCCAAACTACCATGTCACGTGTACAGTTTGTGACTGGTATTGAGCTAATTTCTGCTTAGCAGACAAATGTTAAGCAATATTTTCTGCTTAAGCAGCTCTGTGAAATTGGGCCCAGTGCTTGAGTCAGGTGCTCTGAACTGCTCGCCCATGACACGCAATCAATTGAATGAAAGATAAAACCAATGTTTTAAAAATGTTGACTTCTCTTTCAAAATCGTGGAGGGTGGCTTAAAGGAAATAACTGAGAAGTTTTGATTGGTTTGTCTGATTTTGTTGTTGATTTTTTTTCGCAGTGTATTGAGTTTCTCGGGTTAGGGTGTATCACCAATGAAGAGATGGCGGAGATTGCCAAGACGTTAAATGATATGCTGGAAGAACACTTCAAGAGGCAAGATGATAGACAAGGTAAGAACATCGGGGAGTTTACCAGTGTGAAGGACATCAAGAATATTAGATGAGGATTTGAAAGATGATTAATTTGCAACGGGATAAATTATATTATTTGGTTTTACTCCTACACTGATGTGTGTAAAGCACTGTGTAGTCAGTGCTTTCAGATGTGTGTAAAGCACACATCAGTGCTCACTGATGTGTGTAAAGCACTGTGTAGTCAGTGCTTTCTGATGTGTGTAAAGCACTGTGTAATCAGTGCTTTCTGATGTGTGTAAAGCACACATCAGTGCTCACTGATGTGTGTAAAGCACTGTGTAGTCAGTGCTTTCTGATGTGTGTAAAGCACTGTGTAGTCAGTGCTTTCAGATGTGTGTAAAGCACTGTGTAGTCAGTGCTTTCTGATGTGTGTAAAGCACTGTGTAGTCAGTGCTTTCTGATGTGTGTAAAGCACTGTGTAGTCAGTGCTTTCTGATGTGTGTAAAGCACTGTGTAGTCAGTGCTTTCTGATGTGTGTAAAGCACTGTGTAATCAGTGCTTTCTGATGTGTGTAAAGCACACATCAGTGAGCACTGATGTGTGTAAAGCACTGTGTAGTCAGTGCTTTCTCAAGTCCTGTGTGAAAAAGTCCACAGGCATATTACTAGGGTGGGATTTAAACCCAGGACCTTTGCCAATTCTAGAGCAGATGTCTTGCTACTAGACAGTGCTGTAGTCCAGATCTTGAAGTCCAAGACCAAGACACCCGAGACCGAGATCGAGACCAGCCCTCCGGAGACCGACACCGAGACCAACCCCAAGCAAACATACAAATGTACGGTTTTGAAGTCGAGGTCCCCTCAGTGCCCCCATGCTGTAGTGCTCTGCTTTATTAAACCAAAAGATAACATCTTATTATTAATATCTTAATTTCAGAAAAGAGAAAAGATGAAGATTACGACGATGTAGTGGAAGAAAATTTACAAGATGAGGTAAGGTTTTTTTTTGTAGTTGCTTGAGGTTGTCCACTCCCAGCAGGCGCAGATATAGTGAGCCTGGTGGCCAGGGATGAAATAATGGAGGGAAAAGCTTGGGGGACATCTTAAGGAGTTGCACTCTTGACCCCTTGAACCGACGTCACAATTGGTTACTGTCTACCCCTGCTCTGCCATTTTGAGATTCAAATGACATGTAAAGATATGGGCCCAATTTCATAGAGCTGCTTAACGGCCGATTTTGTGCTTACTGTGCGATTTCCATTTCATAGCGCAGCTAACCGTAAACGCACGAAAAAGCATGCTATCATTCCAGTGCTTACTGTATGAAAATGAATGACGTAACAATGCAAGCGCAAGCTGGCCAACTAATTTTCTTGCTAACCTGTGAAATAGGTTTGCGCTAAAGCAAATTTTTCTGCACGAAGACTTGCTTACCGTTAAGCAGCGCTATGAAATTGGCCCCTGGTGAGCGAGTAAACGCTCATGTGCCTTCTCAAGTGTGTAATACACGGTATAATGACCGGTAAACTGACTCCCAAAGTTGACTCCCCGAACTTGACAATTTATATTTCATTCCCTTCCCCCACCTCCACCCTTAGCATCAAGATGACGCATACCTCCTGAGCAAGATCTCCGACGTTGTTCACGCCATCCTTGGTACCCATCGGGAAGTTGGTGTCCCGCTCTTTGAACAACTTCTCCCTCAAATGGTCCGACTATTGGTAAGTAGGGGGTGTTCGCTGAGTGGGTTTAGCTCTTTTAAGTTTCTGATCAGCAGAGGCTGGGTTCGAGGCCCGATCTTGACGCTTGTGTCCTTAGGCAAGAAATATTACCATTAGTGCTTAGAAAATGTTTGTGCTGAAAGGCAAGTTATACTTTTGGTATTTGTCAAAGACCAGTATCCTCACTTGGTGTATCCCAACTTATGCATTAAAATATTACAAACTTGTGAAAATTTGGGCTGAATTGGCCATCGAAGTTGCAAGAAAATAATGACCATAAAAACACCCCTGTTGCATATAATTGTGTGCTTTCAGATGCCGAGAAAGGCTTCATTCTCAGATTCAAATTTTGGGGGTGAAAAAATTACCTCTTTTTCTAAAACTTCACTACCTCAAAGTGTGTAGTTTCTAACAATGTTTTATAATATCAACAGCTCTCCAGTGCTCTTTACCAAGTAAGTTTTTAGGGTCATTATTTTGTTTAGAGTAATTACCAAAAGTACACTCTCCCTTTAAGTAACTCTATGAAATCAGGCCCTGGATAATGAAAAATACTGCTAATTCAAATATTTCTATAATTTCCGCTGATAATTTGTGTTTTTTTCTTTGATTGATTTCAGTCGGTGGATAGACCGTGGACCGATAGACAGTGGGGAGTTTGCATATTTGATGATGTCATAGAGTACCTCGGCCCTGTAAGTGTTTATTTCATTCGTCCCATCTCTCGTGACAAAAACTTGTTATTCGGCATTGTAAATCAGGCTGCATTGCTGCATTGTGCATTTTCGTCTGGGAATGCCGTTGCTAGGCAATTGTTGTGTTGGGCGGGGCTTGATGGGAAAACATTGCCTTCGGGTTGGTCGCTTAGGGCTCAAAAAGCATCTGTTATAAAATGCATCGTTACAGACATGAAACAGTAAATTTATACCCCAACAATTAGGGGATGCAATAAAACTCCTGCAGTGGCCTTTACATTGATTGACAATATTTGCCTATCTCTCTCTCTGGTTCCAGGCTTCATTTAAATATCAGGAGTACTTCTTAAGTCCGTTGCTACAATTCATTTGCGACAGAAGTGCGGAGGTACGGCAGGCGGCTGCGTATGGATGCGGGGTAATCGGCAAGTTTGGCGGGCCCCAATACGCACAGGCATGCTTAGGTAAGTAGACCAGACTTCTGTGTACAGATTCAGAAGAAACGCACAAAGATAGTGATTGACTAGTAGAAATAACAAGCTGGACTGCACTGGTTTTTTTTCAAAACCCAATGGTGTATAAAATAAACTGCTACATTAGAACTGTTTATTATTATTTGGGCAATAACAGTGTGAGGAGCCAGGTTTCAGCTGTTAATGGTGGCTGGCTGCTGTTAATGGACCTCGCCTTTGGCAAGGTTTAACAACGGCCACTCACCAACCCGGTCATTACCATGCAGTGAAGATCGGTTCCTCACACTGTTATTGCCATAAATAAATACCTTTTAACGAAAAAAAACTAATAATTATAATAATTTTAAAAATCATCTGACTTTGTGATTCTTTTGCTGATATTTTAGAAATGTTCTATTCTTGTTCAAGGTCCATTCTTTAGCCTGGTCAATTTTTGCTTGGGACCTATTCTCTTACACATTCACTTTTTGTGCATATTTTCAAGAACCAGACTATCATGACTATAAACTTTGAAGATTAGCAGCATGGGCATACCAGCTACCTTAAATTGATACATTGTCAGTGCGTACACGTGGTATGACCGTGCACGCGATGACGCGACACATTTTCTCATTAACAAAAAATATCAAACAATATGCACAAAGAAAATGGTTGATTTGATAGTTCCCGCACAACAAGCACTGTGCATACAGAACTTTGACACAACAATACGCTTATGTAGGGGTCGTTTATTCGCTAGTTCACAGAACCAGTCTTTATATCACATGTTAGTACACTCCCACATGACCAGTCTTTGACCAATCAGTGCATAAACTTTCTGAGGTATTTATGAGTATTATTTAAATTGTTATTTTTATTGTGGGGTTACAGAGGCGATCCCAAGGCTCTCTGCAGTCATCGCCGACCCCGAGTCCAAGTCCAGAGACAACATCAACGCGACGGAAAACGCAATCGCAGCAGTCACCAAGATCCTGCAGCACAACAACAGCAAGCTCAACCTGCACGAGTTATTGCCCGTCTGGTTGTCGTGGTTACCCGTCACCGAGGACAAGGAAGAGGCAGTGCATGTCTACAGTTTTCTCTGCGATCTGATCGAGTCGTAAGTGACACTTTTCTGTTGGGTAGCTGTTGGGTAGCTGTTGGGTAGCTGTTGGGTAGCTGTTGGGTAGCTTTTGGGTAGCTGTTGGGTAGCTGTTGGGTAGCTGTTGGGTAGCTGTTGGGTAGCTGTTGGGTAGCTGTTGGGTAGCTGTAAAAGTCTGGATAAAACAAATATTTTTGGGGGTTTTAACCATACAGCGATGTGTGATAAACACTGGATACTCAGTGCTTTTCTCGAGTCATGTGAGAGAGAAAAAATCCTGGGCATACTACTTGGATGGGATGCGAACCCATGATCCTTACCATTCTAGAGTAGATGTCTCAAACACTAGACCAACAAGTGTTCCTGGTGATGTGAGGCTAGTTCGAATCCTGGAGACTTGGCCTGAGTTTGATGGATTCAGTAGTACACGGGCAAACTAACCAAGCTTAGCATGGAGCCAGGCATATCAATCTTATCAGAGTCCAAAGGTTTTGCATGGTAGAGTTTGATGGATTCAGTACTACTGTGCCTGGAGCCAGTTATACCAATCTTATCAGAGTCCAAAGGTTTTGCAGGTCGAGTTTGATGGATTCAGTACTACTGTGCCTGGAGCCAGTTATACCAATCTTATCAGAGTCCAAAAGTTTTGCCTGAGGTTGATGGAATCCTGAGTTACAAAGACAGACCAATCTTATATTAACATCATAAAATAGAGACAAACCAATACTTGAATTAGAACAAGTGCCGAAGATTTTTCAGAATTTTTGCATCATGAATCATTTTTCCTGCTCCCATTTCTCCTGCCTAGCAATAACCCCATCATTCTTGGGGACAACAACAGCAATTTGCCAAATCTGTTAGCCATCTTGGCGGAGTCGTTCATATCGGAAGCTCTCTGCGAGGACGTGAACTGCCTGCATCGCTGCATCCACATCGTTAAACAAATCCAGGTGAGAACCCCATCTCTCTTTGAACAACTTTGACCCCTATGGTCCGCTTATCCTGTCGGTAAGTTATTGCATCACATACGGGCATATCTGCTGCATGGCCAAAGCTTTCGTTACTTCCGGCTCCGTAGCTGACATTTTTGGGGGTGCAATGTTACCATTACAGGAAAGCTCCATTAAAGAAAGAGGCTAGAATAAAACATCCTTTTCATCTGACAACTAACACTTGTTACCTCCATGTGATTCCCTTTTCTAAACGCTTGACATAATTGCATCATGCACAAACCAGTAGGTCTGCAGTTTAATGACCCAAGTAATTAAATGTAAACACACCCACTGGTGAAAAGGATGTACAGTTTCCAAGTTTTTGTGGCGAAACTCCGAAAACCTTTAATAGAGCTTTCCCGAAATGACCAAAATCACATTGTTGAAAAGCATTTTTTATGACAGAAATTTAACTCTGTGAAGAGCTTGAGTCTTTGAAGAACACATGTAAAACCCAAATTCAAATATTAAACTTTTCTTGCAAAAATCATCAAAGAAAAAAACTAGCTTGAGGCAACCTCTTTGGGCTTCTGGTAAAAAAATGAAGAAGCCCATTTTGTCAGAATGATGGCATCAGATGT
Organism: Pisaster brevispinus; assembly: GCA_023634235.1. Lineage (NCBI taxonomy): Eukaryota > Metazoa > Echinodermata > Asteroidea > Forcipulatida > Asteriidae > Pisaster > Pisaster brevispinus. The sequence continues at coordinate 14,650,382 of JAMKCF010000014.1, read as the reverse complement.
CTTGGATGATAAGAAATGTTGCCCCGGAAGGTTATCGAATACGCTGGCATTTTACACCATTTTAGCGTGAGGTTAGAGACTTGTAATTTTGTCCCCGCTCACATGAGGACTCTATCGATTGGAAAAGTAAGTACATCACAAAATTGAACTTGTCATTTCCCTTCTTCATTAAACGGGAGTCAATGGGGGTGAGCTTACGGCTCACATTGACTGAACACGTTTCCAAAATCCAGATCAAAACGATGCATTCAACGTTTCGATCAGTGTACTCTGCAGGTATTCAAGAACAGTCCAAGCTCAGATCAAACACATAATTTTTTCCCCACTCGCATGATGACTCTAGTTATTGGAAAATGAGTACAGCACAAAGTTGAATTTGACGTTTCCCTCGCTCTTCAAGACCTTTCGTAGTATACCTCAAATATGTTACATTGTGTGTTTTCTTGTTTTCTGATGCAAGGTTTTGTTTGTTTTTCTCCAAACAGAGCAATGGGAAATTGTGGGAAGCTTGTGCCCAACAGCTATCAACGGAACACCAACAATCATTAATAAACGCCCTGAAGCTGGTGGCTTGATCATTGAACTTTCACTTTTGAACCCCCAGTCCATCACCTTTCGGCCAGTGCTTGGTGTCGGAGCCCGCCGTTGTTAAATTAAACAGCCTGAAGATCCTTAAATCTTTGTGTCTGTAATGAGTATGGCCTGTGCTCCATGTGTCTGGTGTGCGTTAGGCTTGATGTGTTGTGCGTTAGCCTTGATGCGTCGGCATTAAGCATAATGCGCTGTTAGTTAAGCTCTATGCGTTAGGCCTAATGCATTGAGCACTAAGTCCAATGCGTTGTGCATTAAGCCTAGTGCATTGTGCATTAAGGCTTTGTCTTGTGCAGGCAACCGAATGCGGCGTGCTTGTTGCCTTGTGTACTTTTTCACAGTTAACGCACTTCGTAAAGTGCATTAGGCTTAACACACAATGCATTTTGGGAAGTGCGTAAATGTGAAAATGCACACCAGGCAACAAGCATGTATCAATATTGTGTCATCCGTTAAAACTTAATAAGCCCCACTGAGCAATTGAAGCAGATGATGGAGCTTGCAAATGGACGCATGGAATTTCCCCCTGATTTGTCTAAAGCCTGTTTCTCAACTCGTACCAATTGTGACAGCCAAGCGAGTATTCCTGCATCATGATTGAAAACCAGGTTGTACTGACTGTTTAAATCACAAAAGTTGCATTCATTTCGCTTTCACATGAAATATGAACCGGGCTTTAACAGAAAAAATCGAGCTGATAGATTCTATCTGAAGTGTCTTGGACCTAGTATCTATCATTCGAATCAAATTTCTAGAACCCAGTTTTGTTGGAACCCTGTGTCTGTAGGGACTAATCTAAAAAATTGGAACCTTTATTATGGTCTTCTGACTGCTTTCCAAACTGGCAACCTTTAGACTCTAGGTGGCAGCAGACATATACTGTAATTTGTTATTGTTGATATAATTATGAGCTCGGGCATATTTTCAGAAGTTGATTATTTGACCCGGGCCAAATTTCATAGCACTACATACTGTGATATTCTGTGGTTACGCCGTGCCGCGGCCTGTAGAAATACACAAGTCACAGGGCCCCATAAGCGCAGAATTATTTGGTAAACAGTGCTATGAAGTTGGGCCTTGGTAAGTCTGCCACCACTGAAGAGATACATAAGAGGGTTGTACAAAACCTTGCAACACGGCCCGACAACAGCAGTATTTATGACAATTGAGCAAATGGTGCTGAGCTATCACCTAAGACAGGTCAGGCACCTTTTCACATAACCGGCATTTTGTAAGTGGACATGTGTATGTAGTTTACCCATATTGGGTGATGACAAGTGCTCCATATATGTTTATTATGTAAATCTATGGTCACCACTAAAGATCTAGAAATTCAGATCACTGGAGTTTTGCCAACTATGCAGTGTGCTTTATCGAACGCTGTCAGGTTAAACTTTCAAAGTGCATTCATCGGACGAATTCAGATGAGTACCAGCTAACTGCTGTTTTGTGTATGGACCGTGCAAGTTATGTGCATATTCAAACATTAATTTCAGAACCTTTGGTTTCCCATCCCAATCTGCATTGCTTTAATTTGTTAGAGAACCAAATTACACACTTTAACAGGTTCCAACTTTGGAACAGGTTCCAAGGCTCCAACTTTGGAACAGGTTCCAACTTTCGAACAGGTTCCAACTTTCGAACAGGTTTCCTCTTTGTAATACTTCAAAGGTTTGTGCAGTCTATTGCTAAAGAAAAGTAGGCTACCAAATATGGTGGTTGCTAATTTTGTAGAAAGGTTTGTGGCAATACCATGTACATATAAACCTCTCTTCTGTCTTGTGTGTGACAGTGGTGTAACAACTTGATGTTTCTATCAGTATGCCTGGAAGGTCTTCAAGAGAAAGCATACTGATCGAAACATCAATTTGTTTCGCCACCGATTTCTTTTCTGAACCAGCACAACTCATAGAAAAGAAATTTATGTACACAGTGTCCCCACAAACCTTATTCCGGAGTCACTGCTGACAAAAATGTCTGAAACTGGGATCCAGATCTTTAGGAGGTACATTGAAATGATGGCATTTCCACCTGTTGGTAACCCCTGGAATTATACATTCCAAGGAGCTTCTGGGAACAGTTGCCTCAGTGCTAGAGATGTAGATCAAAGAGCAGGATTTATCTTCACTATAAGAAAGTAACTGCAATTTTCTTTTACTGGGTATCCATACAAAAACTGAATTCAGATAAAAGTCTGGAGTTTCACATCCCTGGTAAATAGATTGTGTTTCCACCATGCAGTGTATCATATCAGACGGATGATATTTTTCAGGTTTGGGATTGTTGTGATAATTTTTTGAGTGCAATGTGAAAGTGATGGCGATTATTGTAAAAAAAAACAGGAAACACTCTTTCCCAAGCGGAAAAAAAAAAAGTTCGAGCAAATCCAACAGCATATGGCAACCCAACAGTCAAACCTGTTAGAGCTGCCAACTCGACCTAATTCTGCAGAAAGTTCTCTAAAAATAAACCAATATGTTCTGATGAATAAATTTGAAAATCTCCCCTTGGAAACGTTTTCCCTATTTTGTCGAATGTGGTTCTAAATATCTCATTGATTGGTGTACAAAATATCACTGATTGCAATATGCAAATGTTGGAAGCTCTGACCTTCAACCATATTCATAGAGCTACTTAAACAAAACAAAAGTAGCTCAGCACAACAAAATTATGCTTACCAGAATGAGGTCACCAGCCAAAGTACAATGTCAAATGTATTATCTGTGACTGGTACGCTGCTAAGCAGAACATTTACAAGCAATATTTCCTTCTTCAAAGCAGCCCTGTGAGCTCGGTCCCGAATTACGTCATGCTAGGACATGCGCGGTAGACTCTAAAAAGGTCAACAGTATGGGTGTCTTCACTTGAAAACATCTGTGTTATTTTTAGATCCCCGTTGACTGGTTACCTTTTAAGAGTCGCCAAATTTCAGCGAATTTGTTTTAACTCCGGTTGCTTTTTAAGAACTGTTGTTTTCGAGAATTTGTCGGTTGAAATAGACGCACAGTTCAACAAACCAATATTGGATCATCTATTTAAGCAGACAAAAAACATTGACTAATAATTTTATTGACTGAAGGTCTGTTTGGGAGAATCTTTGATATTCGGAAATACTTTAAAAAGGACAAATTTTAAAACTTGAAGTTAGCTTTAAAAATCTCGCTCGAATACGAAAGAGCTGATTCCAGTTTTGTTTTTTTCTGTGACTTTATTATTAAAGTGTTTTTTGAAAACATCAGTAAGTTACAATTTGTACACTAGATTGCTCTGTACCACTTTGATAAATTAAACACATTGTAGAATTGTAAAATAAAAAAATGGGGGTGGGGCGGTAGGCAGTCTGGTATACAGTATAGTTAATTACAAAGTAACCATGACAACTGTAAATTTGAGAGTTTGTATTGTGTGGTTGAAGCTGAACTAAGCTTTTTTTCTGTCGAGCTGTCATTTATTTTATTTATTTTTTTGAAACACATCAACACCGCCTGCTTTAGACACGACATTCGTAAAATTGTGTTTCATTATATTATTTCACATTTAATTCATTTTTTTATTTTTATTATTGTATTATTATAAAAAAAATTTTTTTGTAAAGCTGGCCTGCAAAGAAATAATACTTTTCTTGATTTTGATTTTTTTGCCCCCTCAAGAAAGTATGTATTGTTCTCTCTTCTTTTTATGCAAGACTGCGCTTTCGGACTGTTTTCTTTGTGGTAGAGTTTAGTTAAACAAACAAAAAAACCTAGTAACTATATAGTATTGTCAATCAAATCAATAGCTAAGTAAATACAAATTCATGCTTCAATTTATTACTAAGAATGCACATACAGTTGCGATATTTGTATAAAAAAATATAACAATAGGAATCGAAAACTATTTTCTACTTCTACCTATAATGTTAAAGTTTTGCCCAATTCTTTTTTTCTTTCTTTGTTTTTCTTCTTCTTTGCTCTACATTTTTAAAATATTCGTTAGCATCGATTCATCATTGTCAACAAGATTGTAAACTTTTCCGTTTGTTGCTTAGATATAAAGAATCAGTAAAATGCTGAACAGAAATTTGACATCAATACATTATAAATAAAACTGTAAAGTGTTTTTTTGGACTAACTCGATTGTGTGTTTTGATCTGTGTTTGGACTGTTCTTGAATACCTGCAGAGCTCACTTGATCGAAACGTCGAATGCATCGTTTTGTTCTGGATTGTCGAAACGTGTTCAGTCAATGTGAGGACAACCCGACCAGCTGTAAGCTCACCCCCATTGACTCCCGTTTTTGTGATGTACTTATTTTTCCAATAGATAGAGTCCTCGTGAGCGGGGAAATATTACAAGTCGAATTGCCATTGTATTTGATACCCTTCCAGTGCAAAAATTGTCAACATCCCAAACATCCGATGACTTCACGCAGAAAAAATGGGTCTCTACATTTTTGTACAGGGATATATTGGTTCATAACTGACTTTAGATAATATTCAATCAAAACTACCTGGAATTTGACCTTTCGACTGACGAAAAATTCCTCCTTGGAATGTAAAGATCCGTTAGTTGTTGAAATCCAATGACGTTATGTTTCAAATTTCGCTCTGAAAAAAAGTCAGTTATGAACCAAAACATCCCGTGCAAAAAATGTATATACCCATTTTTCTCAGAATGATGTCATCAGATGTTTAGATGTTGACAAATTTTGTGCTGGAGTGGTATCGAATAGAATGGCAATTTATATCATTTTAACGTGAGGTTATATCCTTGTGATTTTCCCCACTCACAAGAGGACTGTATCTATTCGAAAATGAGTACATGTACATCACAAAATTGGATTGGTAATTTCCTTTTCTCTTTAACCTCGTTATAAGACAATGGGTGCCTTTCTATATGATGAAGGGGCCCAGAATGGAGCAATTTTTATCACTGCAATATCCGTAGAAAAAAGTTTCTGACGTAAAATTCACCGACCGAAGTAGGGCCAATATCTGCTTATGCCCCAAATTCAAGGGTTCATATAGGCGTACAATACTTATCTCTACTGTCTGCTTGCATGGACCACTTTGCTTTCAAATGCAAATGTTCATTTTTGTTGAACTAAACGAATTAAAAAGGACCCGCACCGGTTCGTTTTCGTACCAGGAAGACAATCCTGCCGTTAAATTAACCATTAATTAACGGACCATTGGCCACCCTTTTTCCACATTAAGCATGGCGCACAGAGTGTTGTCATGTGGTGTTGTTACTGTGTGTTGTTATGCACATTGCATCCTCACTTTCGCAACCCCCCACTTTCGCCACAACCATAATAATGGAGGTAGAAATTAGGTTCTACCATGGAGGTAGAAATTACCTCCATGGTTGATTGTATACAATCGTCTTAGCATTATGCAACCGCTTAATAGACATAATAGAAGGGAGAAGTGCATAAACGTAGCTCTCTGAGCTAACGTTGGTAAATAGACTGTGTCACGCAAGAATAAACATATCGACCTCGAGTGCCTTTTCTCTATGTAAAGATAGGCAAGTTCCTGCAAAAGTGTGATAAACATGTGGTTACAGAAAATAACTGGCTATCCACCGGTATTCCGTCTTATGACTGTGGAATCTACACCTCAAGTAATCAACAAACAGCACAAAAGTAAGTTGGCATTATTTTAGTGTTCCCAGAACTAACTCTGCAAAATCAAAATAATAATGGAATTTCGTTTATTCTATGACGTACCGCCAGTTTGCCACCACGTTCTCCAGTCGTGGTGATCTGTGATGGTCATTGTTAGTGATGTACCAATGACCAGTATGGCATGAGCATCCATATGTTATTGACAAAACTGAACTTATCATACTGGTAGTGACCAACCCTGGTAAAGAATTATACAATACGTTTGCTACCAAAGTAGTTTAGCCACTGACTGGATTCTACATGCTTGTGACGATGCCTAGACCTTGATTCCAGCCTTAAAGGTAGATTGGTTTGGGTAATTTTATGGTAGTTTGTAGGCCAAATTATAAAGTACAATAAAAGTCACATGTGAACGTTTCAGCTGAATATACTTTGTATTTGTTAAGGGAGGGGGTATCTTCGGTATCTTTCACTAAGATCGTCGAATCCATCCGGTTTAGCGAGGTGACAGCGGGTACCAACCGCGTAAAATATATGGGGCTCTGGTCATCCTAATTATTAGGTATTGTTCCGTTTTCAAGGGCGTGTACTCAGAGAGAAAATAAGCTGGAAAAGGAAAGTCTTTATCCAAAATGAGCTTTGTTTACATGGGTGGATGGGGGCGTGGGGGACACCGAGTGGGGAGGGGTGCATGGTCGACCTAATCCCCAAATTCCGACAAAACAAGAGCACTCGAGTACTAATAACTATCAAGGTCGCTAACTTCCCCCGATGCGCAACCAGTTAAGTTGATCTGCATTACCACAAGGGCTGAATACCCCGGTCAGTTATTAATTATAAAGTATTAGGTATATACTGCCTACTATATATCGCACGTGTTATAGTCCAGGAACCAATAATGATAGGCCTATACTTTGCACTCACTGTTCACGTTTTATTTGGCATGTTTTCAATGATAAAATTTGTTTGTACTTGATGAACATATTTTCTGAGACAAATACTACCCCCCCCCCAAAGTACAAAAACAACTTTACAGAACTAAATTTCACTAAATTACATAATCACCAAGGAAAAGAGCTACTTCAGTGTCATGTCCGACTAATGTGCATTGCCAACATTGGCTTGCCCATCAGGTCTTGTCCATATGGATCTTTTGCATATTGCTCTACCCGCAGTCTTGCAGGCTTAGGTCTTATGATCATTAAAATGGACCATTGCATAATTGTTATTCTACACACAGAACTTTTTGGCCAGGTCTTTTCCACATATACCCATAGGTCTATGGGTTAGTACATGAACTGATACTCATTATATGTTTAATGTAATTAGGAGCATCATAACCCATGGGCCTGCGTGCCTTTGTCCGGGGTTTTGCTTTTGCTGTTTTGTGCAATTACTATGGAATTTTAAACTGAACTAAAACTAAACACAGATATGGGCCCCATATGAGATCAATACGGGTAATAGCCCTTTGCTATACTGTTATTATAGCCCATTTTGCTCAGATCATTTTCCCATTTGGTACCCAGGTCTTTGCATATCCTGCCCAGCACTGCACACCCAGACACCCCGTGGGGGCCTTCCGCATAAAGTATCCTATATACCCATAATGGGCTTCCCATGTCTTTCCCTTCTATGGGCCTCTCTATACCCACATGGGCTTGCCCGGGTCTTTCCCATTACCCATATGGGACATTGTAGATTATGCCCACATGGGACCCAATATGATTCCCGCGAGACGAAAGTGAGGATGCAATGTGCATAACCACACTCTGTAGGCCTACGCCTTGATGTAAGGGGAAAAAGTGTCAATTGGTCCGTCTATTTTAATCAACAAAATACACGTTTCAAGGCGAGGTAGTCCCTGCAAGCAGACGGTAGAGATAGGCAGTAATTCAATCGGGGATAAAGATGAATAGGGATGTATAACTGTTTTATTATTACACCCTTGTCAACAACAACAATGCCATTCCCTTGTCAACAACAACAATGCCAGTGCCCATAATAAAAAGGTGACTTTAATCGAATTTGGCTGGTAAGGTGAAAATGTACGGGTACTGCAGCAAAGCTATTGAAGCGATCTCCTGTGACAGGACAGCTGTTTCAATGACGATCAAAAGAGCCGGTAGCGGCAACCAGGAAAGAAGACACGCTTTATGCAAAGCTGTTTGTGTATAAAAGGCTTTCAAGAACTCTTTGTGTTGGATGATGTTTGCTTTATAATTCGTCTGGTGTTATTCTCACTTATATATACGTTATACCGACTTGAAATCCAGTCGTTTTACACTCGCAATTTCCAGCATTATTACTGAGACGGGTGTACAACTTCGCCCTTGGTTGTCATTATAGCAAACGAGTAGTTACAGCCAAGGTTAACGACTTGATTTCCAGACTACAAGATCCGTAATTAACACCCCTGAATCAGAGAACGAATTATTTTAACAGCATGCACTATGGTGGCCCTGAAGGGACAGATCGCATATCGCAAATATTTGCGAAAAAATTCAAGAGATCACATAATTATAATACACGTGTACACACATTATTTGCGATATGCGATGTCCCTTCACGGCGTCCATAATTATTACGAGCTCCTTTTAATTGCAAAATGGTCAGAAGTGAGCTGTCTGCAGAGGTTGTGTTCCGTGGAGTGCCTTAATTGATGAGGTGGTGTTCATGGTGGATGAAAGGGAAAAAAACCCAACCAGCACTTCTTAATAACAATGATAATAAACATTTGGGAGGATAATCATCCTAACTCTCATCAGATGAGAAGCTGAATTGCGACGGACGCGTCTGCAATGGATTCGAGCCGCAAGCATGCAACTCGCAAGGTGGGCGCCTTTTGGCACCGCCATCCACACACCACATCGCCCACGTAACATATTGACCAAGAAGCACAGCCAGAGATCGAAAGTGTTTACGTGGGTTGTTTGGGGTTTTTTTTCCAGAGGAGGAAAATCTCAGGGCCCGGAGTAAAGCCCTCGAGGCATATGAGAGAACCAACGCGCAAGTCTACTCACATAAATGGCCTTAGCCGGGAATTGAACCAGGAGGGTCACAGTGGTGAGAGGTGATGAGCGCGATGAGCACAAGCCAAAGCTATGTCACCATAGTAATAGGGTTACCGTGTAGGTCTGCGGCTACCCATATCAATAAAATTATCAATAAAATAATAATTACTTCCAAGCCTAATTTTCTCACCTGTACTTCTAATTGTTTTGTTCTTAATAGCCTTCTCTGGATGCGGTGAATTCGCCAGTATTTTGATTTAACGCCCATCAAACATGATGGAGGGCAACGCTGTCGACACACAAAGCTCATCACCGGGCGTTAAATACCGGGACAGCCACGCTAAGAAAATAGACACACTCCGGGTGTTACTTCCAGCGAGGCCCGGTAAAAGGTAGGCTACGGTAAAAACAAGAAGAAGACAAACTCCAATTACTGCTCATCATTTTTTTCTCAGGTTGGACCCAGTAAAGTAAATCTACTCTTCAAAACAACAATGATATATATTTCTCTTTTTGAATGGTGTACTTCCCAGTGATTCAAGAGTTGACTATAATACTATTAGGTCTTTTAGCACAAAGTGAAGTTGCTCTGTCCAAGCGCCTGATGAACCACGTATAAGCAAATCTCACATAGCGCCCCGTGCCCCCCACTCCAACAAGTTTCAAGTGCCCCCCAACTCCAACAAGTTTCAAGTGCCCCCAGGTGCCCCCCGCGAAAAAAACTTGCGATAGTGTTCACAAAAAAATAAAATAAATAGAAGAGAGAAAAAAGAGAAAAATGCGTGTTTGTATGTTCAAAATGTAGTGAACAATCGCAATCGGGAGTGCTTACGCGGCCACAAAATGCCATAAGAGGATGGTGGACCCCTGCAGCGACCTCGTTCCAAAGTAAAAGCATGCTCCCCCCCCCCCCCACTGACAAACTCATTCCCCTGGATCCCCACTTAAAAGCAATGCCCCCTTGCCCCCGCCCCCACCCCCGACACCAAAAAATGCTGGCTACGCCGCTGTGTATGGGTCGTCGGCTTACAAGGCGTGAGAGAGACCGTGGTGGAACTTTCTGATTTGATGGACCCTTGGAGCTGTGTAGCTCACAAGCGAGTTAGCCCCAGTGTGGAGCCCTATGGCACTCCCAAGACTCACTGGACCACTGTCCCTGACCGATTAACACTCGGTCACCTCTTCCATCCAGTTTTTGATAGAATTCTTTAAAATCCACTGGAAATAATTGTCATTCTTTGCCCTTAAAAATAGCGCTCGATCGCAACATTGACTTTTTCTCAATATTATAGCCTAGCTGTAACTGCTTGCAACTTTGGTTTAAAAAGAAAAGGGTGAACTATCATAACGTGTGTACAGTAAAGTGTTTTGACTGATGTGCGAATTGCGTCGGCGGTATTAATGTTTCGCCAGTGTTTCTTGCCGTAATTTGTGACAGAGATAAGGCGAGGAGTCCACTGGACACGTCTGGGCTGTTCAGCACCCTGATGTACTCATTCCTGACATCGATATACCTCAAGGCTCATCGCACAGAAATTACCGAGGACGCCCTCACGAGTCTCATGTCGGACAGAGATACCGCCGCTGTCAACTGCGAAAGGTAGAACACCCAAACATTACGACTTTTTCTAGTTAGGTGTCAATAGAGCATTATTATAAGAGTGAAATATTTCCTTGTTATTTTTCCTTGCAGATTTGAACGACTATGGAAGGAAGAGACAGCGTCCAAAGGGGAGAGAGAAGCCTCTCTCAAGAGAGTCATATTCCAGTTTATACGCACTCGGTTCCTGGCTGCGTCTCTTGTCTTGGTCTGTGGACTGACCAGTGGATTTCTGCTGACGGTAACAACTTTGCCTATAACCATTATTACGGCTATTCAATGTACGATTGTTAGCATTGAGTTGCACTCTTTTTGAAACACTTCCATGGAACCAATTAGTGACTTAGCTGGTGGCACTGCGTAGCCCCAAATACTAGTGCCAATAACAATAACAATGGGCCGAGCTCCCGTTCTCTATGCCGTGTGCAAGTAGGGTCTTAATCCCCCCCCCCCAAAAAAAAATTAAAAATAATAATAATAATAATAATAAATAAATAAAATAAATAAATAAATAAATAAATAAATACAATAAAAAATAAATAAGTAAATAAATAAATAAATAGGTAATACAAAAAATGAAACAAAATAAAAATAAATAACGTTACTTGCGTTACATTACGTCACGTCACTTAACATATTGTTACATTGTGTTGTGCCAAGTTACGGTATGTTTATGTAGAGTTATGTTACGTTACAATCATTTACTAATGTTACGTTACACTGCATTATATGTAGCATGCATCACGCTATGTTACATTTCATTCTGGCTGCATCTTATGTTATACCAACCTATCAACTATATCTCTTATTCTTATCTTCTTTTTTTAAAGTTCTCATTCTCTAGTTAGGCACATTTAAGCCCTGGGAGGCTTCCACTTTTGTATGATTACTAAAAAAAACCACTACAGATACAGTACTATCCTGGCTATAATTTATAGCACAGACAGAGGAAAAGTTCTACTTTGGGCTAAACCCTTGTTGACTTCAGGCCTAATCAAATTAAGCTAGTGAAACAAGAAGGTGAATAATAAAATGTACCGTTAAGATTGAGGGCTTCAAACGGTAAGTCATGACCCATGTTATTTATTTCACTGTTTTCTCCAAACTGCATTGCCCTGGGGTGTCAAAGTCCTTGATATCCTAGACCGGACCATTCTACAAATCTAAGAGGGGGCCAGGTACCAGAGTTGTGTAGTTTTTTTATTGAGGGGCTGGAAAATATTTTCACTCACATACTTTGTGCACAAAATTGTACAGACATACAGACCTTCCCCAGATATAAACTTCTGATTTGTCACCCTCTGGAGCCATCTATTCTTTGTAGCAGGCTTCCAGATGTCTTTGCTGACAGCCTGTGCTAGGTTCTAAGGTTTCTAACACCTGTCCCCCTGACAATCAAACTTTTTGGCTTACTGGGGAGCCAGTAACTAATGGAACCTTCCTGCATTTTTTGCAAGAAGGTTCCATTAGTTACTCCCTCACTTAAAGGTGTTAAATAATCTCTATTGTTCCCAACAGGCGTTTGTTCTTTACCTTGCCATACGGTATCTGGAGGAACCGGAAGACTCCATTGGGTACAGTGTGGCATTAGCCTTTGCGCTGTTCTCGTCGGCTGCGTGCCGGGTAGTGGGAATGAACTTCATGTGGTATCTCAATATCCGGACCGCAGTGCGCCTGCGCAATGCCCTCATGATGTTTTTGTATAAGAAGGTTATGAGACTGCGCAGTACATCCAAAATATCCGTTGGAGAGGTAAAGTTATTTTTTGATTTCTCAAAAGCTTAATAATCATTTTTTCCTGAAAAAACCCCCAGAAGAAACACACTTAATTTTGAAGGCCATCACGGACAAATTAAACATCTTTTGCAAAGTACATTCTCAGCTTACATAAGTGGACCAAAATTTGTCGGTTTAACTTGTACAATGGAGTTCTCCTTTGAAATGATGCTGAAATATTTTGTTGGAAGTTATCTTTAAAGGAAATTTGGGCAAAGATTCTCTGGGTAGCCACCAATTATGAATAAAGCGACTTTGGCTATGCCCGTTGTTTATAGTGCAGTGATATCGTAATCTCTATCGGCGATTTTGCGGTAGTCAATGGCGAAACCATCCATTTGGACACGTAAGTCCTTACTATAGGTGGCTATATCAGTTCGCATTCAGTTTTGAAATAACTCTCAACTTTATTCTTTCCCAGATGGTGACTATCTGCGTTAATGACATGCAGCGTCTTTACGATGCCGTGGTTTTCCTCCCAGTCCTATTCGTCAGCCCGGTGTTCATTTTACTGATTCTGATTGGATGTGTACTAGTCGTCGGGGTACCAGCGACTCTGATGGGTACTGCAATGCTTCTGCTATTCTTTGCTTTCCAGGTCTGTGTGAATAGAGTATGACATTTTTGCCCACAAGTTTGCACTGGTACCAAACATTGTTTTGAAAAGTAAAGTCGCTTGACTCATCTCCTTTTCAACATATCATGCAACCTAATTTATTGGAGATGATGTGTTTTTATACAAACTGCTTTCAATGAACAAAAAAATATCAAACTTATAAGTTACTTTTAGAGTTTATACTACTACGTGCCTACAGTTGCTTCTCTCAACCCCGGAGTGAATGTGCTCTCAGATGTGTTTGAGCACTACATACAAAAGGTGGACCTGATCGAGAACAAAAAAAGTCCACATAATGTAGGGACTTGGAACACTGTGGACTGACACACCTCCACAAAGTGGTTTTTTTTTACAGTGTAGAAGAAAGTGTTTTCTTAAGTGCAAAAGGAATGTCCACGGAGTGAATGCAACACAGAGCTTGATGGGTTTTTGTGTGTGCAATTTATTATGGTTTGTTGCGCTACGTTGACAGCACAATCTGCATACTACTCAGGAAGCTGATGTGGCTTATGTGATATCTTTGGGAGACACAAAGAACGAGCCCTACAAAATGGCTACCTGGAAAACAACGACCCTCACACGAGGTCTTTTATTATAGAACACAATACGAACAGTAGAGGGCGCTTTTACAGCTTATAAGGAATGAATCAATGGCACTAATGACAGGGATAACAACTATCTTGTGCCATGAATGCTATTGACCCCCTTGCACAACGGGCAGCGCACTTACACACGCCCATCCTGTCCACCATTTTGGGAATCAAAAACATACAAAAAGGAATTGACTCCCAAGAGATGGTGGATGCGCATTGAGGTGCGTTTTGCATTGTGCAAGCGGTCAATACTTGATGAATACCCACGCGTTGTCAATCATTATTATTTATGTCCTTGCAAGGTGACTGTTGCAATACAAGTTTTTGTGATTCATAATTACTGGAAGCATTTTGTTTTGCACTAAACAATCGTTCAACATTCTGTGGAAAAAGTGCAAATATATTTTTTTTCTGTTCCACATTGACAGGGTCGCCTTGCGAAGATGAACATCCACATCCGCCAGAAGTGCGTGAAATTAACGGATGGGCGCACCCGCCTGATGAATGAAGTCCTTAATTGTATTAAACTCATCAAGATGTACGCATGGGAAGACATTTTTGTCAGTAATCTGTCCGGTAAGCAAAAAGAATGTCTCTATAATTGTGGTTGTTTGTTTGTTTGTTGGGGTGTTGGGGTGTTTGTTTGTTTGTTGTTTGTTTATTTGTTTGTTATGTTTTGTTTTGTTTGGGTGTTTGTTTGTTGTTTGTATGGGTGTTTGTTTTGCCATTTGGCTGTTTGTTTGTTTGTTTGTTTGTTTGTTTGTTTGTTTGTTTGTTTCGGGTGTTTGATTGTTTGTTTATTTGTGTGGGTTAGTTGTTTTTGTTTTGGGGGACAGGGTTTGTTTGTCCATCTTATCAAGGAGTGTGTCTTGGTAACGCTATGCATCAATTTTGTTGTAAAACACTCGTTGACTATATCAGAATAAATTCACTTACACCATCGTACTGTTTCTGATAGTACCTTTTATGATTAGTATGTCTTTTGGGGGGTGAACAGAATCCCTTTCAAATGTTTTGATAAGAGCCTTTAGACTCGATAAAACAAATTCCAACCAGTCAAGCCTCCTGGAAGGTATCTGTCGAAGACATGATTCATTTCAGTCAGGTGTGTCTATTTACTTAGCCCCAGGCTAAGCGATTTGTTTACAACCCCTGTGGGAATTGTAGGTCGTTGATAGAATTTGTTGTCAGTCAAAGAATCAAGCCGGGGTAGTTTCAATTTTCTATGCTATTTGGCTAGGTCTTAATAACGAACTGTGGGAATTGTGAAAATTTAAAACAAATATTTTTGGCAGAGTAAACACAATTTGTTTACAAACTGACTGTTCAAAACACTACCATGTCATCATGGAGTGTTTTAATCAGTACCAATATTATCAATAATTCCACTGAAGATTTTCATCCTGCTCCCTGTAATTGTCACCCCCCAGCAATCCGACAGCAGGAGCGTACCTACCTACAGAGAGCCGGGTACCTGGGGAGCTACACCCTCGGGTTGGTGCTGTCTGCTTGTCCTGCTGTCCTCATCGCCGCGGTCGTTGGTAACCGACTGCTAGGCAATGACATCACAGCTGCACAGGTCAGTGTATTTTTTATTTATTTATTTTTTTATTTTATTACACTTCACACTGGCAAAACACTAAAAGGAATTCAAAGATACATCCTAAAAAATAGAACATAGACTGAGAAAGTGAAAATAAATACAAAAATTCAAAATTGTATAAAATACCAGGCCAGAGAGTGGCGAGGAGGAACAGGTTACCAGCACCTCTACAAGGTCGTCCTTCCACAAATTGTCATCCTTCAGATAAAAAAAAAGAAAAAAGTTTTAATATAACGTTTTTGGACTTAGGTGATACGAAAGCATTGGTATATTTCAATGTCAAAGTGACACTTTAGGTCTTTAAAAAAAATGGACAGATTGTTTAAATTTATACTTGACAAAGAAAAATACGACAAGTTGTTGTCTTTGTCCTCCTCAGGCTTTCACTTTAATGCAGTTATTTGGCTCCTTTTCTATAATCCTGTACCTGCTACCGAGCGCCATCAAACCATTATCAGAATCAGTGGTTTCCATCAGACGTATACAGGTGAGTACAGATTCATACTTTGTGGGTGAATTAAATGTAATTTTGAGGGTGGGGGGGGGGGGTGATATACTTTATAGATTGGCTTGATCATTTCGAATTCAATCTATTTGTACTAAAGCTGCAATCAAGTTAAAATGCAGCCTAATAATCCAGCGTTTGTTAATCCCATTTACTCAAAGTGGGTGATGTTGGAGATAGTTCTTCTATTGTTCGTCTTTAATACTGAACGTATTGATATAAAGGTATTGGAACTAGGGGGGAGGTTTCTTTCAAAGAAGACAGTCGATGTGGAGTTATTTCCTGTGATATTTCAGAACCTCTTGGGGAAAAGCAATTATAGTAGCCTGGAATTGTTATCATCCTTGTCACCCGCACAACCACATTAATAAAATCACGTTTAATTTACCTTTCAAAGGTGAACTCCACATTGGAAATTAAGCACGCTATTTGTTCAACATTATGCTCTGCAATACATTGGGGGGGAATACACCAACTTTCCCCATGGTACACTGCCAAACTCTTGGTGGCGCACTCTATTTTGCATCGCCCCAGTTTGCAAAACTAAGTTTCTCATAAATAACATGTTTTGGTTTTTGTTAATGTTTTTTTAAAAACAAGCCTATCCTAATGATGACAGAGAGCAATCGCGAATGGGATCTCCCGTCGGATCCTGGCCACGCCTTGGTAATAGAGAACGCCTCTTTCAGCTGGGATGCCCCTCCCACTAAAGCTGGCTCGGGAGCCTCCAATGCAGAAATCAACCCCAACACCAAGTACGCGTTAGTAATTGATGATGACACAGATGAGGATGAGAAGAATGAAGAAAGTGGAAACGCCGAGAGGGCGACGTCTGACGAGGACACTCGGATGCTCGATAGGTCCCTAGATGCATCACTAGGGCAGTCTGTGATACTGAGAAACATCAGGCTAGTTGTACCAAAGGTAAATCAAATTCAAACAAATAGTGGACGGCGGACAGCGAAGCCTTTTTCCCATCTCAAAACCTGTGTGCCACAAGTCCTTTTAGGCGATCTTTGAAGATTCAAAATGTTTGGACACACTCTTATTGATTTCTAATTAACGGGGCACTTCAGACAAAATAATTTCAAAGGATGCTTACTACCATTTCCACTGTAGAACAAGTAGGCTTTAGGATAAAAAGTACCTTTTTTCGGGTTGCCAAAGTTTTACCCTACAGTTATGATGAAAGAAAGTGAAAGAATTGAAGAAAAATCTACCAACTGTTTATAATGCAAAAAGTGTGGGTAGCCTGCAACTTGAAACTGTTCTGTATCTTCTTTTTGCAATGTTGAACCATAACACGTATATATACATTCTTTGAGCTATATGCTGTATTGAAAGATTTTGAATGCTAATGAAAGTGATAAGTTCGGAAGGAAATCGAACTGACGACTTTCCTCAAATTGTCTTCCACTAGACCAGTCACCAAGCTTGCCCATTGGAGACTTGGGCCCAGGTGTTCCAGTTGCATCAGTAGCAGCAATTTGTGTCCGATTGTTTTTTGGTCTTGTGGCTTGTTATTATTTGATTGTGACTATATCCCCCCCCCCCAACATCGATGATAATCACTCAACACTCAAAGCTTTCATAATCTTGCGAGGAAGAAATCTGGGGGGGGGTGTCTAGGTGTGATTTGAATCGAATGTTTTAACTGCCAGACCACCAACCTCGTCCTGTAACCAGAGGCCAGTTCGAATGCAATAGACCTTTATCCTGGTGTGGCCATCTTGGTTTTCTCCTATTCAAATCAATGTAACGAAATAGTCTGGTTCTTTTTTGTATAACGAGTATTTGCACTTATTACTATTTTTGGATACTGGGAACATGACCAAGATGGTGGAAGCATGATAAAGGTCTATGAATAACAGTCATAAGTACCGCAAACAATTGCTTGGAGAGGACAGCAGATATAGCAATTATCATACATCGGTTTTGGGGGGAAATCATAGTTGCTCTTTTATCCCCGAAACAATTATTTACTTTCAGTTATTTTTTTTCCGTAGTCCCGTCTGGTAGGAGTTTGTGGCTCGGTAGGAAGCGGGAAAAGTTCACTCCTAGCCAGTTTGCTGGACCAGATGTTCCTCCTGGAAGGAAAAGTAACCTTAGATGGTACTTTCGCCTACGCCTCACAGCAGGTATACCACTCTTTTTCATCCTCCGTCTTTTACCTAAGGGCAGTTTGCTCATGCTTAGACTGGTCCCCTGTCTGTATCCGCAAGGAGAAAGACGGGCACTGGTCTTATGAATTCAATGGTTTCATTGGATAGACATGATATACATGCAATGACCTGGGGTGCGTTTTCGCGGTCGTAACGAATAACTGCTTTGGTTGACTTGGCCATTGGTTAATCACTGGTCAATGATTGAAACAGTTATTTGTTACAGTCGCAAAATTTGCTTTTTTTCCCCCTCAATATTAATCTACTACAAAAGGCTCCTTTGATTCTGGTTTGGCCATCATTATGTGCATGCTATGCATGTGATTGCTATATGGGTTGGCATTCGCCCGCTTCATGGGATGGCATTCGCCCGCGGATAGCATGCGAATGCTCTACCTAGTTTAAATATTTCGGCCTTCTGACATGCTATCGGCATGCTATGCGCATGCTATATGCTTGTGAATGCTATGAAAATTGCTTTTTTTTTCAAATGACGTGCTGGCATGTGAATGCTATGGGAAGGCTGTCCAAATAGCATTCACATGCTGTTTAGGAATGCTAAGTGCATGCTAATTGACAGCAGTCGGGTTTGGTAATGGTTCCTTCATTTTGTTTTGTTTTAAAAAAGGAATGAAAAGTTTGAGTTCAATCAATGTACACTTGCTTTTGTGAGCAAAAATATGAGTGTCGCATACTGTTATTTTCTTTGCGGTTATGTGCATAATTTTAAGGCTTGGATAATGAATGCAACTGTTCGAGACAACATTTTGTTTGGGGAAGCTTACGACGAGGAGAGGTACAAGAAGGCCATCTTCTCTTGCTGCTTGGAGAGAGACTTGGAAATCATGTCAGACGGAGACCAAACAGAGGTATGACGTAGTCATAATATAAGGAGACTCGGAATCCTGCATATCTAGAGAAAAAAAAGTAGATTAGTTTCGATCAGAAGAATAAATTGTCAGAGTCCAGAATAAACTAGCATTTTGGAGATCCCATAGGTACCATTATTTATTACGCTTGCCGCAATGTTGATTTGTTCCCACATTAGGGGCCTACGACTGTGACAAAATAAATTACCCTTTCTGAGAAAAACTGTATTGTCATTCGGTCGGAATAGATGCAGACGTTCAAACTTTGCAAGGTGGGATTACGATTAAGTAAGATATTGCTGTAAACACAAAGAGTTTTTTTAATTTCTTATTAAAGCATAGCTCAATGTGTAATGTGGCTTTATAGGTAGGGTCATAGATTGGATTTTGTCAAAATGCTGATTTATAGGCTGAATTTTCAACAAAGATACAACAAAATTCACCTGTGAAAGTTCCAGCTGGATACCGACTTGCTGTCTTTATATTTTCATCAAGAACATTGAATCCGTTCTCGTTTAGCAGGGTGACAGCGGGTATCAACCACATCTCCCGCCGCACACCACGGATTGAGAAATCTGAGAAATGATTCACTCTTAAATCGTTTCTTGGATTCAAATTTTGGTTGGATGAAAAATTATCAAAACCAGATTATTCGAAGGGGAACATGTCAAAATAGTTTATACTATAGCTGCAATGGTTCTCCTTACTATATAAGTTTTTATGGGCATTGATTTTTTGAGTATTTACCAATCTGTGACCCTATCTTTAATGTCTTGCTCGCAGATTGGTGAGCGAGGAGTGAACGTGAGCGGTGGCCAGAAGCAGCGGATTAGTCTGGCTCGGGCGTATTACTCAGACCGTGATATCTACCTCCTGGATGATCCATTGAGTGCTGTAGACGCTCACGTTGGTAAACACATCTTCAATCATTGTATCAATGGAGTGCTGCGAGGGAAGACCGTCTTGTTTGTAACTCATCAACTGCAGGTGAAACTGAAATAATACGTACGATTAAGAATGATTTGAGCAAAATTTATAGAATTTATCAATCCTTTTAATTTGTCATTTGTAAGGCAAAATTATCTCAGCTACAATGCTTCGTTTTAGTTCATTAAATTCGTAAGGAGATTTGATGCTTGTTTATTGCATTATCTAACGACTCAAAAGACTCGCAGATCAGAGCTGAAGAGTGTTCATGGTACTCGGGGGGCTTGACCCATTTTGGGGTCAGGCTGGTTAAAATGGGGATTTTGACTCGGCCTTTCTGTGTCGGTTTGACACACTTTTGGGGTCTTTTTGACACAGAGGTTCTGAGTCATACTGACACAGATTCCAGGGCCCAATTTCATAGAGCTGCTTAAGCACAAACATTTTTTGCTAAGCACAAAAAAATTTTGCTTACCAGAATAAGGTTACCAGCAAAACTACCATGTCACGTGTACAATTTGTGACTGGTATCCTGCTCATTTCTGCTTAGCAGGAAATTGTTAAGCATTATTTTCCGCTTAAGAAGCTCTATGAAATTGGGACCAGGTCTAAACTGACCCAGGTTAGGGTCAGGAGGCCGTGTGGGACCCAGAATCCAGGTCGACAATTCTGACCCAGGAGTTTTTAGGGTCAGAGTTTTTTAGTTCTTAAGTTCTACGAGAACTTCTAGTGGCTGAATCATCAGAGTGGGGGATCCAAGTCCTGGCAATGTTACTGTGTCCTTGAGCAGGATACTTGACTATCATTGCTTCTCTTCGCCACAGGTACCTGTGAGGGCAGGAGATGGTTCTTGTGATTGACTTAGTTTGGTTGGCTACCTACACATCTGCCAGCAGAGGCTGCACTCTCCCCAGTGAGCTGAGATGGCATATAAGGAATTATATAATTGGTTAAATGACATGAGCGTCATACAAATTGGTGGATACTGACGCTGTAGGAAGTATATAATAATCATAAGTTGTTGTCATGTACACAAATTGTTTCTTGTATTTAGTACCTTCAAGAATGTGACCATATTGTTCTGATGAGAGATGGTGGTATCTTGGAGCAGGGCACCCATACTGAGCTCATCCAGGCAGACGATGAATATGCTCGTCTAATCGACACATTCCACGGCACAGCTGGTGAAGACGGACACACCGGTGTACAACCCAAGAGCAGAGTGGGCAGTGTGAAGGAAAACAAGAGCGTGGATACCGACCGCGGGAAGGAGGGAAACAAAAATAATGTAGCAGCTGTGGAAAATGACGAAATTGGTAATCATAACCCAATTTCCCTTGATGTTAGTTATAAACAGTCGCATCCTCTTTAGGTGATCACTCTCCTGCCACCATCCAGGTTGTACCGTAAACTTTGGTGTGATCCCTGGCTATACAGCAGTTACAGGTTGAATTGCTTCTGACTAGCACCCTGAACAAAGATATTGACAAAATAGGGAGACTGCCAGCTTTAGGGCTAGCTAGCTCAGTAGCTCAGTTGGTAGACTGCCAGCACATAAAGAGCTCTTCTTGGTGTGCTGATGTAAGAATACACAATTGGAATAGCCTGAAGCATTTTAAAACTTTAAATTTTTACCAGTTGAAGCGTGACCAAAGAGGTTCCTTTTACCAAACAATTGTTTATTTAAAAATCAGTTTTTTCCATTCCAATAACGGCCTTGGTACAAAATATGAGACAAATTTGGTGTGAGAAAACAAAACGTTAGTATAAATTGCTTTAGATTATCGTTCTTAAATTCTCGCCCTTAGCTGGTTAATTTGTACTTAAAATAAACCCTTGAATCCTACCTTTATACTAATCCAGCCAAACTTATTAATGAGGAGGATCGAGGCAGTGGGACGGTGTCGTTCAGTACCTACCGTAGCTTCGTTCAATATGCCGGCGGTGTTTGCCTGGCAGTGACCAACGTCGTGCTCATGTTCTTGGCGATGTTAGCGTCCATAGCTACCACCGTATGGCTGTCAGTCTGGATACAGGAGATGGTGAGGTGGAGAACTGAAGTGGTAAGCCGGATGAAAGACGTCAGGTGGATTCTTAAAGTGCCCCCTCAAATAAAATTAGGTATAAAAACATTTACTTCTTTTTTGGGGGGCGAGCATGACTAGTTTCTAGACGGCAACTTGTAGTGTAGTCAAATAAAGAGCACGCAGAAGCAATTGGCTATCAGAATGCTTTGATCATGTTCATGTAAATTCAATATCCAAGATGGCACAAAACCCAAAACACCAATCTAATAATTATAACGCTTGAGGGCGCACTTACATTTAACCAAGGACATTAACGGTGCTTGTTGTGACGTTAAACATGAATACATCACTGACAACCTCAATTTTACTTTTCAAGAGCTTTGTTCCTTGACAGTGCTTGCATTAATGCACGTTTATGAAAGCGGAAAAGAGAGTGGTATTTTTACCACGAGTATTTAAAAATGAAGTCCGGTAACATTTTCAGTCCAGTATTGAGTACATGACTGCAAGAATTTTTCAGTCGAATAATGAGTATGAACTTCCTGTACGAGTATTTTGACCAAGAGCCGTCAAAACAGTCCTCGAGTAGTGCTTGCAACAAGTACATGTACTACAACACTGCTCCAATAGCACATAAGTTGAAACTTAGAGAATAACCTATATCGGCCTGTTTTAGAGCAAACGCCACTTCTTCTATTAAGAGAAATTGTGACCAATCAATTTAAATGATTGTCTGGATTGGCCAAGATTTGTTGAAACAGGTATAGGTGGTCACATAGCCTTGCGAAGGATGCTTTTAAAGATATTATTTTACTTATCAAGTAAGGATTAGTGCGTATTGGGGAACATGGAATTTTTTCATGACATTTAGCCTAGGGTCAAGAAATTTCCGCGATGACTTTGAATATCCAAACAAAATTCTAGTGGTCTGTTCCCTCAATTTAGCTAGGGAGCAAATACTATAGTGCTTCTCAGTTTTATGCCAGTTTTCAAGAATTTCCCTCATTTCCTTGGATTTCATTATAATACTATAGGTTTCTTTCAACGGCACAGACTCCGAGTCACCAACGGGTAACACCCTCGACGCTGCCGGGTCAGACGCCCCTCGGTACTCCCCAGCCGATGGGCCCGATGAAGACGACAATTTGGCCTTCTATGTTCTGATTTACATCGGGATATTTCTACTGGCTTTGGTCATCCTCGGAATCGCTTGCGTCACCTTCATCATGGTGAGCCGATCTCACTCAGTGACAGTACATCATTGTTTTGGGAGGAGCAAATTTATTTCCACTCTGTAGTTTTCTTAAAACACTCCAATCAATCAATCAAACACTCCAGTTATCAACCTGTGAAAATGTCATCAAACAGTGAGGACACGCTTTCAAGAGAAAGTTATTTAAAGTTGTCAGAGATTTTACAAACTCTCATAATTTATATACTTTTAGGATCTCGAAATCCGGAGATGTCCAGTAAGTGTCAATAAACATTAAAGGAAAATAAACAAAAACAATGATACAAAAAACAAAATTAACAAACAAACCAAAAGCAACTAAAACAACAACAACAACAACAACTACAACAACGACCAATGATGACGGCGACGGCGAGGACGACGACAACGACGACAACGTCGACAACAACAACAAACAAACAAACAAACAAACAAACAAACAATCAAATAAATAAAAACCCTCACTTACACCCTGCTCTTGTTGCTCTTTTATATTTTCACAATCTTCACAGACCCTGCTTAGAGCTACTACACGCATCCACGATAGACTACTGCGTAAGATACTGCGGTGTCCAATGGCATTCTTTGATACTACACCACTGGGTCGTATTCTCAACAGGTTCTCCAAAGATATGGATGAAGGCAATTAAATAAATAAAAAATTCTTTCAAAATATGACTTACCAAACAATTTGATGCAGCTTTCACAATGGATTTGTTGTTATGTTTTGATCAACAAGGATAATGTTTAAAAGCTAAAGAATATTATTTAGATTTACCCGTACACCGATGTGTGTGAAGCACTGTATACTCATTACTTTCCCGAGTCCTGTGGAATAAAATTCCACAGGCACATTACTCGGGTGGGATTCAAACCCCAGCCCTTTGCCCTTTGCCCTTTGCCCTTTGCCCTTTGCCATTCTAAATTTGATACACCAAATGAGGATACTGGTCTTTGACAATTACCAAAAGTATACCCTGGCTTTACGTCCAATAGCCTGGTATCGTAATGTACTATCCTTTTTTCTTTGTCTTTTTTAACACAGTGGATTTGATGCTACCGATCAATTTAATGAGGTCGCTGATCTTCCTTAGTGTCGTCTTAGTCATCCAGACCATCATCGGAATCATCCTACCTTACTACCTCATCGTCTTCGCTCTGGTCGTCATAGCCGGCACCGCCCTCTACGCCGTCTTCCGCAAGGGCTTCTGCGAGATCAAGCGCTTCGATAACACCTCACGGTCCAAGATGGTGTCCCACATCTCTGCTACGATGCAGGGGTTGGTGGCCATACGGGCATACGGTCAATCGGAGCGGTTTACGGCCAGGTGAGGGAGGTTTACGAGAGCAATCAAAATCGGCACTTGGAAATGAAAAACCATGATGCCAGTCTAGCTGAAAATAAGTCTAGCTGTTTTGCTTTTATGTCTGTATTATTTACGATTGTGATGATATTTTGATTACAGCATTTGAAACAAGCAAACATGATTTGTGGTGTCATTGACTTGACTAACAGTATTTCAGAAGTAAATAGACGTCATGCATAGGCCACCATCACTGATGTCAAACGATGGAAACGTGCAAGCCTGTACGCGCCACGATCATCTCTCAGCCAATGGTAGGTCTTCCTTTGACCTCAGTGAGAGCGCTGATTTTGCTTGTGACATTATGAGCTTCATCGGAGCATTGGCACAGGCATGAGCTTTATTATCAGATTAACACTAATCCTTTTGTCAGGTTTTGGTTTTTAATAAAATGTTTTTAACAAATATTTTTTATAAATTTGTCTCCATCTGAAAGGTTTACAGAGCTACTTGACACCAATTCACATTTGATGCAACTGTTTGGTATGGCGCCACGCTGGGTGGCCGTACGCATGGACATCATGGCCGCCATGCTGGTCGGCGTTCTCGCACTGCTGATTCTACTGGCGAAGGATACCGTGTTCTCCACTGTCGTTGCCGCCATGGCCCTGTATCAAGCACTTCTGGTAAGGGTACTTTGCTCAAAACGTTTTGCTGTATCACACTGTTTGGGTGCAGTTTATGTCTGGATGAAAGCTGCATCAAAACTTTGTTCATCAGAGAGCTCTCCTCTCTAATATTATATTACATAGTGTTCTTACCTGCGCTCTAAAATCTCTGGGTTGTTAGAATTCCAGGTCTAAAGCCGTGTTCGCATTGGATTAATTTTGTACGGAGACCGTGGTTATTTAGCATTCCAATAGGTGAAACTTACCAGCGTCCGCATTTTGGATTAAGGACGTGGGTAAACTAACTGACACGACCGTTGAAAATAGCCGACTATCTTAAGACAAACACAAGAGGGCGCTATCGCAGTGACCTTTGATCTCGGTGCACGACAGTGAGAATGCAAGGAGTGCAACCGAGCTTCCGTGTAAACATGTGCGTGTAAATCCGGGGGACCGGATATGGCTTTTTACCGGGACGACTTTTAACCAGATCGTGTTCGCACTGGACTTTTCGGCTGTGTTAAACTGACCTGATCAATTTAACCGGGAGGGAAACGTCCTGGGCTGTTTGCATTGGACTTAAAATGGTAAAGTTACCCATTTGCTCGGTTAGTTTACCCCAAATAAGTCCAATGCGAACACGGCTTATGGTGGCCTGACCCATTTCCAGGTCAGGCTAACTGGACTGTTGTCTAATCTATAGATCAAATTTGGTTTGAACCTCGGATTCTGCATAATTTTGACTCATTTTGACCCGGACTCCGGGTCAAGGTTTAGACCTAACAGGACCCAGATCCAAGTGAATTCTGACCCAAATGTTTTTAGAGTGTGTTATATCCGTTACTTTCAAACATTTAGACCTTCTTGCTACTATATTTTTTTTTAGTGCTCAACAATATTTGCATTCAGCTGTTTTCTTCATTTTGTACTGTGAACACCTTTTACTCTTTAAACGACAGTGAAAATGTTGGACAGCGCCTTTCATCAACAACAAAGAACCCAAAATGAGATAACGGAGGGGCGAGAAAGGGAATACAGGGCAGGTAGTATAGTCTGAGTTGGTTTTGATAATAAATCGTTTATTTACAACCATTGTACTTGTTCATCTTCTCAATACAGGTATCCGGCGGATTTCTGCAGGAGCTCGTCATTTCATGCACAATGACCGAAAGTTCGTTTATATCAGTGGAAAGAATGCTAGAGTACATCGAGGTAGAAAAAAAAAAAAAAAACACCAAACATGCAAACAAACAAACAAAGCACCATCAAAGCTTTCTAATGTGACTTTTGCCATGTTCTAATTATGCACCATCATGCGTTGAAGTATAGGACGCCCTCAGCAACATATCCTTAGCAACAGTCGTAGCTGTAGCCATAGCAGCCAATTCGGTTCCGGCCAAAGTGTAATATTTTGAACAAGAAAAATAGGTTATGTTGAAAAACAAATCCACAAAAAACAACCCATTGTTCAGTAAATGTATAAATAACTTTGTTGTCAGAAAACGCAATCTGAAGCTGAGGAACATGTTGAGGAGAGCAAGCCGGATGATTCCTGGCCCCCTAGCGGTGACCTGAAGTTCCAGCAGGTGGAGATGAGATACCGACCTGAGCTTCCGCTCGTCTTAAGAGGGATCACGTGTCACATACAGCCCAGGGAGAAGATTGGCATCGTGGGAAGGACTGGGTCAGGTAAGTGCAACCTTTCCCATCTTTGGCCTCGGAAAAGAGTGTCTGAACACTCGCAGACACACAGCTGTGTGTTGCAGTCACTCTGTGGACATTCCTTTTTTCTGTACACTGAAGGAATATCCTGTTCTGCAACACTGTAAGAAACACTGTGTGGACATGTATAAGTCCACATAGTGTTTCAAGTCCCTTCATTATGTGGACCACTTTTGTTCTCAGGTCCACACTTCCTATGTAGCGTTAAAACAATCTGTGTCCCAATTACTATGTGTTGACATGTTTGTGTTGATATTTCTAGTAGATTATTTTAAAACCTTTTACTGAGTGATGTCTACCGAAAATCACACCAATGTGGGACGTGTCCACCTTTAATTGGTGTTGTGGGGGATGGGGGGGGGGGGGACGAGTTGTTAGAAACCGCGAAGCTGTTCATCATCAGAGGCTTGCCAGACATCAGGGCACTGCCTGATACAATGAACGGACGTCTGGAAGGGTTTCACTTTTAAACAGAGGGTTGGATGTGTGTTGGCACTCACTTGAAGCCAAGTGGCAGATTTTGTACACTTTGTATGGTAAACAAAATGTTTTCAGCCCATAAAAAAACTCCAAACCCTAGGAACTGATCCCCCCACCTCCGATATGTGAAATGGTCCAGTCTAGGATATCAAGGACATTCATTTCGCTGAGGGCTTTGCAACTGGGAAAAACAATGAAATACATAACTTGTGACTCCTGTAGGAGTATGTTGCTCATTGCAGGGATTATTAATGAAATTGCTGAAGACATTTATCCACTATTCTTAAAATAACTGTTTTTCTTGCGCAGGTAAATCTTCGTTAGGCGTGTCCCTCTTCCGTCTTGTGGAGAACGCCTCCGGGGAGATCCTTCTTGACGGAGTAGACATAGCAACTCTGGGCCTGCTTGATTTGCGGTCAAAACTTGCTGTCATCCCTCAGGACCCAGTGCTTTTTGCTGGCAGCGTCAGGTAAAAATGTCTTCTCATATGTTGCAATTATACAAGTTCTTGAATGGAGTTTTATACTGAAGCACACCACCTAGAGTTTGCCCCGGTGAGGTCAATTTAAAAGATTGTCATCACCATTGAGTATTCACAGCGTGTACTTTTTACAAATTTCAGGTTCATGCTGAAATAATCACACCTTCTCAGAGAAAAAAATATAAAAAATATAGATTTGTTTTCCGAAATGAAATTGACATTGCAAATCAAGTAGAAGTTTGGTGTTCAACTGACTTGAAATTTATCACAATCGTGTATGTCAACGTTTTCTCCTGTGATGCTCTATGAATTATGTTACTTTTTCCCGGGACAAACACTTGGTGGCTTGCTGTATTGTGACACACTGATTATGAATGTTTTTCGGATTTGCCCTTGAAATGTTTGAGCTGGCCAACTGTTGGCGGTTTAACCATTCTGCTGTCGGATATTGTGGATTGTGGACTCCTGGTTTTTAAAGTCCTCATTTTCCTCATGCAGAATGAACCTGGATCCCTTAGAAAAACATTCGGATGCCGAGTTGTGGGATGCGTTGGAGAAAACCTACCTCAAGCGAACGGTAAGAATGTGTTACTTTGAATTACTTGGGTAATTCAATGTAATTCTTTGTAATTCAATGTAAACACACCCACTGGTGAAAAGGATGTATAAATTTTCGAGTTTTTTGGGGGCAAAACTCAGAAAATCTTTATGGAGCTTTCCCGTATGGGAGTTCCATGGTTAAGAAGAACAATGAAAGTGTGCTCATGTCTTTTGTTAATGAGATTGTAAAAGTTTCCATTCCAGTGTCGCAAAAGAAATAACCAAGCCTCTGACTTTATGTTATTTGACAAGATAGATTTCTTGAACTATTTATGCTGTTTTTTATTTACCAGATAAGTGCCTTAGACAGTCAGCTGGAGGCACGGGTGATCGAGAACGGGGAAAATTTCTCCGTCGGTGAGAGACAACTCATGTGCATGGCTCGCGTTCTCCTCAGAAATAGCAAGGTAAATTGTTATGACATTCAGTACCCTTGATATACTGCAGGTTTTGTCTACATTAGCCTCACCATTATTATAAATTTTACAAGCCACAAGAGGGCGCTTTGTCAAGCATTATAGTACTAACTCTTCCCTAGGAGAAAATTAACTAGTACGATCACAGATATGAAGACTTTTCTACATAATACAATTATTATTTTGGCTGTCTTCTAACATTCTGTCATTTTGTGGGGTTTGCGAGTTTACAATATTGTTTTAGAAGTTAATGTGACTGTCGCTCTGTAATTTTTGGTAAAGACTGTTTTGCAAGTCTTGAAATTCTACTGCTTTAGACTGCAAGACAAGTCTGTGCCTTCTAAGACAAGTTTCACTCAGATACAAACATAGGGCCCCGTTTAAAGTTCCCAATATCCAAAAGTTCACGGGAGGTAGAACAAGCGCGATGCTGAAACTGTCTATTATTTTCCTGCCAAAATCCAGGTGTTATTGATGGATGAAGCTACGGCGGCCATTGACACAGAGACAGACAGTCTGATTCAGCAGACGATACGAGACGCATTCAAGGAGTGCACAATCCTCATCATAGCGCACAGGCTCAATACCATACTGGACTGTGATCGCATCATGGTCATGGATAAGGGACAGGTCAGTAATGCGAGACCCTGGAGAGCACTAGGTGGCAGCAGACTTTCCCAGTAAATCTCTATTGTTTAGGTAGCGCTGAGCATGCGCAGATTTCCGAGAACAGTGGATTTACCTGGTAAGTCTGCTGCCATCTATCATAACATGAGATGTTTCTTCTCCTGGAACGTCAGTCAATGGAATTTCCTGTCAGAATCCACCAAAGAAGCTCCTACAATCAACCAATTCAAACTCTTTTTAAGTGCTCCACCATTACGCTAGTTCTTTGTCTTTCTCTTTTTCCTACATAGTCCACCAGTTTTTGCACTTTTCCTAATGTGCCTTAGTCATCAGTATTTTTCAAAGTTTGGGCATAAACCGGAAGAAGAACCCAGCATCCCCAAAAGAATTGGTTATTTTTATTAACAAATTGTCAATATTTTGTTATTTTTGGAACTATTTTTCATATTTTGCATATATTTGTCCTCGTGTTTGGTTTTTGTTTCAACTGAAAGACAGAGTAAACGAACAAATTGTATCATATTATTTTCTCTTTTTAAACATATCACTCGCCCAATTTTGTATAAAAGTGTTATAAAGCAAACATGTTTTTGTTAGCCTATTTAAATTTTCAAATTTGACATCTGACATTAGAAATTCGGAATCAATCCTGGATTATTGAAGACATAAATTCTTCAGATTCTTCTCCATTCTTTTTTTTCAAATAAGTTAAAAGAATAATTTCTCACTAATCGGTGTCGTCTAAAATGTTCGTCTCACCTAACCAGATCGCTGAGTTCGATACACCCAAGGCGTTGCTGGCGGATAACCAATCTCAGTTCAGCGCCATGTTGGCTGCAGCCGAGCACAACCAAGGACAACTGGACTGATCAAGACTAGAGTTTGTGGATGTGATAATGTTTTGATGATAGTCACCCAGCCTGCACAGCATGGTGAAGGAAACTACAGTGGAAATGAATTACAACTAAAGGCTTACTGTTCGACCACTGCACAAGGTCAAACAGTGGAATAATGTGAATGTGTGTTGGTTAGTGCACAAGTCACAGCTATCAGCCATTGCATAGCCTTGAAACTTGACATCACTACTTGGAGGGGTGTGATAAAGGCACGGGACTTCCAACGCTAAGTCTTCTTTTTGATCTCAGTGAGGGCGTTGTTTGAGCTTTGTTACCAGATGCAAGAGTTTAAGCTAGCTATAAAAGCCCTCCTTTAACGCGGCAGATTGTGAAGAGATGTTGTACATCACGGTCATCTGTAAACTGTGGCCATTTTCAAAACACAGGTTTTGGCTTATGCTCCGTCCGCTTTGAAGCCCTGTACTATTGGATATTCAAGTTTGTTGACGAATTTTCATAGATTTTTAATCATAGGTGTATGACCCATTCAGGGGGGGGGGGGCATTCTGCCCCCCCCCCCAGATGAAACAGTGGTTAAAATAATATCCGGGCACAGCAAGAAGAAAAAATTGGGCCGAGAAAGCAAACAATACTTTTTACCCGGTATTAGAAATAAGTACTTATGCTTTTATCTCTGTAAAATTTCAGGCGATTTAACCGGTCTGCCCCCTTTAACCAACTGGTCCCCCCCCATACGCCTGTGTTTCTAATCAACTTGGGCATTTCAGACGTAATAATTTTGCAGGATGCTTACACTACCATTACTATCATTATAATAAGGAGGCTTTCGGATAAAAATTACCCAATTTCCTTTCAAGGTCATTACCAAAGTTTGACCCAACCTTTAAATCATTGTAGGTTGGAACCATAGGTTTCCCAAAATGTAAAAAAAAACACCAAAAACATGAGAATTCCACAATGTATAGATAATTGTAGTGTCGTTCCAAAGTCTACATGTCCAGGCATGTTGGTTATTATTATTTTATTTTTTTTAAATGAAGAAACAAATAATTCACAACAAAGATTTCAAAGGGTAAATTGAGATGATACCCAGTAAGAAGTACCTTTTTTTTAATGCGTTCAACGAACAAAATATTAAGATTTTATTCTATTGATATTTTATTAACATTTTAACTAATACATATTTCAGGGTAAAAGTTAACTTTACCGACATTATTAGTCCTTGTTTTTCTTGAATTGAGCCGTCCAAATATAGCCCCAGAGGAATGTCAAACTAAAGGCATTTTGTTTGCTTTTTGTTAGTTGTTCACACACTTACGTTGGACAATTTATAGCCATTTCTTTGCAAACATTTGGCTGACACTATACATAATCTGTCTTTTTGGCCTGGGTTTTTTATTTCCCCATAGTATTTACTTTGAAATAAACAGGGTGGTTTTATGGTTTATTTGTGTATATTTTTGAACTCAATATTAAAGGGAATATCCATTAATACTATTTGGAGGAATGAATTAGTTGCAATCGTCTAGTTATTATTATATTAAATACCCCGTCCTACCACGCTGTGAAAATCTTATCAAATTTGGTGGTCGCTATTTTGCGAAAACGTCAAAATACTTGGTTTGTGGTCTCTTTTGAATTTTTGTGCACGTGCATATTGGTACTACATGTATTTCGGTCTTGGCAATCGGAATAAATAATGGTGTTTTGCAAGGTCTTCACACGCATTTCCTTGACTCTGACAGTATTTCAGACTGAAATATATATGTGGAGAATTGAAACAGATATGAACTTTATAATGAGTGAGACTTCATATTTACAGTAATCTTTTTTCCCCTCCCCCCCCCCCGAATATCACCGTTTTTGTAGTTTGTTCTTAAAATTATGGGACTACTAGTTAAACACTTTCCATAATAATTTTTTTTAAACTGTAATTTTATTGTGTCACAAAAAAGCAGTACCAATTTCTTGACTACGATTTATGTTGCCCTTTGTAGCTCATGAACCGAACCGAAGGTTAGTGGGGCAGTCAGCGACTTGACTCCCGCAACTCACATCCGCCTCTCAACCCCACTATAAACCGAAATCCAAAACAACTGTAGTTTTGATGATACTTGGGTAAATATTGGCTTCTTTTCATTTACATTTCCTTACACTGGTTGTAAATTGGAGGCTGTGTTTGCGTATTGCGTACTCCACACTAGAGTTATGTACCCAAACACTTGACGTTTGAAACGCTCCTGGGCCAATTCATTCTGTTCGTTATGGTTTTTTACCGCCCATGAACAATGCTTGACAAAACGCCATATAGCTGTATTAACCGCCGACACGGCCTAAATACCATAAT
The DNA here is from genome assembly GCA_023634235.1 of Pisaster brevispinus. Lineage (NCBI taxonomy): Eukaryota > Metazoa > Echinodermata > Asteroidea > Forcipulatida > Asteriidae > Pisaster > Pisaster brevispinus. Next base: position 14,617,759 of record JAMKCF010000014.1, on the reverse strand, counting down.
GTGTTTTTATATACAGCATGAATTTTGACCAAGGGCACCATTTAGGGTTCCCCTATATGCATCTCGTGTAAGAGGCCTTGTTTAGACTTTTCTTGACCTCTGAGGAACCCTACCCCTACTAAATTCAGAGCTCAATGACCACACTATACAAGTGGAAGCCGTGTTAATAGGGTTATTGCAGGAAGGAAAATAAATTTATATATCAAATTGACTAATAGGAAGACCGCCAACATTAAACGTTAATCTGGAGGTCGTTGGTTCAAGTCTCCCTCCAGTCAAATTTTCTTTGTTCAAACCCAAATCAGGAAAATAAATTGTAGCACTTTGTTTAATGACTATTGTAACAAAGTATCTTGTCGTAGCAACAACTACTTCATCAGAAGCTTAGACTGCACTCTATGGTAACTACCGGAATCTGTGTCAAAATGACCCAGAACGGGTCAAATTGAAGCAGAATCTGGATCAAAATCCCCTTTTTTGACCAGTTTCCGGGTCAGATTGATACAGAAAGGACGCCTGGAATGCGGAGTCAGTGTCGGTTCGGACCCGGCAGTCTTTGATGAGCTCAACGACTAGGTCTATCAGATTTTTACTCGCAGGTATCAAACTGTTCGACGGGGAAAACACCACTTTCTCTACAACGATTGGCCGATGAGTGGGTGAAATTCCGGGTATAATATTTACGGCTGAAACGGTCTTACTCATAACTTTCAAGTGAAACTTAATCAAAGGGAAAAAATGCAGCCTAAAGTCTAAGGTACGGCATTAGTTATAGTCGGGGGGGGGATGTTGGTTGCTGAAATCGACAAAAGTCCGTAAATTTGCCCAAATTCCCTGGCTAAACAATTCTCTGGCTACACAGTTGGGTCCATTTACCGAATATTCTGATGAAAACTTTACAGGAATTGGTTGGATGGGGTGTTTATTGAAAAGTAGGCGGTTTGAAATGAACCCATATATTCCAAAATCCACTTTAAAAGTACCTTCCCTCGAGTAGTCAAAATAGTGTTAACCCACGGGCTTTTTCTACAACTGATTGGTAATGTACAGACTCGGCAAGCACAAGTTCTCAAATTTAGACAAACAAGCTTAGAATATCGCTCACACATTACAACTTGACCTTATATTGATGAATGGCATCGCAGGTAACACAAAAGGGCGTGTTGTTTGTCGAGTTGGTGTTTGGTGTCACCCTGGACGTACTTGAAGCGAAGGGCGTTTTTGACTGAATAATGCCAAACTAATATTGCGCTTCGCTGTGGGCCTCGTACGCTGGTGTTATGCTTTCGAAAGCACGGGGTAGTAAAATTTGTAGCTCTCTATTGTATACATGCTAGGGTAGATTTGAATGCAATAGAAAGGCCCCAGTGTCAGGGGCCAGTGGGTAACTGGGTTAAACAGGATGATTTGCAACTTTTTTTATTGAATATACACTGATTCAAACGATATAAACAATTTTTAAAAATCAAATTAGAGATTAAAATTTCAAAAATTGCTCAGAGAAAAGAAATCAGGCCATCAACTTTAAAATCGTGGTAGACGGTTAATTATATTTGTTTGTAGACTTTATCCCAGTGTTCGTCAACCCTTCGTATATACATGTATGTCATGCTAGATGTTTAGGCAACCTTCATTGATTTATACGTGTTTATACCAGCGGGCTGATTTGTTAGTCTCCATTTAACAATGGATACTGCGCTTTCCATGGAATTCTGTAAACATGACGAGCTTGGGAGGGCTGCGGTTGTCCGAAGTTCACGGCGAATGTTCGGGTTGAACACGGAGAGAGAGAGAGAAGAGAGAGAGAGAGAGAGAGAGCAGTGATGGGCCATACCGGCACGTATTTACATTTCGTTTTTTTTTTTTTTTTTTTTTTAGGGGGGGGGGAAGGGATTTGTACGGCATTCACGCGCATTGCATGATCACTACTTTTAATGGAATGCGGTTGCGCATTCAAAATCAACTGTACACGTCTTCATACACGTCAGGCATGACATTCTTCCTACTGAAGACTGATTTCGGACATTTTTTGCTCCTGAGAAAAACCTGAACATTTCTGATTAAATTGCCTGAAAAGTGTATTTTAGTGAAGCCCATGCTGTGCGTATGTATGTCAAACCTTGTTGTACTAGATAAATGTTCCTACTTTTTAAATTTTTTTTTACCAAGGACCTAATATCATACTTGTAATTCATTGGACTCATTTTCATACTGTCTGTCCCGTTAATTTTGGTTCGTAGTAAAAAAGCCCCCCCCCCCCATACAAGCTTCTTCCTTCCTGTTAAACGCAATGCAAGAAAGTAAAATCCAACAAAACAGAAATGATCCAATTCTCAGTATAGAGTTTCAAGTTCATATATCTAATTCAGATACTCGGACCAAATCAATTATCTTTGTCACATTATTCATAGAGGTGTTAGTTGTTGTTATCATAGGCCACCACCGTAAGTTAACTCTCTTCAAAATGTTGTTCCTTTATCATCAAACATTTTGTTCAACATGCATTACGTTCGCCTCATCTGTGTCTTACTGGGGAAAACCCATCGTCTATCTATTTCGGAAATCGTAGCTCTGGCCTTTGATTGTCATCTGGGAGTGTTAAGCATTTGTACCAGGACTGGCGACATTGACAGTCATGGCGCACTGACAGAACTGTTCAATGTTATTATTAAAGTGGAACCTAACCTAAAAAATAAAAATAATTACATAGGCCTAAAAAAGAACGAAGCACGCATTTGTTTGATGGTCAACGATCCATAGAAATGCTCTTTATGAATGATTAAATAGATTAAGAAGAAAAAAAGGAGAGGAAAAATACCCATGAAAACTCTCTTTAAACAACAATTTATACATAATCCATTAACTATTGTTTGTTATGAATTGACTAACTGTGGTAGATAATTACCCAAAGCCATTATGTACAATATGTGCCAATCATATCCAACCACTACAGCGTGTCTGATAGCATACTTCTCATGCATAATTAGCCAGGTCGTCGGGTGTGTTTGCACACTGTGTAAATAGTTGGTTTATTTCAACACTAGGCACACCCCTTCCAATCATCGAGAGTTTATAGTTTTCTTTGAACAAAAATATGCACTGAATAACTGAGCTGTGACCTCTCACCACCCCGATTAATGAAGTTGCTGGTGTTTATGGTTCTGCCCTTTTACACACAAGATATGCGTTTATTCAATGTTGCATAAATCACAATAATTCAAAATGAATAATACGGAATGTTATATAATCAAATTGACAGTACAAGTACAGTGTACATTTTACAAAAGGGAGGATGAAAGTGAACTTTAAACAAATGGCAACATCTAGGTCCGGGGTGAAGCAACAGCTTTTGTTCCCCAGCCTATGGACGGACAGACAAATGACAGACATAGACCTACATGAAAAGATAGGACATAAACGGATGTAAGACAGAAAACAAGGCCGTTTATCCCTATTGTATACAAAATTACATACAGTATCTTAGCAAGGAATTGAAAAACGAGTTTTTAGCTTTTTAGTAAAAATAGAAAGAGTTATAATGATTTAAAAGAGTCATCCAAACTATCATCCAGAATAGAGTGCCACGTTGGACAACACCATTTTGGGACAACGTTGTTCTACGATAATTAACATAAAGATTTTTCCTGGCAGTGCTGCGGGTATAGTAGGAATGGATGCACACAAAAACGTTGGCATATAATCGCTTATTGTGTCTCAGTTTGCTTTTAAATTGTTATTTCCCCCCTCATCGTCTTCCCCTCGCAGGATTTGTCAGAGTTAATTAAAGGGGCACCTTTGAGGGGTTTTTGTTTTAATGATGTCATTCTGCCTGTGCCTGTTGTATCTTGGGAATGGAAACGCATTTTACAATTTTTCTGAATGAGAAACAAGACGCCTGTTTTAACAAAAGTGTTGTTAGTTATTTTGCTATGAAAAAGGTACATCTGCTCGTATGTTCTAACTCGTGGCCACGATTTTGATGTGATGGATTATTTTTTAAGATCCATAGCCTGTTTCAGGGTGTTTGGTTGCAAATTATCGCTATTTTAGGTATTTTTAACTGGAAGAGCTGGCTAGAAGCGTACGGGGCTGCACTGCATGTTGAAAGCGGGTTTGAAGGTGTGTGTGCGGGGGGGGGGGGGGTTACCAGGTTGTCAGTGGCATTGTATGCATACAGTTTAGTGGCATGACTGTATCGAGTATGGCATAAGGCCCTAAGTATGATTCCCCCAGACATGTTTATGGTAAAACATTTTTTGCATATGCACCCGATGTTTCATGCATCAAATCGAGAGGTCCACATGGTATACGAGCTTTGGGGAATAGGGCTGTACTCAATCAGAGAATGACGTTGCCTGTGGCCAAAAAAAAAAAAAAAAAAAAAAAAAAAAAACACCGCGTGTCTTTCCTGATGTACACCGCACATCTCATAAAAAATTGAACTTGAAAGCCAAGCTATCTGAACTGTCACCCAATTTTGGTCTATGTGTGTTTATTCGAGACTGAGCAAAACTCGGTCAAATGCAACGCCAAGTACAATTTGTTTGTTGTAACTTTGCACAAGCATTCATATCACTTTCACCTGCTCCAGGGGTCCCGGGACAATGGTGAACAATAAAGGTACGTGATGTCAATATTGTCACGGAACAGAGATTTCCCAGCATGTATTGAAATATTCCTGAAGCCGGTTTTGTTTGTTTGCTAGCATTGTGGAGACCGGACTACTGCTCTGCCAATCGTGTTCGAGCAGCCGCGAACCTCAGCAGTAGTGTGTACGGATACAATAACTACCATGCGCAGTGCACTTGAAGTTGACTCAGCGGGCCGAGATGACGGACCCGATGACAGACAGACAGTGCTGACGATTTCGCTGGATGCAGAAACAGTGGGTCAAAATCTGCTCCGTCCATCCACCGTGGATTCTGTACATCTTCCTGCTGCTGACAAGATCACCCCGTAGTTCCTTGCTTCTCTCAGCTCACTACAAAAACAAATTACATCTCCAGGCAGTCACCATAGCATCGAGTAGCACTGTGTGCATACATGTACTTAATTCATCATTAGGTCTGCAGCAACATTGTATTCTGTTCAGCTAAAGGGCGCACGATGTAATGGCACAGCTGTGAGGCAGTCAAGTGTGTATTTATAATCACGGAATAGCTTTTGGCCCAAGGTAAGTCAATAAAATTGTTACGTTTACAAAAACATGGTCGACTACATTTTAGCGGGTTGATTTTGTTTATAACGGAGATGGGGGTGGAGAGAGAGGTTGGTGTGGACCCAACAACGTGTGTCCCGGTTGGAATCATTATGTAAAACTTACGAGCATATAGGGCCCAACAGATGGAAGGCAAGTTTGATATGAATTTTGCTTGTTTTTAAATCGTTGGAATAATAAAAGGGGCCAAGTGCGCTATGTTTGTTTTAAACCCATATTTATTTATTTATTTGTTTATTTATTTATTTATTTATTTTATTTTTATTTTTTTGAGGGGGTGTATTGTTATATTTCTGGTTATGCAATTGCCTCATAAGTGAACTTAATTACTGTTTAGCTCGCAAGCCTGAGGAACCTGTAATTTGTAAACAAAAGGGTGCCTGCTAAAAACACCGCGGCAAGTTAACCCATTATATACTTCCACGATAAGTGTTGCATGCACAACCATATCCTAGTACACGGGACCATACGGCTTAATGTCCCATCCGAAAGACAAAGCAATTATGGTAAAGTATCTTGCTCAAGGAAACAAGCGCCACGACCGGGACTCGAACCCAAAACTCAAGAGCTTGAGTCTGGTGCTCTTAAACCACTCGGCAACACGCAAGGTTTCTTTTGCTTGATATTTTGAAAACTATAATCGTGAATTTTACGAGATTACAAAAGATTCCCCAAAACTGTATAAACAATTTTGATTCCGTTCCCGATGTTGCGTCTAACTTACGTTTTGTTTTTGTGACCGCGAGATCCATAAATTTATCATGGGGGTGTTATCCAACAATTTTGACCTCGGCCTAATTTCAAAATGCATTTGGTCCCGTTACAGACGCTCTAAAAGAATACCTGGGATTCTATACCTAGGCGTTGGCGGGTAATATAATAGTCCGGTGGCTTAGGGCAAATTTGTTTGCAAAATCGTGACACGCTGGATTAAAGCACCAAATTTTTTACAGTTATTCTATAGGTTCCATTCATTTTTAGAGGGGGTGCCCGGTTTGGGTGACCTAGGTCAAGGTCTGGCTGAGGTCAAAGTTCATGTGGTATTATAATACTGCCTATCAAATTTTCACCAATAGAGGGTTGGTTCCGTATATTATTAAAACTTATAAACAAATGGCCATGCAGCTTCTAGTTTAGACACTCAGGCTGAGCTATGTGGAAAAAGTTGATCCCTTTAGTTGACTGACCTGGAGATGACAGACCGGGCACCCCCCTCTAATATCACCCCTAAAACAAGTGTGCATAGTTTGGTGCTTTAATCCGGCGTGTCACGATTTTTTTGTTAAGCCATCTGGACTATAATGCTGACCCAGGTACTGGAACTAACGCTAGACCATTCTTTTGGTCAATTTTGACCCAGTACGTTTCGGGGTCAAGTTACTTTCCCAGTTACAGCCATACTAAAATTTGCATTGTTTAATTTCTTTAAAGTCAACTTTATTCATTTATTTGTTAGATAATACTCTTTTAAAGGTTTAGATTGAAAGTTCACTCTAAATCAATTGAAACTAGTGACAACTGCAAGATAGTGATTCTGTCCCTATAGTTCCAATCGAATAGAGCGAATTGCAGTCTGAAACTCACAGAGAAACAAATACGAAACCACTTTGATCAGAATGGCATGGAAAGTAAAAACTGAATAGTTAAGTGCATGTTGACCCCCCCCCCAAAAAAAACACATCCGGGTCCTCTTGTTTTGATCCCATAGTAGACTGTGCAAGTCTCGCGCGTTTTCGAACATTGGGACCCGTTAAAGTGCGCGAGTCTGTCTCCTTCACTCAAGCAATGTGCGTGCAGTGGCGTAACTAACAGGGGGGGGGGGGGCACGTGCCCCTGGGTGCCCCCCATTTGGAACCCACCATTACGTAGATCAAGATCCAGTTTTTAAAAAAGTGCAAATTGAATCTATAATTGAATTGCCAGCAGTGCCCCCTAGAAAAAAAATGGTACCCCCAATTGTTCCCCCTAAAACGTTTTCCTTATAGTATAGTTTACGCGCTGCTGTGTGCGTGGGACCAATTCAAACATGTTCAAATACGCGCGAGACTTTCACGGTCTACTCTATAACTTTGGGGTCAGAATTGACATGGGGTCCCTTTGGGCATGACCCATTTCTAGGCCTGGGATGATCCGGAGTCTGTGTTTAAATGGCCAAGGAGTGGGTCAAACTTATATTTTTCTAATCTTTAAAATGTTCATGTATGTACAATTAAGATGGCGTCAAAAGGAGAGTCTGCAGACAATGGGGAGCCAACGGTAGCTTACCACGGACCAGGCTACCAGAAAATTGCCACAAATGGTGAAACAAACCATGGAGTGACCGGACCACAGAAGACGAAGAGGAGAGGGAAACCAGACTCAGTCAAGGTCCTTCTACCTTTCAGACCAAGGTAAAGACGTTGTGTGCCCGGAATAAGGTCGCAAGGCTTGTTCGTACACTGCAAAAACTGGGGTGTTAAATAATTGATTCTCTTGGTGTCTATATGTGACAACACCGACACGGTGTTAATTTCACCAACGATATAGTAATGGGGATAAATAACACCATGTTGGTGTTGTCACATATAGATACCAGAAAGAATCAATTTAACACCCCAGTTTTTGCAGTGTACCTTCTCCTGATTCACAAAGTACAACTTGCTGTAGCAGAAGGCCTCAATAAAAAAAAACTGTGGCTCTTTTGATAAAAAAAAACCCAAAACAAAATGTCGAATCTACGTTTCCTTTGATGACTTATGAATGAATAGCAGAAAACGACAAAACTTTCACTCAGTTTTCTTGAAACACAATTTTGGACAGGTTAGCAACCTTTCAACCTTTCGCCTACACTTATGTTGCGACCTTCTTCCTGGTCCACGACGAAGACGTGAACTCCAAACGATATGATAATGCTTAGCATTATTGTATTTGCTAAGCGAAATTTAGCGCTGAGCCAGTCAGAAATCAGTATTCATTGAAGAGAACATAAGACTCTGTGTTAACTTCGATGTTTATAAAGCAGCTCTTATTATTAGTAAACTTAAAAAAAACAAGTTATTATTTTCTGTTTGTGAAGCCAATGACGCCCAGAAAAGTGAACTCCATTTAGTATACCAGCCAAAAAGGTGTCAGTTTCTGTCAGGGAAAACCCAACCAAATCAAGTAGTGACTGAAAACCCAACCCACATTTAGTGCCCCCCCCCGGTGGGATTCGAGCCGTGGTCCTTAGTTGTGGAAGGTGAGGAAAGATCCACTACGCCAACCCGACCACCAATCAATCAAAGCCAGTTAATATTGCCAACATTTCCCCGTGTTCACAATAACACAACATTAATGTTGTGATGCTCTTTATAGAGAAAGGGAGGGGGTGAATATTGCCTAGCCTCGCTTAGATCGAGAACAAGTTGACTCCACCCGTAGATGGAAAGTAATATCTTTAAAAAAATGGCTTCATATCAGTCATATCCATGATTAATTTGAAGATGACTTATCAGAATAACATCTACTCATCGACAGTAGATAGTTTCATTATCAAAAGAAGTTGCCGCACAACGAACCATCTATAGGACTTCACCGATAACGTTATTAACAGGATGCATTTTAAGTTCTGTAGGATCTTTGAATGGATCCACATTCTGCAATAACATGCTGAACTGTCATTGAATCTACTCTTCACGAGTGGTTATGTACACGTTGATAAATAATGTAGATATCGCAGCCGAAAACACGATCGTAGAGTATATTACATGACAAGTGTTGGAACAAAAGACCTCTCCAGAGTGTGTCATGACAACATGGGACAACAGTTTCCAGTGGCTCTCATATCGAGCCCAACAAAACGCTATGCTATTGCCCCCGGGTTCACGGGTCGTCAAGATCGGTAGTTGATGCCTTGCACGTTCGTATAGAGAAAGTGAGATAGCAATAGTTTGCGGGTGAGAACTGTGTGAAGAAAAAAAATTACAAAAAGTTCGATTGGTTCTGAATAGAGCTTGGGCTCGGATTAACGTTTCAATCAGTAAACTCTGGTCTTCAGGAGAATGCATAATATACTGATGGGTAATTTTTACCCAAACGTGGGCTAGCATCCATTCATTATCATACCGTGTGGTGATTCAGGGCACATTGCGTGTTGATCAGCAGTCCAATCGTTCCCATCATGCATCACTACATCCTGAACAAGAATTTTTACAAGCGCATCAGCCACCGGTGTAGACCGCGGTGGTAGGGTTGAGTGAAGTCCCGTGCATTTATTACGTTTTGCCCCAAACCAGATAAAAAGCTCCCCCTTTTTATGACAGTGCATGAAAAGAATGTTTCACCCAGAGGTCTGAACTTTCAACCCATTTTAAAATGCTTACCTTTCAATTGTATTAATCAAACAGAAATAGAGGTGAATATGAATGTTTATTGCATTGAATAAATTATACCTTTTTCTGTGGGAGTCATGTTTACACTATAGTTCACAGTGCTTGGTGTATTTTATTAAAAGCAACGTCGAACGCTTAAACAAAAGTTCAGGTAAAAAAAACCCAAAGTTTACAAGTTGTAAAACCTTTAACAAAAAGTTGTCGAAATTTAATGCAACTAATGCAATGTATACATGCGTGAATGAAATTACAATATTATTTCATGGCTTAGGCTATATTAGGCCTATAAAATTTGCAGTTATGGAGCGTTCCCCAACATTTTGAATAGTTCTATTTTGTTTTTCTATTCTACATGTTTAATGGATGCCATGAATGTGATGATCAAATTTGCACGTCGCCCCCTATTTGCTAGAATGCCTTGGTTTGCAAACGCCATAGAGTTTTGCACTAGGCAGACGCACAAACGCGTATGCACCACGCCACCATCAGCGGCATTCAAAAAAACGCGCAATGTTCCCTCATTTATTTTTGCAGAACTAGAGTTGCGCACGCGCGATGTGCAAACGGGAAGGTTCGTTTTCTCCAAATGGTCATTCCCCATTCAAAGTTGAATTTTGATAGGCATGCATGGCTTCCTGGCTAGGTCCTACTGCTTTAATTCTGACTCCTGCGCATAGAATGCCTCATGTAGATTCAAAAACATACGAAGGTGTATTTAAGTGGTTTGTTCTTATTTGTATATTTCATCCCTGGTTTGTTTTTTTGCTCTAGTCTTTTGCTTGTTTCTATTGTTCTTTTTTAACAGGACCATGGTGTAAAACAGCCTCTGAGCTGACGTATCCTGTGTAAATTTGTTTTAATAAATAAATAAATAAATAAAAAAATATAATTCTGTGCTTGTATCAATAATAAATTACAAAAGATATATACCTGATCATTGTTTCTACACTAGGAATAAGAAGAGAAGCCCAATGGATACCTCCGGTTTGGTCAGTACATTGTTGTACTCGTTCTTTACCTCAATCTACTGGAAATCACATCGTAAAGGAATTACCCAAGAGTCACTTATGTACCTCATGTCAGACAGAGAAGCGGCCGCCCTCAACAGCCAGAGGTAAAAATGAAAAGTCTTCCTGAAGAAATTCTGATACCTTTAAAAAACCCCAACAAAAACCCCACAATCCACCAAACACCCCCCCAAACCCCCCCCCAAAAAAAAAAAAAAAAACAAAAAAACCTAACACGCATTCCCGAATTTTTTGCAGGAATAATACATTATGCTCTGGTTTAAGTCCATGGACACAGTATTAACAATGTTTCTTTACGATCTTTTTTGCTTTTTTGTTTCATGTTTCTCATCAAGGACGCCATTTTACCACTCCCATGCTTGTAGAAAGTGTATTCGTGTTAAGTACCGGGAATTTGTGGGGTGCACGTGCCCTCAGGCCCCCCCCCCCGGCTAAAGGGTTGGGGGGGGGGGGGTGAACTACGATGTACTCCTGGACGACTCTAAGGTGATTCTTACAGAAGTCGTCGCTGGAGCCTGCCCAAGTTCACAAAATGACGGGCGGTGAATTTGACAGTGCAAAAACCGTCGCAACTTCTTGGAATTAAGTTACTATAGTATAAGTGTACAAAATGTCGCCCTATTGTTTTAAGAATAGAATTGTTTGTCTCCTTATAGGTTGGAGAGATTGTGGGAAGAGGAACTGGCCAAGAAGGGGGAGAAAGAGGCGTCGTTTAAGAGAGCTGTGCTCCGCTTTGTACGGACTCGGGTTTTGATGTCGTGTGTGGTGCAAATCATCTCGAACAGCTGTGGATTTCTCCTTACGGTAACCCCCGCCCCCAACAATCTACCGCCATTGTTTAGCTAATGTAAATTAAACAAATGGTTTAGGAATTATGCCAAGTATAACCCAACCTTTCCACTAACAATAATATGACTAAAACATATTGTTTTTATTTTATTAATATTAAAAGAAATATATTATTAGGCAACCCAACAAAATTAGTATATTGTGCAAATACGGTACGATGACTGCTGAAAAAGTGGCAGTCGATATTTCTACTTTAAATTCTACCTCCATAGTCGGGTACAGCATCTATTCAGTCAGGTATTTTGTGGGTATTTTGTTGGTTATGAACATGTACATTATCATAAGTATGCTGTTGGCCGTATACTGTTCATGCTGTTGGCTTTACTGTTTAGACATGCAAATGCAATATAAATGAGCAACAAAATTGAACAAGATTTGTAGTTGCGGTAATCGTAACCCTCCACCCCCTTACTGTCAGACAATAATCGCAACCTACACAACTTTTTCCTTTAGGCATGCTATTTTCTTGATGTTCACATTATTTTACAGAAAATGCCAGTTTTCTGGAGGGTTTGCACAGTGGTTTGAGCTTTAAAAGTTAGTTTTTAGATTTAATTAAAACTACTGTAATATGTATTTATAAAAGTATGTTTAAAAAGTATACTGCATACGCAAGTTTGTGTACTCTCAAGGTTAGTAGAACCGGAGGGGAAACTAAAGCAATTATTGTAAACATTTTGAGGCAAGGGGAAGCTCAAAAGCACTGAATTTGTGTTTTAAACTTTTGAACCCCCCCCCTGAAAAAAAGAAGAAGTTAAAAAAAAAAAAAATAACAAAAACCAAACAAATATATATATTATTTTTTCAAAAGCTTGGCCAATACAGGTTTGTTTTCTAAAAAAAATCAATAAATTATAAATATACATTTTTGGCTCTTCCTCAGGCCTATCTTCTTTACCTAGCCATTATTTATCTGGAGAGCTCAGAAAGCTCTGTGGGTTACTCTATCACTCTGGGTGTTGGAATATTCCTGTCAACCGTCGTCCGTGTCATGGGAAGCAACTTTGTATTCTACATCAATATCCGGAGTGCCGTGCGTCTACGAAGTGCTCTGATGCTTCTGATTTATCGTAAAGTGGCCAGGCTGCGGAGTACCTCTAAGGTGTCTGTCGGCGAGGTAAGAAAATTAAATGGTATTTAGATTTGGAATTGAGTAAACTTATTCCCAAACAACAATGTGTGTTTTGTTGTAAAATTTTTCAAGCTAAGTAGTCCCCTCAAAGCACCTTACATTATTACCAGGTTTTTGCCGTTAACTTTTTTTAGTGACTTGCCAGCAGGCCTAGTTAGCTTTTCATTTCACTAGTCCATCAGCTTTTCCACTTGTCGATTCTTCAAATGAAAATAGGGCCCATCTGCCTTTCAACCTCAACTGGCCAGCTGGCCGGACCACTTGGTAAGAATTTTGACTACCCCTGTTTCTTGGGCCCGAATCATTAATGAAATCATCTCAGCTCCTTAGGAGTATGCAGCACTGGCAGCCTAATGGGCGCACAGCTTGCTGATAGTTCGCATCAAAAATATTATCTGTACCCTCACAGGTACCCAGTTACTCATGGCTGATGAGAAGCAATTATAGATAAGTGTCTAATTGCTCAATGACAAAGTGTCACCACGGGAACAGCTCGAACCCATGCTTCGATAACTCGGCCACCAAAGCTTTCTGTGCACTAACTCAACTTAATGACTTATTGTCCACCACCAGATGGTGAATATAAGCATAAATGACATCCAGCGCTTGCACGACTCCATGGTCTTTGGACCTCTTCTCTTCTCCTTTCCAATCTTCTTCCTCTTCATCATCACCGGCGTCGTCTTGGTGATTGGACCCATCCCAGCTCTGGTTGGCACGGCAACACTCTTCTTTTTCTTCTCCATCCAGGTCAGTGAAACAAAGAGGAGTGTATCTTTTCTGAAGTCATTTAAAAAAAAAATAAATTGATCCAAATCTGCAGCCACCCATGCTAGAAACACAAAGGCAAATCATTTCGCTTAACGCTTAGTGTGATTGGTTCTTTTAAGTGCATTACACAGCACAAGGGACCTTCGGCTTTACGTCCGGCCGTTCAAAGGTAGAGGGAACAAAGGGTGTAAGTATCTTGCTCAAAGACACACGTGTCAAGACCAGGACTCAAACCCACACTCTGCTAATCAGAAACACCATAACTTGCATCCAGTTGCACCAGTCCGCTGGATCACTATTTCTATCATGTAAACTTGAACAAAAACAGAAGAAAGAGAGGTATCAGTTAGAGCCTGTCTTGTAACAAACCATAGTTGCAGATTGTTCTTTTATATTAAGGGAGTAAAAGAGTGGCGATGAGGTCTTAACTTGACCTCTCAAAACCGGCAGGGTCGTGGCTGTACAATAAATGTTTGAGCCGAAGGTGAGGGACCTTATCGCACGGTGTCAGGACCCTGGTAGGCGCTGTCACCTTCCTACAACATCGATGGATTCTACATTCTTAATGAAAATACCGTGACAGTTTTTTGCTGTTTTTTTTTTTGGCAACAGGCTTTCCTGGCCAAGATCAACGTACGAATCCGCCAGAAGTGTGTGGTGTTCACGGATCAGAGGACTCGTCTGATGAACGAGCTCTTGAACTGCATCAAGCTGGTCAAGATGTACTCCTGGGAGGAATCATTCGCCAAAAAGATTGCTGGTAAGAAAACAGGAAGATTCTGTAGAAAGTTGATTAAATCTTGACCTTTTGTGTTAGACTGGGGTTGTTTTAAAAAAAAACATTTTATAGTGCGTTTTTATTAAAAATGCATGGAGTAGCTGAGCTCTAACAACTCCAGTTTTCTTTAGCATGTTAATCCAGAGGTTCAAGTCCTGCTCTCATGAATTTTTGCTTTGGTCCACCCAAAGTTAAATAAAATAGATATAAAGATAGATAGATAGATAAAACATTTAGTTTAATGTTTCCATGATTAAATACATGTGTACATCATTTAAGTGAAGGTAACAAACATATAACGGCGAACAAGAAAAGTAGTAATAACGCTAACAATTTACACGGAAGCTGGAAAAAAAAAATCACAAAACAGGGCAACATTTAAACAAACTCAACCGAAGTGTTATAAAAACAGTTTCATTTTATAACTTGTTGTTCAGACATTAGAAGTCACGAGAAGAAATATCTGACCAGAGCGGGAATTCTGCAGAGCTTCACCATGGGTCTGTCAATAACTATAGTCACGGCCATCGTCTTAGCGTCAATCGTCACTTACAGTTTACTTGGAAACATTGTCAGGGCTTCTACGGTAAGTGGTATGGGGGGCAGTCGAGTTGGCGTAGTTGTATTTCCTCCCTTCCCCCCACTCCCCCCTGGCCTTCCACCTCTAGTGACCCTGGTTTGAGTCCCGCCGGGGGGGGGGGGGGGGGGGAGGAGGCACTATGAGTTTACTGTCCCGATGCTAAAGTCACTGGCCTCGGGCCTGCTGTCCAGTGTAAAATACGAGCCCCTGAATTTTCTTTCCTAATTACACAAGTGTCGTGATTGGTTTAGCTAGCTAGGATTTAGAACCAACCTTCGTGACCTTGAACTATGGTGATTTGATGTAGACTTTTTGTTATTTCGTCATCAGGCTTTTACCTTGGTGCACCTGTTTGGGAGCCTGACTGGTACCTTGTTTGTCATCCCATTGGCTCTCAAACCCATATCGGAATCTGTCATCGCACTAAAACGCATCCAGGTAGGGTTTGTAAAGCATAATGTAGACTTAATAACTCCAGAGTCTTGTATAGCGCATGTATCTTCACTCCCAATAGGGTGCTTGAACAAAGAAAAACATTTTAAGACAGGTTACTGAAATTTTTGAATTATGAAATCCATTTATGAAGCGCCTTATATGGGTTTACAAGGTGCTGTGGCACACTCAGCAGCCACTGCCAGGAACACCGCGGCAAACCCCTTCTGTTTGTGATAAATGGGTTTCTTCACATGCATTACACAACATACTGGATCTTGGGTTTACGTTCCGCATGAAGGATGAAGAAATAATTATTAGGTGTCTTGCTTAAGGACACAAGTGTCACAACAGGGTCCCGAGCCCACACTCTGCGGGTCAGAAACGCCAGAGCTTGAGTCCAGTGTGCTTGACCGCTCGGCCACGGCAGGCCACCAATTAATAGCCAGTCATCAGTGTGCAAGTTAAGTGGTCTAGTTTGGATGTTTTCTTTAGAATATGGAAGATTTCCTCTGCTTTTTTTGTTCTGGCTACAGGGCTCGATTAAATGCTGATGTTTGTAATGCAACAATGAAAGGCAATTCTATCTAGTCACAGAAAAAAAGAGATATTTATCAAAGGCCAGATAGTTAAAAAAAAACCTGAACATTGTATTTGTTCTTATCTTTATGATTTTCAGCCGATTCTGTTGATGGACGAGAGCAGCCATGAATGGGCCACGCCCGCAAGCCCAGACAATGCCATCGAGGTTAAAGGTGCTTCCTTCAGCTGGGAGGCCCCGCCCGACTCCGACTCCCAGCAGAACAACAACGATCGAGGGAGTGGCAAACCAGCGACCACAAAGTACACGCTGGTCAAAGATGTGGATGAAGAGAACAAGGATGCGGAGAAGGGCTTGAAGGAAGATGCTAAGGAGGCGGCGGCATCTGACGGTTTACTGGTGGAGGAGACGAAGCCAACAGCCCCTGTAGTCACACTGAAGAACATCAATCTAAATGTTCCAAGAGTGAGTGCTCTGTGATATGCACTGTTACTACACACACACACTCGCAAGTTTGTAATCACCTACAATCTGGGACCTCCTGTTGTCCCTCTTTTGTTTGGACTTCAACTTTTTGGCAACAGCTCCCATTGGTTTTGTACACAATTACCCGACCTTTACCCAAACAGGGACCCTATTGTCCTCTTCTGTTATAGGTCCCCGGTTTGAATGTGTACACAAACTCACACACCCAAAGTTATCCTGTGAGATTTGTAGGTTCCTGAAGAATTTCTCTGTTGGGTACAACTTGAACAAAGATAACATTGGGGGGGGGGAGGAGGAAGTGGTAGCTTTGTTCCATTGTGTATTTTGTCAATATCTTTGTTCCAGTGCCAGTGAGAGGCCATTCAACCTATAACTTCCGTATAGCCAGGGATCACACCCCACCTGGCAAGCGGCGTTAGAGGAATCACCTGAAGTGGACTGGGTGCAACTTTTATTTCAATTTTTTCTTTGTTCAACCCCAAATTATTATAACATTTACCCCGTGTGGGTCTTTACTTTGTTTATATGTTTGTAAGTTTTTGACATCATTTGGTGTTGTTTTTGACATCATTTGGTGTTGTTTTTGTCGTCGTTTAATACAGTCTCATCTGATTGGCGTCTGCGGCTCTGTTGGCAGCGGGAAAAGTTCCTTTCTGAATTGCCTGATGGATCAGATGAACCTCTTGAAGGGGACCGTCGCCTTGAAAGGATCCTTCGCTTTCGCTTCGCAGCAGGTGATTTGGATCTTCAGTTACACACCCAAGCCAATCACAACTCCCCTCCTCCCAACTCTCCAACTATTAAATCAACGTGACGCCTCCAAAAAAATGTGAAGCTTGTCTCATTATTCTGGAACTGTTTCTCACTCTCCCAGTGATGGGCTATCACTGACCCTCTTTTATGCTTTTGAATTATTTTAAGTGCGTTCCGGTATAACTTTTTTCTGCATGATTGTAGGGAGCGTCTCAAACGTCGGACACGTTCCAAAACGCAATGGTTCCTGTAGGTATACATGTCCATAATCCAATGGACTGCCAGAATACTCTGCTGGACGGTGACTTTATGCCCAACTACGGAAACATTCCCACACAGAGAATATTACATGTTGGCGTTCTGAACGTTCATTAAAACGCTCCGGCAGTCCAACGGACTGGTCCATGTGCCTTCAGGAATACTTAACTTAGTCGGTCCAATTAGAACAAACTTTAAGATTCTTCTCTGGAAGGCAATAAATAGATATGCAAATTATGCAGGTTGGCTTAACGATGTAATTCATAGAAGAAAAATAAAATGGGATATCAAAATTTTGATCTCCTTGATTTCACAATTTGTTTTAGGCTTGGATTACCAATGCAACTGTTCGAGACAACATTTTGTTTGGGGAAGAGTACGACGAGGAGAGGTACAAGAAGGCCATCTTCTCTTGCTGCTTGGAGAGAGACTTGGAAATCATGTCAGATGGAGACAAAACAGAGGTACGTTTACCTTCAAGGTGTGTACATGTACACTTTACTACTCAACAGAATCGAGAGATGGTTTATCAGACTGAAAGTCAACATTTGAATAACAACACAAGACTGCTGGACTTGTCCAGTCATGCGTTTACTGGCCCAGCGGCATCACTGGCATCAACCATTCATGGTCTGGTGTAAATTTGAAGCCTTGGACCAGTAAAGCTTGACTTTTCACAAATCTGCAAGTGTTTCTCATTGGTTCCAATCTTGCTCGCAGATTGGTGAGCGAGGAGTAAATGTGAGCGGTGGCCAGAAGCAGCGGATTAGTCTGGCTCGGGCGTATTACTCAGACCGTGATATCTACCTCCTGGATGATCCATTGAGTGCTGTAGACGCTCACGTTGGTAAACACATCTTCAATCATTGTATCAATGGAGTGCTGCGAGGGAAGACCGTCTTGTTTGTAACTCATCAACTGCAGGTGAAACAAGTGGTTCTCGTTTTAGCCATTCACATTAAAAGAGTTGCGGCGTGTCGTGGCCTAGTTCACCTGACCCAAGCTCTGGTGTTGTCAGCAGCAGAGTGTGGGTTTGAATCCCGGTCATGACACTTATGCCCTTGAGAGAGGCACTCAACCATAAATGCTTTGTAAAAAGTTGGGAAGGTAGTGCACTCTGCTCTACCAGCCAGGCTCCTAGTGGATGATACCCATGCCTACATCCTTACGGACTGTGAAGGGGGTAACCCTGTTTCAGCCCCAGGAGTAGGTGGCAACATGCCCCTGGTGGCAGTTGATTTGGGTCAACATCCCAAATCAGTTAAGTGTAGCCCTCACCTTGAAGTGGCCATCCGGCCTTATAATGTTAAGCGATTTCTCAATAGAAAAAACCCCAAAACACATTTTAAAACTGGATTTGTGGTGACATCATGTTCATATATATATCTAATGAGTTGTGTGGTGCTCTGAAAAGAGCCTGTGGTTTGAAGTGTCATCTGTCATAATTCGGACAGAAGAAAAAGGTAAATTGTTTGGTCCTTTGTTGAAAAAGTTTCCCGACGCAACTTGAAATTCCTGTAATTAGGCTTCATAACATTTTCAATATAACCCGAGGCACAGAGTCTATTAACTACTTTATCCTCAAAAGTGTTTATGGTCTTTTTAAGAAATATATAAGCCTCATTTTAAATTCTGACAGTATCTTCGCGACTGCGACTACATCGTTCTGATGAGAGATGGCGCCATTGCAGAGCAAGGCACTCACGATCAGCTCAGCCAAGCCGACATGGAATACGCCCGCCTCCTCGAGACGTTCCACGGCAAGGGTGAGAACGATGAAGAAGATGTCTGCGATGATATCCCGCCCAAGGAGGAAGAGGGCGGTGATAAGGTGGCAGAGGATGTGGGAGATGAAGTTAAAGAGCACCAAGAGGAAGACGTCAATGATGGTGTGGAAGAGGATGAAGAAGTTGCTGAAGTTTGTAAGCAAACTTTATAAATCTCTGGGATGTTGGGAGGAAAAATTAGAGAAAGGTTTGGAGGAACGAAGTCAGGTTTGTCTTCTCACATTATGGTCTTGGCTGTGAATCAATCCAGGGCTATATTTGTGAGAAGCCAACGCTTCACGCACTAGCCACCCATGCCAATAATGAACCACAATTTGTTTTTTTCTTGTTAATTGTTGTAGTGAAACTCATCGGGACTGAAAATGAAGGTGAGGGCACTGTTGCCTATGCCACCTACAGGAGCTTCGTCCGATTCACTGGGGGTAAATTCTGGGCCTTCCTGGTCCCTCTCTTGATGTTTGTGACGATGCTTGCGTCCGTCTCGACGAGTATATGGCTGTCGATTTGGATTCAGGCTGCAACTGTCTGGGAGGACTCGACAGTAAGTAATTCACGCCGAGTTTCATTATGGGTTGGGTTGGGGTTAGTCTTTTGGGTTGGAAATAAGATCTAGGTAGGTTGAAAGTCTGGGTTTTGGGTTGGAGGACAGAAGTTAGTGCTGACCTCTAGTTCTGGCGATGGAGTGATCAAGACAACTGATTGTTATATATCCTGACTGGGTTTGGCACTAAATTGGAACCATCCCAACACCCCATTGCTTGAAATAGAGATTGTTATAGTAAGTTTTTCTCATCGCATCAATGTGGTGCTGCATGCTCCTAAGGAGCTTAGTGTAAGCTTTTGGAACTTTTGAGCATTTGGAACTTTTGATGTGATGAACACGGTTAATTTACGTGTGGGGAGCTTTGATACTTTGTTAAAAATGTACTTTTGTTCATCATTGGGATGCAATGTTGGTTTAGGGATTCCTAAGGGTAGGGGTTTGTGATTCAGTTTTTTTCATGTGGGAGTGGCACTGGGGTTGTTGGGGTTGGATTTTGCGTTTTGGATTTTTCTTTAATAAGAGTGGCATTGGGGGTCAGAGTGCTTCATTTGGATACATGCCGTCTACTTCTCAACCTCGCGAGTACTCTTTGCATATTCCCCAAAATCAGTTACCATCCTCCACACCGAGCCTCACCACCGATTCTCCGCCATGGAGCTCAACGCCCTTCATGAATAATTCATTCGGTGATGCTGTCAACAGTACCAACATTGACACATATGACTACGTTGATGATGATTACGCCGACTCAACCCTGGGGACCACTCCGGCCCAAGCAGAGGACGGGTTTGTCTTCTTCATCTCCATCTACGTCGGGATTTTTGCCTTGACGTGGCTCATCCTCTTCGTTTCCTGCTGCATCTTCATCAAGGTTAGTTGGGGAAAAGGAATACATCATCATGAAGTCGAATCCTAGCCTTACTGTTTGGTTTAGAGACCCAAAGCCCAATTTCATAAAGCCTGTGTCACAAGGTCCACCACGATTGGAACCATGTGCAGACGGTTCCTGCTTACGGAGCGGTCATTAGCAGATCTTCTATTTCATAATTTCTGCTAACTGTAAGCAAAGCAAAAGGCACGCTAGCTTACTGGGGCTTTCTTTAGGCAGATGACTGATGCAATAACACAAATTGATGTCAAATTGTCTTGATTGTTTATAAAATACAATTTTGCTTACACAAGTTTTTCTGCTAAAGTTTACCAGTTAACAGCTTTCAGGGGCCCAATTTCATAGAGCTGCCTAAGCACAAAAAGGTAGCTGAGCACAAAACTCTTGTTTACCAGAATAAGGTTTAGCAGCCAAAATACCATGGCATGTCACACATACCGCCTGCTACTAGTACCCTGTTTTGCTTAGCGGAAAATTGTTCTGCAAAATGTTCTGCCAAAGCAGGCCGGTCTATGAAGTTGGACTTGAGCCTGATAATGCAGAATTCTGTGCTTTATGGGTTGCTGCAAGTGCATAGTTCAGTCTCCTTTTACAGCCAAAGTACCGAAACAAAAGTGTTATTTACAGGTCTGTGTATGATTTGTTTATTGAAAACTAAAGAATGGGAATTATTTATACTCGGAAGTTAAGATCTTATCGCACTGGTGCAACAAAGAGAAGCGAACTAATCAGTGAAAAATATGGCGAGTTGTGGCCAAGCTGTTGAGAGCACCCAGCCGACACAAGCTCTGGTGTCTCTGATCAGCAGAGTGTGGGTTCGAGTCCCGGTCTTGACACTTGTGTCCTTAAGCAAGACACTTAAATCATTTTTACTTCTTCCCTCAGATGAAACATAAAGCCATAGGTCCAGTAAATTGCGTAATGCATGTAAAAGGAACCCATTTAGCGCAAATTTAGAGAAGGGGGTTTGCCCCGATGTTTCTGGCAGTAGCTGCTGAATGCGCCGCAGCACCCTCTAAACCCTTATAAAGTGCTATATAAATCGGTCTCATAATTTAAATAAAAAAATCAAAAACCTTAAATTGTTTCTGTATGTTGAAGTGCCTAGAATATAAGGCAATTGTTATATTATATTATGTTAAATATTTCTCCTTTTTAAAAATGTTGACGTTCAAAGACTGTATTGCGAGCAACTACACGCATCCACGATAGACTACTACGTAAGATGATGCGATGTCCAATGGCATTCTTTGATACTACACCACTGGGTCGTATTCTCAACAGGTTCTCCAAAGATATGGATGAAGGTAAAGCTTTTTTCATCTTTGGGTTTGAAATAGAAAGAATACAACATGGAGAGAGGATTGCAAAATGGTGATTTTAAGACAAAATGTAGGATTGTAATTGTTGAAAAAAAAAAAGCTTCTATATGAAAGCTCATTGGTTATAAAGTTGTTTAATTTTTCACCTTGATCCTCAATTGGTTCACATCCACAGTGATATTACCAATGCAACTTCAATGTTTTTTTAACCCTGATAACCAATCAGTTCCCAATTGAACATCTTGATTGGTTTTTTACCTTGATTTTTGGTCCTCAGAGGATCTGATGTACTAACCAATTCATCTTCAGTGTTGTTTGAACCCCCATGATTCCCAATCAGTCCCTAATTGAATATCTTCATTAGTTCAATCACCTTAAACTAATAAATTGGTCCACAGTGGATCCGATATAACAAGTGCAACTCAATGTTTTTTTTAACCCTGATTCCCAATCAGTCGTTCACAATTCAACCCTTCATTTTTTCACCTTGATTCTCAATTGGTCCACAGTGGACCTGATGTTACCGATGCACCTCCAGCGCTGTCTCCTCTTCCTCAGTGTCCTCTTCCTGCTCCAGCTCCTCATCATCTTCATCTTCCCCCTCTACCTCATCGCCTTTGCCGTGGTCATCCTCATTGGGCTGGTCCTCTACATCATCTTCCGCAAGGGCTACTGCCAGATCAAGAGGATGGACAACACAAGCCGCTCAAAGGTTGTGTCTCATATATCAGCGACGATGCAGGGACTGACCACGATCAAGGCATATGGACAGGGCCAGAGATTTATCAACAGGTATTATTGGTTCTTAATATTATTATATTTCTGGTTGTGAAACTAAGGATGCCTCATAAGTGAACGTTATCACTGTAGCTCGCAAGCCTGAGGAAACCTGTAAACAAGGGTGCTTGCTATGTGAACCAGAAACACCGGGGTTAACCCCTACCCTTCATTGATTAGTGTTCTGGGTTTTGTTACAAGCACTACCAACTCTAGTACACAAGAGGCATGGCTTGATGTCTCATCAGAAGGACAAAGCAACTAAAGTAAAGTACCTTGCTCAAAGACACCAAGTGCCACGACCAGGACTTTTGTCTGATAAACAGAGACTACACTCTTTTTGTCCTGAGCCTGTGACGTCATCTGCAAGGGATGTGTAGGATAAGTCATGAGCATGTGCACGATTTTTCAAAATCATAATCCATTGCTCGACCAGGGATCACTGTCCGAGCTTACTCCCTAATGAGTGGTTTTTATTTTCACTCAGGTTCGAGACGTTGCTTGACACAAACTCCCTGATCATGGAACTGTTTAGTATGGCACCAAGGTGGACGGCAGCTCGCATGGACCTGATGTCCTCGATACTCGTCTTGTTTCTTGCTCTTCTTATTCTGCTGAACAAGGAAAATATCTTCTCGGCAGCCCTCGCTGCCATGGCTCTACAGCAAGCTATCGGGGTAAGAATCAGATTGCCCTGTGTTTTTTTTTTCTTCAAGTTCTCATCAAAATGTGGATGCCTGCCTTCCAGATCCAGGCTAAGGCCGTGTTGGAATTAGTGGCTACAGCTACGGCTACGTCATGCATTGAAGTATAGTGCGTCCTTAGCAACATGCTTAGCAACTACTCCTAGCCGTAGCTGTAGCCGCCAATTTGGACATGGCTTAAGGCTGGGTCTGAGTTGACGGACATGGCCTAAGAATGGGTCCGAGTTGACGGACATGGCCTAAGGCTGGGTCTGAGTTGACGGCTTTGGTATTGGCTTAGGCAGGATTGCTGAAAAGTCTTATTTATCATCGTTGTTAACTTTCAGCCAGCCTTATATGTTGCTAGAACAATATTTATGTGACTGAGGGAACTCTGGATATTTTATATACCCAGTTTGGCCTGCCTCACGCATCCAGGTTGGACTTGATGAGCAGCTCTTTGTACATGTTGTAGACTTTGGTCATTCATCCACTACGACAGTTTAGAGACACTGAGGTTTTGTTTTGACTTTGACTCCTGCAGCTTTCAGGTGGACTTCTCCAAGAGGTGCTGATTGCCTGCACTCAGACTGAGAGCT
This sequence comes from Pisaster brevispinus, assembly GCA_023634235.1. NCBI lineage: Eukaryota > Metazoa > Echinodermata > Asteroidea > Forcipulatida > Asteriidae > Pisaster > Pisaster brevispinus. Next base: position 14,593,983 of record JAMKCF010000014.1, on the reverse strand, counting down.
CATTCCTCTCTGTTGAGAGGATGCTGGAGTACATTGAGGTAATAGCACAGTATTTGAACTTATACAGTGTCAGATTTGTTTCTTGTTCTAAACCACTGCAGATTATTCTTGGTTCGCAAACTCGAGTCTGAAACTTGGACTTGAGTTGGGCCTTGATAGTAGCATTAACTTTAGACTGGGGACTTGACTTGGGGTTAACTTTGTTGACTGAAGACTTACTCTGAAAGACTTGGAACTTGTCTTGAGACTTGCCCTGAAAGACTTGGGACTTGACTTGAAACTTGATCTGAAAGACTTGGGACTTGACTTGAGACTTGATCTGAAAGACTTGAGACTTGACTTGAAACTTGATCTGAAAGACTTGGGACTTGACTTGAGACTTGCCTGAAAGACTTGGGACTTGATTTGCGAGAAAAGCAGGAACCACAGTAAAGGTCTACTGATCATTATGGGAAAAGGGATATTATGAAAATTACTAATTATTTTTTTTTCATCCTTGCAGAAAACGCCATCGGAGGCAGATGCCCATATCGAGGCCACCAAACCTGACCAGAACTGGCCCGCAGAGGGCGACCTCAAAATCCAAAAACTGGAGATGAGGTACCGCCCAAAGCTGCCACTGGTTCTGAAAGGTGTCACATGTCATATCCGGCCCAAGGAGAAGATTGGCATTGTGGGTAGAACAGGATCAGGTGGGTAATTACCCCCCCCCAAACTCAACTTCTCCCAAACCCTCCCCAACCCCAAAGGTATAAAGCAAAACAAAAAGAATTTATTTAGGCTAAAAAACATGCACATCATCCTTTCCTTGCCTGTAATGGCCAAAACATTAGCAATCCTACGTAGAGCACTGGCACGCTAATACGGAGGTCGCAGGTTCAAAATCCGCTCTAGTAAATTTGTCTTTGTTCATCAACTCCAAATCAATTTATTTAAAAGAAATCTATGACTAGAAGTTAGACATGTTAGAGGTCTTACACTTTCCAAGAACGACAGTTTGTAATAACCTGAAATGACACTCATCCTTTGTCACAAGTCCAAAGATACACTTCCCGTTTTGATCACTCCTTGTTTTAATCTGTAGGCAAGTCTACTCTGGGTATTTGCCTGTTCCGCTTGGTGGAGAACGCTTCTGGTCAGATTTTGCTCGATGGCGTCGATATAGCTACAGTCGGACTCCATGATCTACGCTCTAAGCTATCCATCATACCACAGGACCCTGTTCTCTTTGCTGGGACTGTGAGGTGCGTGTCTAGATAGTTTAGTTACTATTTTATTAGTTTTTAAAAGATAATTTTTTAATTTTATTTTGTAAAAATATTTTAGTTCCCGTTAGACACCACCACGTTTATCCCTCCAAGATGGCCACCAATTTATTCCACCCAAGATTGTCACTGGATTTTGTGCTGAACATCCGGCTTTGTCATTGTGTTTGCATTTATACAGAGATTGTCTAGCAGTTTTCGATTTAAGGTGTTTTTGCGACAATTTGTTAAAAACTCTTGTTCTTCGTTTTTCTGCAGATTCAATTTGGACCCTCTCAACCAACACACTGATGAAGAGTTGTGGGCTGCGCTGGAAAAGACATACGTCAAACAAACGGTAATTAAACCTTCACTGCCGCGCGCTCTGGTGCCTGGACTCGATCAAGCTCCAGTCTATCTGTGTATGTGTATTTTTTGTCACAGTCTAGGGGCTCGACAGGAATTCAGACCTTTTTATATCTGCATGTTGATTAAAATGGCTTTTAGTTTCTTCAGATATAAAGAAATGCTGCTCTTTGATCTACTTCTGAAGTGCTGAGGATACTGTTCCCAAAAGTTCCTTAGAATCTATAACTCCAGGGGTTGCCAAAAGGTGGACATGCCAGCATTTCAACAAACCTGACATTTGGATCCTAGTTTCAGACCATTTCTTCAGGAATGTGGTGTATTTTGCGCGGAGTTGTAGACAATAAATACACACACTGTGCAAAGGAGCTGCCATTTCTGCAAATAACATTCTATTCACTAAACCAGGGAACGCAGGTCATGGTTTGACCTTTGACATTTAGCTGTGTGCTATTTATACAGTACTAAATAGTCATGAGCTGAGTGTAGCCGAATCAAATATATCACAGAATGACTCTCACTCTTGCTTTTATTTACAGATCAGCTGCTTGGATAACCAGCTGGAGGCCACGGTGATCGAGAACGGGGAGAATTTCTCCGTTGGTGAGAGGCAGCTGATGTGCATGGCCAGAGCGCTGCTTAGAAACAGTAAGGTGAGGTGGTTGCACTCCTTGAAGGAATTGAGAATTCTTAAAGACGGATCCCAATCGCAGATGGTTTCTCTTTGTAATTAAAAAATGAAATGAAGAAAATACCAGTTGTGTGACTAACTCTTTAACAATGTTTCAAGATTGACAACAAAGATATTGACTAATAGGGAGACCGCCAACACAGGGACTGATAGCTCAGTTGGTAGAGCGCCGGTACGTTAATCTGGAGGTCGTTGGTTCAAGTCCCACTCCAGTAAATTTCTCTTTGTTTAAACTCAAATTATTGAATTAATAGTGTGATGGTCTCGCTCGTTACCCAGGTGTTATTGATGGATGAAGCTACGGCGGCCATTGACACAGAGACAGACAGTCTGATTCAGCAGACCATACGAGACGCATTCAAGGAGTGCACAATCCTCATCATAGCGCACAGGCTCAATACGATTCTGGACTGTGATAAGATCATGCTGATGGACAAAGGAGAGGTTAGAAATATATAAACATTTCTTTTAAGTTTCAGGAGGGTAGGAGGGCAATGAATGGGCCAAGAATAATTTGGGAGGCTAAACATCCTAACTCGCAGCTGAGAAGCTGAATTGCGAAGGATACGGCTACAATGTGTCCAAGCCCCAGACATTGCAAGGGTGCCTTTTGCCAGCTAGCCACATTGACCAATATGACCACGGAGCACAGCCAGACATCGAAAGTGTCTGATATTTTTTGGATCGAGGAAAACCACATGGCTGAGGAAAAACCCTTGTGGCACAGCAGAGAACCATTGCATAACTCAACTCACTCATGGCCCTAGCCGGGAATCGAACCAGGGCCACAGTGCTGAGAGGCGGTGCTTTACCGAGTATACAGTGCCAATTAACACACTTTAATGGATGGTAAAAACTAAATGAGGTTACTTCATAGCATCTAGCTTTATTAACAAAGTCATCGTCCCAACAGGTTATTATTTGGAAAAATACCAATTGCTGTTAAACCCCATTCACCTTTTGCACCTGGATAATAGCATTGAAGTCTCATAAAGCTCATGTATCCACCAATAAGTTGCTCAAGGCGCTTGAACAAAGAGAAACACTTTTTAAGTTTTGAATTTTATTAATTATGAGACCCATTTATGTAGCACCTTTGGGTTCACAAGGTGCGTAAGTAGATGGTGACCCCAAAGAAACATTTCCATAAATCATTGACCCTACCCTTCCCTGTTTGTATTTTGCTCCGATGGACAGATTGCCGAGTTCGACAAGCCAGAAGTCCTGCAGGCCAACCCAAACTCCCAGTTCAGCGGGATGCTAGTCGCAGCCCAACACAACCAGGGAAGTCTGGACGATTGAGGTCAGTTTTCCCCAGTAGAGTATCCTGAGCTGAAGGTGTGTTTTACTTTGGCCAATCTCAATCACCGTCCAGGGTCCAATGTCATGGCTCTGCTTACCGTAAGCAAAGAATTGGCGCTTAAAGGAGGCAGGGAAATCTGCGATAATGTCGAGCATATTTCACAGGTTAGCAGGGCGTACTCCACGTTACTAGGCATTCTTCGCTTACACAGCTAGCACAGAAATTCGGCGTTTGACCTGCAAGTGAAGAATGGTGATCGCAAGTGAAGAATGGTGATCGCAAGTGAAGAATGGTGATCGCAAGTGAAGAATGGTGATCGCAAGCGAAGAATTCAACGGTAAGCAGAGCCAAGAATTTTTGCACTTTGCCAATTTGTTTGTCTACTTGACACCCTGCATCACATTCTCATAAATCCTGCTTCTGAGGTGGAGTTGTGCGAAATCAAAGATGGAGGGTGTCTGTCTCAGATGTATTCATTTTTAAATGGGGATTAGTAAGGAATTTTTCTTCTGTTTTTTTTTCTTTCTGTAATATGCTAAATAAAGAAGTCCTTTGTCGGATCTTTTTACAAATCTTTCGACCAAAGGGATCAGGATTCGCACGGAGTTCTTACCTGGGCCCAATCGCTTAGGCAGAAAAAGTTGCTTAACATTTGTCTGCTAAGCAGAAATGAGCAGGATACCAGTAGCAAAGGGTACATGTGACATGGTAGTTTTGCTGGTAACCTTATTCTGGTAAGCATTATTTTGTTGTGCTTAGCTACTTTTTCTGCTTAAGCAGCTCTATGAAATTGGGCCCTGGTGGCGTTTGCATTGAGTTTAGATCAGACAACCTGGATTAAGATCTCAAGACAAAAAAACAGTTCCATATGCCATGTTTGAATTGCTGGCTTCTGCAAGTGGCTATGAGCGGATCGCTTTTCTTCAATGTTGACCCTGCAGCCAGCGGCCTCGGCCAAATGCTGAAGTTGTTTTAAGGCTGTGTCTTCATTGACGGCTGCGGCTGTCGCTAAAGGGTGTTGCTAAGGGCAACCGATGCTTGTAGACATGTAAACATAGTGATCCAGCTGCAGCCGCAGCTGCTAATTTAGAAACGATTTCAGGTCAAGTCCGAATTACTGGCTATGGCCAGAAATGCTGACAGCTCTAGTTATCCAACTTTATCGCTGCAGCCAACGGACAAAGTCCCTCCATTACATTGCAGCCTTAATTTGGACATGACCATAGTGTAAGGTGTGAAAAAGGACACTTGGTGCACGTTGCCTTAAGTATTAAGTGTGCCTATGTAACAGTCAGGGAAAAAGACTTGACGCTTTTTCCAAACCTCAGCTTAGTCTCTGGCTTCGGACCCTTGTTTGGTGCTGAAGCTAAATGTCTTGCGTCAGTGCAAAAACATTTTATATCCTAATACATGTAATATAGCACTTTTATGCATTATGCGAGACTTTTATGTCCAAATGTTGCATCTCACTTCAAATAGCCCGAATGTACTTGGCGCGCTGAGATACGTTTTTGCACGAATTATTTTCCTGCAAGATACAACGTTTTAGCAAAATCGAGATACAATGTTTTTGCACTGACAGGACGATGTACACTGCTCCAATAATGTCCCAAGTCAGATTCAGAGCCCAATCCGAGGTTTGGAAAATGCTTCTTAGTTTTTCTTCAATTTTGTTTTTTTACTGTAGTTTTACCAAAACCTATTTAATCAATGTCATCTGTATAAGTCAACCAAAGTTTTTTAATATTTCACTGAAATCAATTAATTGTATTTTTGTAATTAAAAATTGGAAATAATTTTTTTCGCATTTTCTACATTTAACAATGGAACAAATTTTTTGCTATGATAATTTTGTTAGATTTTTGAACACATTTGATTTAAAATTCGTCTGTAATCAGAGAACAATATTCTAATATTATGAATTGCATCCATTGGGTGAACAATTGTATACAGCAAATGCAGATCCTTGTAATTTGATTGGTGGAACATGCGTCATGTTGGACGTGAGTGATGTGGAACGGAAGTTGATCACACAATGTGTGGACTGATCAGTCACGAGTGCATCGTTCAAGATTAGTATATCTTTCCGGTAACGAAACCATGGGACACGCAAAAGTTGCTAGCACTGTAACCTGTGAAGATATCTGTGTATTTTTCCATGTATACTGCCTATCCAATATTTAATATAGGAGTCCTATATTGATAACTATACGATGCTTCCCCGCCCATTTGTCCAAACGAGGCAGGGTGGTGTCAAGGTGGATAAGGTTGGTGTCAGGCCTGATATTTGGCTCTTGAAAAAATGAAGGAAAATTTGTTTTCGAGTACAAAAGGTATTCATAGACTCTCCAGGGGTCGATTTCACAAAGAGATAAGACTAGTCTTATCTGAAGTTAGGACCAGTAACTGGTCTTAACTTAGGACTAGTCCTATATCCTAGCATTGCCTAGGACTAGTCCTAAGTTAGGATGGGTTTTGTGAAATCGACCCCAGGACATTTAATAAGTTTTGTTAATTTTCCTGAGCCACAACAAATCAGAAATTTGATTCAGAAGGAAGAATATCATGCCTGCATGGAGTTGTTCACATTCTTTAGAAGTGTTTTTTTTTTAAATTTCAAAGCGTGGAGAGGACGAGTTTCCCGTGTCTATTTGGGAAAAAAAAAAAAAATAATCAAAAATCAAATGACAAGGATGTGCATTATATAAAATATTGAATCAGTTTTCATTTGTGCATTCTTTTAGAATATAATCACTTGGTAAAATCTGGCATTTTCCATTTCACTCGGCTTCGCCTCATGAAATGGAATAGTCCAGATTTCACGTCCTGATTATATTTTGCAGCAGGCCAATATAGTATGTAGTGAGTAGAAATGACCAATAGTGCAATGGTTGTAATAGTTGGATGGGGGACGTTTTGATAAAATAATTGTTTTGTATGCTCTCATATTAGTATTACTAAACATCTTTTGTAGGGAGCTCCACAAGTGCCGTACCACTTACCCTAGACTTGTGGACAAAAAGTCTACACTTGCCCTGATATTGATATATATAGTGGAATAAAGTGTTTTATTTTAAAACATATGGCTGCCTCCACTGTGTTTTAGTCAACAAAAGTCTAGCCCTAAATTAAGGAATAGGGTTGGAGAAAATCCCTGTTATCTTTTTACATTTTCAGTCAACATTATACTATTTAAATTTTGTATAAAATAACACAATTTTTCTCTGGTCACATATTTTAATTATTCAGTACATTAAAACAAAACAGAACTCAGTTGCAAATCTGTTTATAAAGCTTTTAATTCCATGACTTGATGAGTTGTCCATAAAGGTTATCAACAAAAAGGACTTTAATCAGAAAAAACACAATCAAGTTCTTAAAAAAAAAAATTATCGCACGAGTGGTCAGGGTTTGCCCCCAGTTGCGGGACCAGTTAGCTTGTAACTTCACTAGTCCACCAGCTTTTTTCACCAGGGCCAAATTTCATAGAGCTGCTTAAGCACAAAAATTTGCTACGCACAATAAAATTTTGCTTACCAGAATAAGGTTACCAGCCAAACTACCATATCACGTGTACAATGTGTGAATGGTATCCTGCTCATTTCTGCTTAGCAGGAAATTGTTAAGCATTATTTTCTGCTTAAGCAGCTCTATGAAATTCAGCCCAGGCCACGTTTCATATTAAATAGATGCTGAGCTAGCCAGCTTGGACCACTTGGAGAGAATTTTGACTGTTGTCAGGTGTTTTAGCTAGCATTTGGGCCAGAACGCTGTCGGTTTTTGTGTACATCTGGAATAAAAGTAGCGAGGTGCGACTTAAACACTTTCAAAATGCTTTTTGCTTTTCCACTGACATAACCATTTGTAAAAGGATGAACTACAACATTAAATAAACATGACTGCATTAACTATATACAGGGTTTTAAAAACAATTGCAGAAAACTTACCAGTCGGTAGGCCCGAGTGTTGACATTACATTAATCTTAAAAACATGACGTCAAATATGAGACGTAATTTTTTTGGCTCTCTAAATTCTGGTAAAAATTACAATAATTTAAACACTTTTTTTGGAACTAACATTAAAAAACATCTGTCACTATAATATAATATTGTGATAAGAACTACTTTGGTCCATACAATGTCAAGAGAGAGAGAAGTGACAGAGTTTCAACAAATCCGCAGATTTAATCATCCTGCAGTTTGGCTTTTGTGTGATGTAAATATCGCCAACAGAACTTATATTGTTTTCAAAATGTATGATGCGGAAAAAAGTAACCCACAAACTATTCACAAACACTGAAGAAACATCACTGTACAAAAAAACAAACAAACCCCAAAACAAATAAGTTGATAAAAAGTGTGTTCACTGAAACAAGAATGCAAAGCAGTGTTTCCCTTGATGAGACAGTATCAACTTGTGCTATTTTTGTCACCCACTCTTCTAGCGATACATTTACGCACTTGCATCAACAGTGAACAAGTTATAAGTTAATATCAGGCCTAGAATTACACGTTGGCCACGGAGGTCAAGGAGCCCTGGCCATGGCCTCTGTTGCCCCTGGTCTTGGCCTTGGTGGCCCTTCAAAAGTTCCCTATAGACTTAAAGATTTTTCAATGGAAGTGCCCTTTGCAAAATGAAAATGACCTTGCCCTCTCAAAGATGAAACTACAGGCCTGTATTATTGCTCTAGTTCGGGCTGGCTTTGTGTAAGAGCAAGAAGAACCCACGGCCACGCTCAACCCTGTCAAACATCCTGAGGTGCACTTAGTATAAAAGTTTCGTTGCCATTTGTCATTTCCTAGAAAATAAGACAACAACATTGAAAAAACATCTTTGATATCTCCCATCCTCCGTGAAACTTCAGCAGCCATTAACCCCAGCAGTGCCCTTTTATTATCAGATCTTGCAGGCATGACCTTTATGTTGACCTCTTTGGGTGAATGGAGGTAGGTCAGATCTTGCGGCCGTTTGCGGCTGCTATGGGCAATTTTGTTACCAGCCACTTATGGCCCCTATGGTCTCTCAAGGATGAAATGGCTCGGGACACTGCTAGAATTAAATTTGAAACATTTGTAAATCCACTTTTAAAATCTGGGTTCCCCGCTCCCCGCCCCAGAACGAAGAATAAGCAACATCCCAGAAGAAAGAGTGTATCCCAAAATTGACGAAGCAACTCCAGCCTGATGGAACCAACAACAACATCACAGCGTTTAGAACGGTCCCATCTGCATTTCCTCCTGTGGGGGGGAATGAAAAAGAAGACAACAATTGTTACGGTTTTCCCACGAAAATATATACAGACCCCTTGCATAGGCTGCTATGGTTGAGGTCAAACAATGGAAACGTGCACATGTGTGCGCAATACGCACAACTCTCAGCCAATGATAGGTCTTCATTGACCTCAAGTGAGGGCGCTTTGTGAGCTTGTAACGTCATATGCAAGGGCTCTAAGAAGACAAACTGGGCTCTTTGTCTTGGGTGTTGCCAGGTAGAAAGTGTTGTTAGTAAAACAGCAAATAAAAATTAAGGACATAATTTGATGTCCGATAACAAACACAAGGCATGATATTGGGTCCTTGGGGGAAAAAAAGTAGGAATATTTCATCGAGTGCAAAGGCTGACCTACATGTACACAGTTGTAGGCTTTAGTAGACTTCTCAGGCCAGTAAATCACAATTTGTTGGATTTTTCCAGGGGCAAAGAAATCGGAAAATCAGACTAAGTTAGGAAGAATATCATGCCTAAAAGTTTGAAACACATTTATTCTTTAAGCAAAGATAAAAAGAAGAGGGTTAAAAAAAAAAAATACTCAGAATGGGGAACATTGTTATTTTACCTGTAAAGAAAAAGGTAAAATTTAACAACAAAAAAGAAAAAACAACAAATTTATGAGAACCAACAGAATAAAACAATTAATTAATTATGTATGCAAACAGAAAAAAGGTTAATAAATGACAAAAAGCACATGATAATTATAAACAATCATAAATGTACTGCAGAACAATCAAACCGAAAGATGTAGTTTGGGAACTTAAAAACCTTAAACCAAGAAGCTGAGAAAAACACCTGCTGCAGTAGACAGATCTTGAATGTCTGAACTCTGACCTTCAAAACCTAACCTATGAACTTTTAAAAATCTGGCATGGAAATTTGGTCCTCAAAAAAATGTGGAAATGTTTTTTGAGTAGAAGGGCTGACCTATAAGAACATAAATATGGTGTAGGCTTAAACACAGTTTTTGTGATTTATCCCAAGGGCAAACAAAGAAAAAATCGGAAATCAGACTGAAGTAGGGGAATATCATGCCTGAAAAAATCTTGTTGAGTTGGAGCAAGAATGTTGAATCTCGTTACAACTATTGATGTATACACCAACGTGAACAAAATGGCGGTGGAATATATTTTTGTAAACATCCTGTCCTGAGCAAGATACTAATTTGAGATATGAAACATTTGCACTGACGCAACGATTACCTTCAAAATCTGAAGGAAAAAACCCCCAAAACAAATCAAACTGTCTCATAACAAAACACTTGAACTCCTAGGGCTGATTTCACAAAGATGTACCACTCTTAATTGCTAATCAATGTGTGATGTCACCACACAATTCGCTATGGTGATATTGGCAACCTATCTTAAGATGAATCTTAGTGCTTTGTGAAATCGAGCCCTAGCCTTAACTCCAAAACGTCAAACCAGTAAAACATCAAACAGGAGCCTTCAAAGGTTCAATCCTTGAACTGCCAACATCCGTAACAATGAACTTTGAACTCAAAACGCTAAGACGATGACCTATGACCTACAGATGACTCGTCCTGAATATCCGGCATCTCATCTTCGAACAGATTGGGCAGGACGACTTTCCTGTGCCGTCGCTTTTTATTCGGAACAATGAGCGACTGCTCTCTGCCCTTCCCGCACATTTGGTTCCACTTCGTCATTAACTTGTTTCTCTCTAGCTCACTAAACTCCTCCTCCTCCTCCTCTTCGTGCACCCCTAAAATCACAGGTGGTTTGTTCCGAGCTTGGGCATGTCGCATTCTAGCTTTCTGTTTAGTCTGGCCTGCTCTACGTACTACAGGGGTACTCTTAGATCTAGTTTTCTACACGGAGGGGAGAAGGTAATCAAAGTCAACCAACATCTAGCTACAATTGTATATAAAAAAAAAAAAAAAAAAATTACATCCATCATATTTTGTCATTATCCATGAGATTTGAAGACTAGCTGCCTGTCAAATTATTAAGAAGACAAAAGTATATGTCTTGTAAATACCTGCAACATTTCCTATATACCATGTCACCTCGTTGACAAAGAGTGACTTGGAGTATTCCCGGGAATTATTCAGTAGGCAAGTTACTACTTCAGTCATACTTAGACGTTTTGACACTTTTATAAGGACACATGTGCCATGACCGGGATTCGAACCCACACTCTGCTGCCGACAACACCAGAGCTTGAGTCTGGTGAGCTTGACCACTCAGCCTCTACATTCCACTGACACTAAAGAAGCAACTGTTATGTAACAACTACTGAAATACCTAACTGGATGTACTCAATAGTCATCAGTTCTTCGATTGGAGTAGTCGTCCGAGAGAGAGACCATTCCCAAACAGGTGATGATTTCAAGGTAGGGTCATAGCAGGGTTCTCCCCATGTACAAGCTAGCGTATCAGGCCAATATCAGGCCAATATGCGCAAATTGCGTGGCGATACGCGTAAGTTTTCGAATGTCAAATCCATCCATGGTGACAGGGGGGTGATAGCGGGTACCAACTGCATCTCTGTCCGCAGCTTTAGCGAACGGACACCAACCAACAGAAATCTGAGAAACGCTTCATGCATGAATCGTCTTTCTCAGATTCAAATGTTTTTGGGTGAAGAAAAATTATCCAAACCGTATTACTTCAAAGGGAATCCTTTCTCAAAAAAGAGTTTATACCATCAACAGCTGCAGTACTTCTCACAAGTCAAGTTTTGACGGTCATTAGTTGTTGAATAATTGACCAATCTATGGCCCTACATTTAAAGTAAGGGGCGCCGAAAAAGAGGAATGTGTTTAACTTACGAGAACCTGCATGGCCTGCCCTTCTTGGAAATCATCGTCCTGCTCCTCTTCTTCCTCTTCCTCTTCTTCTTCATCCTCGTCTTCATCTTCTTCTTCTTCTTCTTCTTCATCAACGTGGTGATGATGGGGATGCCTGTACGGAGAGCGAGATGGTAACGGTTTGTCAATGATGTAAGCATTTTGATCAATACAGATTCCATGTGGACAGCCCCTAAACTTTCCACGAGTCCTTCAAGAAATCGTCCACAGGATTTGGACGGCATTGAAGGACTGAGACAAGTTTGACATTCGTGGACATGATGGTACAGGGGATCCTACACAACTCATACGGGTTGATTTTGAAGGATTGAGGCAGTAGGGATCCTTCATAAACTCATGTCAGTTTATTTTGGAGGATTGAGGCAGTAGGGATCCTTCATAAACTCATGTCAGTTTATTTTGGAGGATTGAGGCAGTTGGGATCCTACATAAACTCATATCCTTTTATTTTGAATGTTTCCTGCAGGGAGTATCGGGGTGGGGGGGGGGTGGTAAGGGTTATTGATGACAGCACTGCTATAAAAAGAAACCATACCAGGGCCCAATTTCATAGAGCTGCTTAATGGCCCATTTTGTGCTTACTGTACGATTTCCATTTCATAGCGCTGCTAACCGCAAGCACATGAAAAGGCATGCTAATCTTCCAGTGCTTACTGTATGAAAATGAATGACGTAACAATGCAAATCCATGGTGAACGCGCAAGATGGCTGCATAATTTTGTATAACCTGTGAAATACGCTTATGCTTAAGCAAATTTTTCTGCTATAGTTAGCATGAAAATTTGCTTACCGTTAAGCAGCGCTATGAAATTGGGCCCTGTTTCCCCGATAATTTACTCAGAGATAAAAGACAACTTTCAAAATTTTACCTACATGTTCATATAAAGAAAGTGTCCATGACAACTTCCAGAACATTCCACAGGAAAATGGATTTCACATTTGATGAAACAAAGATTTTGAAAATAGTATTTCTGTTTTTTGGAAAGATAATCACTCTTATTTTAGAAATGTTCATTTTTCCCCCTTGGCATGAAGAGTTTTTGGTTGCCTTTATAAAAAGAAGAAGAAGAAGAAGAAAAAAAAAAAAATGGATTCAAGAAACAAAAACTCAAAATGCGAAAAGGAATGTTCTGAATTATTATCGGACAATCTCCGACAACTGCCTGGCGTTAAAATCAACAAAACTGTGGAAATCTTGGTGCTATAAACTGCCAAGGATAAATAATAATAAAAACAACAACAACAACAACAACATCAACAACAACAAATAAAGTAAAGAACCCCCATGAGGAAAAAAAGTGAGTGAGAAGAAAGAACAAAACAGAAACAGTGGGATTCGAACCCTGGCCCTCTCTCGCCATACTGGGCATGCCTAGTAGTCCAGTAAATTAAGATATCTGCCCTAGATTGCTGGGGGTCCTGGGTTCGAATCCCACCCGAATAGTATGCCTGTGGATTTTTCTTTTGTAGAACTAAAAAAAAAGCACTGGGTAAATATATATTCCTATGTAGGTGTTCTTAACTACAATGTGTAAAACATTGTGACATTCAGCAAGTGCACATTCAGTAACTATGTTAGAGTTCATAATCAATGTACACTCACAGCCCTATTTAACTCACATTTCCTTGTGTCACCATGGTCACCATGGTCACTGTTCAAAAGAGACTCTTCAGATAACAATTAACATTTTTAAAGACCCCCTTCCCCTGAGTCTTTAGAAGACAACATAAGAAAGCCAAGTCTCAAACTTTGTAGATTCTTGTGGAAATCGCTAACAAAAAGAAAGAGACAAGGGCAATGCATTTCCTACAGGCTTTAAAAATTCAATGGAGCTGAACATTACACAAACTAAATAGGATAGGTATCTCTACATGCAAGGCATAAATACAGAAACAATGCAGTGTTTTTGTTTAGTTTTCCCCAGAGACTGACAGGTTCTTCAGCCACATTGAAAAACAAAAAATGTGCAAAGTGTGTGGAAACTGACAAAAATACAGAGAGGAGAAGGGGGGTGTTAGGGTGAAGATGGATAAGAGTGATGACAGTGACGAGAGCGAGAGATGGAAATGGGGAAAGACAAGAACGGAATGAACTTGAGACAGACAGGAATTATGGATGAGAAGTACCTTTGCGTCCATTGTGAGCCATAACTATGGATGAAAAGAGGAGACCGATGAGAGGTGCGGAGGGAAGGGAAAAAAAAAAAAAAAAAAAAAAAAAAGAGGGGGGGGGGTGGGGATATTTTGGAAGGTCCAGTATTGGTAATCAATTACATCAGGCATGATATTTGGTAGGAACATTTTATTGGGCACAAGGGCTGACCTCCATAGTGTAGGCTCTAATGGAGTTTTCGGGGCTTATTAATAACAATTTAACAAATTTTTCCCATGGGCACAAAATTTGGAAACCAGACTAAAGTAGGACAAACATCATGCCTGAAGAATTACATACTGCTATTCAATTTCAGCAATCAAGAAAACTCCCTTTTAAGTTATTATTTTTTTTAACGAAAACCAATATTGTACCTTCCTTTGAAACACAAGATGAATTAATTTCAACAAAAAAATACAAACCGTTCAAATGATGAAACAAAGGGTCTGTCAACATTGTCTGCTTTTACAGTGAGCTTAGTGATAGTTAATACTAACTGTACAGGGCCCAATTTCATACAGCTGCTTAAGCACAACAATTTGCTCAGCATAAGTCAATAATGCTTACCAAAGTAAGGTTACCAGCCAAACTACCATGTCAAGTGTACAATTTGTGACTGGTATTCTGCTCATTTCTGCTTAGCAGGAAATTGTTAAGCATTATTTTCTGCTTCAGCAGCTCTATGAAATTGGTCCCAGGTCTGATGAAGTGGCGTTTTTTCACACTACATTTTTTTGGGGGGGGTTTAATTTATAGTTTGATATAAAAGGGGCTGTGTTGTCACGATCAAAGCAGGCATGTGGATGTACGAGGAATTATGACCCAGTTACTGTACGCGCCGCGCCCTCAGAGCGTGCATGCCTGTGCTATAACCGGGTTAGAGTTCATAATTCCATGTACAGCCACTGGCCTGCTTTGATCATGACGACACGGCCTCTTTAATTAAAACATTATACTTACTATTTTTATAAGTTTGTTATGAGTTATTACCTTTTAAATTATCCCTCAAAATTTGAATAATTCCTTTTTGATATCGCCTGGCAGAGTACTGTCATGTTATGTAGCTATTTTCACCACATGATATCATATTTCAGGCTGCACAGCTGCATGTTGCCTGAGTGTTGCCTAATATGTTGTGCAAAATTGTTGCAGCTCGATTTTGCAAAAAAAAAAACTTGAATGGAAATATCTTGGTGCGTACTTGTTTTGACTGTATGTACATTCGGGCTATTTTAGCGAGATACAATGTTTCCACAACTTCAAATTCAAACTCACGGAAGCGTAAGTGCTATATGGGAGATTCAACGCTTTGGCACTCTCACAAAGAGATTTACATTTATAAACCACACACACAGATCCTGGTCAGTTGATTGGTGGAACACGTGTCACGTGTCATCCTTAATAATTTTCCCATGCATACTGCCACGACCCTCCAAAATGTTGATATTGGAGTCCTATATGGCTATTATAGGACACCTTGGACACTTCACAGCGTCGTTTCCCCAACAATCGTTTCCCGCCTGTTTGTCCAAACGAGACAACATCTTGTCACGGCGGACATGGAGTCGTACAAAATGCTTAGAAGAAGTTTTTTTACAAGAATTATCAGAGTTTTGGGTTAACGAGTTTCCGTGTCTATTTGCGTTTGTTGTGCAAACCATTTCAAATGACAAGGATCTATTTAAAAAACTAAATGCATTTTGTTTGTTCATGATTGTTGCAGAATATATCACCCAGTGAAGTCTGTTTCTTTTCTCCATTTTACGAGGCAAATAGTCCAGATTTCACCTTGTGACTATAGTCTGCTACAATGCACTCACACGCATCAAAAATTTGTTTAGAACTGTTGAAAGATCGTGTGGATGATTCTGAAGGATCAGACAGAAAGAGAGTTTTATAAACTTGCCCAGTTAGACTTTTGTAAGCAAAGGAAAATTGTAACCTTGACATAAAGTGTCAAAGTACTGTGAAATCTTTGGGGGGGGGGTCAAAACAATGGTAAGAACATGGAATTAACAAATTGAAACAAAAGGCCATGAACTTCATACTTTAGTGGGGGCAAGGCAACTGCATAGCAGGGCTTGAATTTCTAGAAAATCTCCACTGGACTACTTGTCTTGAAGTTCAGAACTTTCACTGGACCAGAAATATTTTTTGCGCAAGACCTGAAATACGTCTTTCTTTTTTATCCTTGCCGATATTTTAGGCAGGAAGTTTTGAATTGGTAAATCTTTGAATGAGCTTAGAAAAGAGTTCAACTGCAAGACTTGTACGGTTGTGGGGTTACCGGCCCAAAGCTAAAATTACTGGACTGTGACCAGTAGTCCAGTGGTTTCTTTTTGGTGCCCTGCTACTTAGGCCATTTTTAAAACCACGTCTTAGGGTTGGGCGTCGGGTTGAGGACCATCAACCTGTTCAAAGTCCCATAACAAAAGTGTACGCTTTGAAAAATACCAACAGAGCCCAAGCCGCTGGAGCCCAAAGCCGTGGTTTCGTAAAGGGCTGTAGTATCGTTTGGTACAGGGCAAGATTATTTATATCAACGTGCACAAAGAAGAAGTGACATCTAGGCCTTTAGTTAGTGGGTGCCCTAGTTTGGACATAGCTAATCTTGTTGGATGCCCTGTTTGAAATCCTGTAAACAGTGTTGCAGGCCATTTGGAAGGCCCAATTTTTCAGCAAATTTGGAAAAGACACATGTAAAAGGCAAGGGAGATTTCCCGCAGTGTAGATACTTGTCCAAAAGAAAAACAGAATTACTACATGAAAAAATTTGTAACAACAAATTCTTAAGAAGAACGGACGCACTGGCCTCTGAAGACTCAGTGATGTTCCATTTTTTATCCTTTTATGGTTAGTTTTAAGATTTTTTCGCCACAATTTGAATTTGGACAGGATTTGGACGTCTCTTTTATCCATAATTTTTATCTAGCGCACTGTAAGGGCATCTAATTAAGACGCATTTTTTTAAAAACTTTAAATTTTGATATCCCGGCTAAAACTCTGGCAAGGGGTGTAAATGTAACAAGACCAATCCTTGAAGCCCCGCAGCCGAAGCATCGACCAATCAATGAACACGCGTGTGTGCGTCTGTGGGGTTTGAGCCCATCATGCGTTCAAACATCAAAACGCGCACATTGCAAATCAGTTCAAATGATGCTAGCTGGTTTACCATTTGTACTGGTACTTCAACTTGTCCGACCTTTGGGTGCATTTTTGCGTCTGGTCGTGATTGGTTGAGAGCATTTTAGGGAGGCGGAGCTAAACGGATCGGTCTACTACACCCAGTGTCACCATGAATGTTCAAGGCCCGACAGAAAAACAACAAAACTTCATAAACACGAAAAACTGAACTTAAAAAACTGGGAGTTTTGAATCAAGGACTACCTGGACCCTGATCTGGTCCGAGAGGCAACGCCAGGGTAACTTTTTCTATTCTTGGCCTGGCGACTCTTCTTGGGCTGGCTTCTTAACCACGACGATGTTGAACTCTGGGAGATGGGCTGACTTCTGGTGCAATCGATTATAACCAAAAGACTAAAGGTTTTTCTCAAGTACGGTAATACCCTGTTCAAATTCTTCAATAGTGTTCAAAACCTCTCTCCCATGTAATCTCTACTTTCTTGATATATTTTCTTGATCCGTTCATGTATTTCCAAGTACACAGAGGTCGTACATCAGTTTAGGGGAAAACTAAAGACTGCGTCTGAATCGAGCGACTTCGGCTACAGCAGCGACAGTGCTGAAGACAAAGCCTTTTAAGCAATCTGGCCATAGCCAATGCAGTAGCCATAGCCAATTTAAAGCCAGGATACTTTCATATAAGTGGTTCTACCCCTTTTCAGACCACAGTGGCTACTAGTGCCTTGAACCTAAATGCCCTCAGCAGCCACAAGGGCCCCAACATTTGAAACAAATTTAATTTAACCCATAGTTAAACTGAAGGTTGTGTCCAGACATGACAAGTTTGTCATAATTCCCCAACATTTTGCAAATTCCCCGGAGAGCCCTGGAACACTGGTATTATTTTCCCAGAAAATGTACACAACTCAACAGTATCAGTAATGTCAGGGTGCTCGCATGCCTGGAACTACATGGAGGCCATGGCTTGTTGCCCTGGTTTTGGCCTTGGTGCCCCTTCAATAGTTTCCCATAGATTTAAGGGTTTTCCAATGGAAGCGCCCTTTGCAAAATAAAAAATGGCCTTGCCCTCTCAAAGATAAAATTCCAGGCCTGATAAAGTGTGATATTTTATTTCCTTCACACCTTAAACAACTCCAAAACATTCTAGATTTGTGTGATGCTTGCATTTCTATTGTTTTGCTGATAATCACAAACCCTGCACTTTATCTTTACAAAAAAAAAGGAGTCCAGCCAACGAGGAATGCTGTTGTGAGATTCTACATGCGACAAACAAACTTTGGGATCAATCAAAACAGATAAATAATAAGACAAACTTAAGTATAGCATTACGGGTTGGAGATGGATAGTCAACGTTTTGGTGTACGACTTACTCAAAATCCCGTTCAGATCCTTGCGTGGACGAGATTTCTTCCTCCATGCGAGGGCGCTTCATCATGTTCTGGTTGCCACCCATGTGATGATGCTTGGACATCCACTGACTGTCTGAGCCGTCGTCCACTGTTGGATTGGATGACACAAAAAGATTAGTAACTACTGGAAGATTTGAATGGTGGATATTACATGGTGTAGGCTTCAATGGACAAATACTTCAATACAATTTTGCCTGATTTTGCCAGAATCAGACTAAATCAGAAATCTGACTAAAGTAGGAAGAATATTATGCCTTTTTATTTAAGATATAACACAGTTGGGTATTGTTATTCAATTGAAAAAACACAAGACCACCGGACTTGTCCAGTCAGAAGAAGTTTACTAGCCCGATGCCAAAACCTACAACCACTGGCCTCGGGGCCTGCCGTCCAGTGTGAAATTCAAGCCCTGGCCTCAGATTCAACACCGTGGACTTGATCTCGAGGATTGATGAATCCAATGGAATGGCATCTACATCCTGACTGAAGGACGATTACACGTACTCTCTTCCGAGTATCGAATGTAGAAGTAGAAGTTGAAGACTGGGCAGTAAAATACTCACCTCCTTGCATGGCTAGCTTTCTCTTGACACCGCCCTTGCGATGTTTCTTCATGTGTTTGTGAGACTTGCCCGATTGTTCTCCCGGAGCCTCTTGCAGGAGGCTGTTGCGGTAGGTCCGCAGCGGAGCCCAGGCATCCTCTTGTCTAGCTAGCATGCCTTCTTTCAGATTCTTCTCAAGGTAGGTCAAGCTGAAATGACAAAAGGGACGGGACGGTTTCATCTTTACTTTCGAAAAAGTTTAAGCATTCAAATCCTTACAGGGTTCTAATACTGCCTTGGCTTTTCGAAGATTAACATCTGCCCTCCAGTTTTCAATAAACACACCCCCCCAACCAACCAGTGAAAATTTCATCGAATTTGGGAATGATTTTTAGTGAAAACAGATGATAATCGGAACGTTCTTGAAGACAAGTTTTGCACGCCCAAATTGGGCTTTAAGTACTTGCGATTACTGGGTCTATTTTCTTGACTTTGACAAGATTTCAAATGAGAATATTTCTGTGAAGAATTGGTACTGGTACGAACTTTACTTCAGATAATCTTTCGGATTAAAACTAACCAAAGTGGAGAGCAAGTATAGGGACAAAATAAAGTTGGAAACTTACACCGTCTTCTTGTCCATCTTCATGAGCTTGGTTGTGAACTCGGCCAGTATTTCTAAGTACCCAAGGTTTGGCGGGGGGCCGTCTTCATTATTCGGATCATCCATCGGGGTTAGGCTAAAGTGAATACCCTCCCTGAAAAAAACAGAAAGAAACAGAAGCAGAAAAACAATAGGAATTAAGTGACTATCCAGCAAGCAACTTTGTACGACTATATGCTAAATCGGAAACTAACTTACTTGTGAAGAGCAGCTACGGCATCTCTGGTCTTGATCTGGTCCAGACCGAAGGTGAGAGAGAACCTTCTTGCCAGCTCCTTGATGGCGTTGAGCTGAGCTTGGGTTCGGGCATCATCATAACCTTCTTCGCTCTTCATGTCGCGGAATAACTAAAACAAAACGATGAGATCAATACCAACAAATCAACATTTTCAACAACACGTTGGAATCCCCAACTGACAACATTTTCGGGCACTATTGACCCAGGGTATCTCCCCATGTACAAGCTAGCGTATCCGGCCGATATGCGCAAATTTCGGATGATACGCAAAACAAAATATATATATATATTTTTTTCTCAATTTCTCAAAAAAATCAATTCTTTTTTTTTAATTTCTCAAAAAAATCGAGAGAAACCATAAAGAATGCTCCAGATTGCACAGTAGAGCCTATAAAACCAAGATAACCGCCAAGTAGAAAACAATTCCAAAGATGTTGTTTCAATTGTTGCTTCAGCCAAACCTACACAAATTTGGGTACAGAATGCCCCGACAGTTTTGAAAAAAAACCTGGGGAGAACCCTGAGACCCCTTGCAAAAACGTCACACGCAGCTAATGTCTGCCATGCTTGCCACTTGGCAAAAAGTGAGCGACACGTGACGCGAGTTCCACCAACCCTAATGTAAGGATCTATGAGAGGTTTACATCATGAGATTTGATGAATGTGAACATTCCTGGAAAATGGCTTGTGGGCTTGGGTCCCACCTTCTTCTAGACCCAGAACCTCTCAGATATTACAATTCAGGAGGCTAAAAGACTGTGTGCAGCATCATGAATATAAAACTACAGGTCTGGACACAATGTGGACTATCTATTTCTCCCCTTTGGTAATCTCTTGACTTCTTTCAAGAAAATTTGAAGGCAAAAGGAGAGTTTGAGAGAATCCTGAAATCAGGCAAAATCATGAGAAATCACACGTCTAGTGATATCAAGGGCTTTTTGCTCACCTGTGTCAGGCTAAGTCCGAGGGTTTGAGCGCAAGCAATCTTGTTGTTCTCTCTGGATTTGGCAAGCGTCATCTTAATGATGTCTCCATAGTCATTGTAGTACTAGAATAGAATTAAACAGAAAACACAAATTAGCAGAGTTAAAAATATATATATCTGGGGGGGGGGAATAAACAGAACAGTTGGCAGTTATAAACAAGTCACATTTCAGCAGCCGATTTTACGAAACTTTACACAACAAGTCCACTTGTGCGACATTTCTTGTTTGAGTGGTGCACAACTTACACATTAGATAGGTTGCAATATGACGTAAATCGGCCATCTTTACGGGCAACTTGGAACACACACTCATGCGTTTCGCATGAGACCGGCGTGCAGCACGCGCACATTTTCACAGCACTTCTTGCACAAATGGTTAGTAAACAGCGCGTCTGCGTTAATAGTTCGAGCGCTTGACGCGCCTGCAAGCCAAAATGCAATTCGCCCGTAAAAATGGCGTATATTGGGAACTATCTATAAATGTGGCTTAACTTCCCCATTCGCATAAAGTTTCGTGAAATCGGCTGCAGATCTCACAAAAAAACACAAGTAACCAGGATCCCCCCTTCTAATGTAAGATCTAAATCTAAAATATAAGATCTTGAGCGACAGACCTTCATGTAGTGCTTGAAGATTCCTGCAGCATTCTTCATCTCGATGACGTTGAAGACGATGAGCTTGCAGAAGGAGGCGAGGAGGTTACGTCTCTTATGGAGAATCTCAATCTTATGTGAATCATCCCCTTCTTCATCATCATCTTTAAGAAGACGGGAAAGAAGATTAAATTTATAGGACCAAAAAACAAAAATGGTTTTCAAGTTTTTTTATTTTCATTTTAAAAACTCCTGAAAATTCATACCAGCACCAATCCTCCTGAGAAATAAATCAATACTCCCTAAATCAAGGACAAAGAACTTGAAGACCCCATCAATCACTGCTGTTTATTCAGGTTGCCACAATTAAAATAAGCCTGATTTTTCCTTATATAATGTGCACAAAATTAAGCAGAAAATGATGCTGAGCAAAAAAAAGCAGGATAACCAGTCACAGATTGTACATGGTGTTTTGGCTGGTAACCTCATCCTGGTAAGCATAATTTTGTTGTGCTTAGCTACTTTTTTGTGCTTAAGCAGCTCCAGGAAATTGGACCCAGATTAATTTAGGATTTGTTCGTCATGTTTTCTTTATGCCTATGAGATACAGTGCCAGATGCTTTCGAGAACCAACACTTCCAAGAAATCAGTCACTGACTTGCAGCTTGAAATACCATTAGGATTTCCTGCTTAGCAAATCTTCCCTCTGAGCCAGCCACTTACCATCTTCCTCCTCCTCAATGAAGACATGCTCCTGGACAAAGTCAGAGAGCATGTTCTGCAGGTTCTCGTTGGGGTCGTAGATGAGGGGTGCCAGGACGGCGTTGGAGCCCATCTGCTTCCCGAAGACGATGAGGAGATCGCAGATGGTGATGAAGCCTTCCTCCTTGATGGCGTCGCTGCTGTCCAAGAGGAGCTTGGAGCAGGTTCGGATCACCTCGCTGGTACGCTTACGGAGCTGTAGCATTTCCGACTGGTGAAAATGGGAATACAAACGGGCCATAAAAGAATTCAGTAGAAAATGCTGCTCAGCAGTTTTGTATCCAAGAATAAGCAAGAATTAGCAGGAAACCAGTCACAAACAGTATATGTAACATAACATTTTGGTTGGTAACCAAATCTGCATAGCAGGCGTTTCCTGTTCTTAGAAATTGTTTGTGCTGAAAAGCTTTATAAAACTGGGGCCAGTTTATTGCAGTCATGGATTTAGTTAGTTCTTTATGTGAAAACTCTCCATTCAATATCATCCTCCCTGCCAGACGAACGGGACGGACGATGAAGATGAAGAAACTCTGCTTTCAAGGGTACCCACTTTAGTCCTTACCTTATCTGGGTTGTGTTCATTCAGTCTTGTTAGATTCCACAGTAAGGAGTAGTGAGTGCAGGCCACGGCGTTAGTGAAGACTGACTCGGGCAGATCCCCTCGCTCTGAGGACTTCTTCACCAATCCAAATAACATGTCAAACAGTTGCCACGGCGTCAAGTCGTGACAGCTGGCGAGAAAACAGAAGACATAATCAAAAGACCATGTCATGGGTGAGATTGTGCGAAAATAAAGAAGAAAGAGACCCAACAAAATAGGGGGACCGCCAACATAGGGCTAGATAGCTCAGTGGGTAGAGCGCCGGCACATTAATCCAGAGGTTGTTGGTTCAAATCACGCTCTATTAAATTTTTCTTTGTTCAACCCAAAATGGAAAATCCTGAAAACTGTATAACAACATCCTCTTGGTCTGGAGATGAAGCACCTAGAAGAAATTAGGATGTTATATTACCGAAGTTTATAGACTCTTGACACCAACACTTATAGAAGTCGCAAGGTTTGATTATAACAAGAGCCAAATTTTTCGTGTCTCTGATTATCAAAGTCATGGCACATGTTATTTATTTCACAGTTTTCTCCAAATTGCAATGCCCTGGGGAAGTCAAAGTCCTTTATATCCTAGACTGGACCATTCCACATATCTAAGAGGGTGTTCAGGTCCCAAAGTTGTGTAGTTTTTTTTCTTTGTTGAAGAGATGAAAAATGTTTTCACTCTTATACTTTGTGCACAAAATTGTACAGACACGTACCTACCCATATGTAACCCCCTGATAATGCAATTTGTTATTTTGTAGCAGGCTTCCAGATGTCTTGCTGACAGCCTGTGCTAGGTGCTGAGGTTTCCAACACCCCTCCCCAGCTGCCAATCAAACTTTTTGGCTCACTGGGGAGCCAGTAACTAGTGGAACCTTCCCAAATTTGTGTAATTCCTGGAGTTACTCCCTCACTTAAAAGGCTAAAATAGCAAAACATACTTACACAAAGAATGCCGTTATCCTTTTGATGCTAGATGACAAAGCATATACTTCATCTTCGTTCGGTTGGTTTGTCTAGAACGGGAACACAAACACATTGCACTAATCACTTACAATAAAAAAGCCAAAGAAGTTGAAATGAGAAAGGTGATCAAAAATCGTGCCCCATTACTTGTTTTTTGTTCGCGATTTCATTCGACTTGATTTAACTTTCCTTCCTAAAGAGGACTTCAGATGACAGAACACATAACTGACTCTTCCTTTACCATAGGCGACTTAGTTATAAAAATAATAATATAACGGTAAAGGCCCGGTCCCCGTAGCTTGCCAGGCGAGTTTTGGGAACAGATAATATCTGTGACGAACCGAGGCCTGGTCCTAGGTAGACTTGGGTCAACCAACACCACACCCATAATAGTTCTGAAACCTTCTCACAAAAGGCTCTTAAAAAAAGTTGTTTTGTCCTCAGTTACCGTCTATAATCAAGGTTACAATGGTTTGAAAAAGAACGATTGAACCCAAAGGAACAGTTGTACTTACTGTCTGGAAAACATCATAACTAAGGTGGAACCGTTCAGCAATGCTGTCCAGCAGGGTACTCCTAGCTACGTCTACTTTGGGCGTTGTGCTGTACTGCTCTCTCATCAAGCACTCGTAGGTCTTAGAGCAAGCGTTCAAAACCTGTAAACAACAACATTATCATTTGGTTTTACCCTTACACCAAAGTGTGTAAAGCACTGTTATACTCGGTGCTTTCCCAGGTCCTGTGAAAAGAATCCACAGGCATGCCACTCCGGTGGGATTGGAACCCACGACCCCAGGCACTCCAGACTAGATGTCTCACCACTAGACCACCGAGAATGCCGATTAGCTGAACTACAGGAATCGAACAGTGGAGGATTGAGGTCACTTGCACTTAAGTGTGCAGGGCTCAAAATTTACATTGGACCGCAGGCCTGAGAATTTTTTTTCTCATTTCTATCTGAGCTTGTAACAAATTTTCTGGTCCAGTAAATATTTTGAGTTACAAAGCCCTATGGTCTTGTGGATTTTCCCCCCAAGATCGAGCCCTGGTTGGTAGGGTTAAACTGGAAAAATCAGTTGGCTCCCATGGCTGGCCCCCATGAATATTCATGAGATAACTGACCTCACTCTCGGTGTGTCTCTCAACGATCTCCTTCATCTCTCGGAGGAGGGAGTCTAGATGTTTCTCAAGACGACTCGTCGTGTAGATCTCCACCTCAAAATGCTGCGGGATCTCCAGGAGATTGGACACTTTGTCCCAGTCCACTTTGTACTGTAAACAAAGACCAGAGTGTCTGCTTGTCAGTTTAATCCAGTATCCGAATTGGTGGCTATGGCTACGGCTACAATTGTTGCTAAGGGTGTTGCTAAAGATGTCCTATTCTTCAACGCATGATGACTAAGGCATAGCCGTTGCTGTTGCCACCATTTCGGACATTGCCTAACTAGTTGGTCAGATTATGCAGGGTTTTTTTTTAAACGAAAAATGTCAGAGATTCTGTTTACATGGTTTAGTACAACTTCAGTTTAGTCTGCATTGTATTTACATTTTGGAAGATTAAATAACAAAAACCCCCAAACAACAGTCATTATGGCTAATATGGCTCTCCAAATATACAGAGGCCGTATTTTGAAGCAATCCACTTCTAATTAATCATGTTTTTACATGGTCACCCTAACTGCATACAGTTAGACATGTCACAAGATCAAAGAAGAATGTGAGGGGACCAGTTGCTCTATGACTTGATGTTTTTTTTTGGGGGGCGGCTGTGACCATTTTGAGTGTACATGTAGAGTTGATCAACCACAGGACTACCTAAAATTTCCAATATATTTGGATATTTCAAAGTCGCACTTCCAGGGGTTATGATCGAGCAAGGCACTCTGGGGGAATAATGAAGCGGCGAGTCCGTACATCACTGGGAAAGAGGTTGGAACAACGTACCTTTGACAGGAGTTCTGGTAGTTTAACGATGAAATGCTCGGTGAGTTTGAGTCGGTCGTCTTGCACAGTCTTCTTCTCCTTGCTGGTCAGCATCTGCTGCTGAAATGGAAGAAGATTCACACATGATTTTTGAAATACATGCAGCAAGGTACAATGAACCTTGTTTATGAAAAAGTCATAATTGAAAATCCAGCCCAGAGCTTTTTTTTATTATTAGTAAGTAACTATGTTACTCAGGCATGAAACTTTAGATAGGAAACCGATTATTATTCAATTTTCCCTGGTACTATAAAGACAAGAAAATCATTAAACAGATATGATATTTGGTCTTTGGAAAAAAGTCTGAACTTTTTATGGAGTACACATGATAAGAGGCTTTTCTGGCTGTTTGATAACAGATTTTGCTGATTTTTCTGAAGGCAAAAAATAGGAAATCAGACTTAAGTCTGCAGATCACCATGCCTGATTAAAATACACGTATTAGAGAAAACTAACTGCTCAGCTGACAGTTTCTGATTCTACGCATCTTTAAGACTTTCTCCTTCTGCTTGTAAATTCTTACTCTTTTGGCAGAGCCTCGCCCGACGGGAGGGTGACCCTGTGCTGCCTGGCGCACCGCACTGACCATGATCTCAATCAATGCCGTTTCCTGACGATCGTCCAACGCTGCAACCAAATGAACAGACAGTTATCAAAACTTGACAAATCTATACAAGTAGAATCTTCCTGGGTGAAATCCATGTGGTTGAGATATAGATTTACATTTACATTTTCAGTCTAGCCTTCTCTATATCTATTTTGTATCTCATTTGTCTGTAACTTTTATTGAACTCGTGGAGAAAAAGAAAAAATAAATAAATAAAATAAAATACTACAAAAAGTTTATAAGATGCTATTCCATCAAGATCTTGGCGCACGTGATAGAAATTAACATGGATAGAGGCGAGTCTTTAAGACTGTATGAAGTAGAGATAAACTAATAGATTCGCTAATGAAAAGAGGAAGATTGTTGATTGTTCCATATCAAAAGGTCCAGCTACACTGAAAGCTTTTTGACCCAGAACTCTGCTTGCACGGGGTACACTCAACATCACAACACACTGGAAAACTAGCGGATGAATCTATAAACATACAATTCTTCTATTTGATGGTTACCATTGTTTACTTTTGCACATTATAACAACAAAAAGAAAAGACATGGTTTTGCTGGCCAGCCACAGGCAAGACTTAATGGTAAACCCTGCGTACACTCACCTTCTTCACCACGCCCAGGTTCTTCCAGCAGAAGTTCCGTCATGCAATCCCAATCCCTTACCATGTCGTTGATATCCCAAAGAGAGTCCACCAGATAAGCTGCGTGTTCATGGAGCTGATAAAAAGAATTAAAAATATTTATGCTGGGCCAATGTTTTGCCAAAATTTTGTTTTTGTACAATAATTATTTCTCTGAATAACTTTTGACAGATGATGCCGTTTCAAGTATAAAAAAAAGAAGAAGTAATAAACCACAAGGGACAGTGACTAGGTAAAATTTTAGTTCATTTTGGGTTGACCAAAAAAATTGATGAGAGCGGGATCTGAACTTGTGACCTACGGATTAATAAGCCAGCGGTCAAGTCCTGCTCTAGTAAATTTATCATAGTTCAATGCAAAAATGATTTAGAATTTTAATCTAAATATTGGGGTCAAATCTGCCAAAAATTGGATCTAGTCGGTACAAACAAACCAGGAGCCTGGCAAGCACGAGCAAATTGCACTAGATACGATGGTACAACAAAATCACTGTTTTAACATAATGCAACAATCATACCTCGCTCTCGATAAAAAACTGCACCAGGTCCTTGATGAGGGGCGCGTTGGCGCTCCGCCTCTTGGTCCTCTTGGCTTTGCTACTGTCAGGGTCTTCCCTCTTAAACAGTCTCTCGTTCAAGAACTCCCCGGCAGCCTGGGCCACGGCACGGCTGGAGGCATAGACTAGCTGGTAGACATTCTCGCAGTCTTCAGCCGACAAGATTTCATCGTTGTATCTGAAGAGAAAACAAAGAGGAGATTGGCAGGAGGTCAAGAGGAGATGCAGTCCAGTGGAACGTTTGGGAAGTCCAATGGATTGCGGGTGTGTGCCCATGGGCACAATCTTTTGCGCTTAGAACCTGACCGACTTTTGAGATGCTCCCTCATTTCAATTTACAGAAATTCCAGGGGTTTTGATTGAGCAAAATTGGCACTAGGAGCCCATACACCCATGGGATCGAGGTTGCCTCATTTCTTACTTCAGAACTAGAGTGGTTAGTTTGATGGCATGTACAGCCACTTCAGTCTCCTTGTCCAGTGTCATGGAAACAATGCGATCCTTGAAGCGGTTTGTGAAGAGCTCCAACTTTGGGACGAGCTCCGTGATGCTGAAGAGCGTCTGTAAGGCGGAGAGGCACTTCAGTCGGACGTCACCAACCTGGTTGTGGGTAGAAAGTAGATTTGATCAAGTTCTTTTACCAGCACTACCGTTTTATTACGCCCCATCCCAAAAAAGAAGCAAATCATGGCTTAAAGTGTCTTGCTTAATCCTAACTCTGTAAATAATCATTGACGGACCTTCCTCAATCCTCCAAAATCTACCATTTTGTGTACATACACAACCCTGAACCCAATTTACATAACGAAGTTCCAGATTCTAGGGTGGGATTCGAACCCACGATCTTTGCATTGCTAGAGCAGATTTTTTTATTATTTTTTTTTTCACAGAGCTCGGGAGAGCACTGAGTATACAGTGCTTAATACACATCGGTGTAAGGGTAAAACCAAATCAAATTCTTTATCCCCGATGCAAATATTAACATCTATTAAAGTATCCAGATTCCAGATTCGTTCCAGTACCTTGTCGTGGAGGGTCCATCCGATGTATTTAAGGTAGCTGTCACTCAGGAACATCTCGCTGTAGTTCTTCATCCATAAGCCGATCTCCCCCATGCAGATAGAACGAATCTCTGGCTGGGTGTCACTAATACCAATCACAAATTAAAAATACTTACAAATAACTGCCTCAAAATCAGCCCAAGTACTCCACTCCTAGACCGACTCATCGACCATAATCAGACTCTGATCAGATTGATATGCAGGGCTCGAATTTCAGTCCAAGTACTCCACTCCTAGACTGACTCATCGACCATGATCAGACTCTGATCAGACTCTGATCAGATTGATATGCAGGGCTCGAATTTCAGCCCAAATACTCCACTCCTAGACCGACTCATCGACCATGATCAGACTCTGATCAGATTGAAATACTCCACTCCTAGACCGACTCATCGACCATGATCAGACTCTGATCAGATTGAAATACTCCACTCCTAGACTGACTCATCGACCATGATCAGACTCTGATCAGATTGATATGCAGGGCTCGAATTTCAGCCCAAATACTCCACTCCTAGACCGACTCATCGACCATGATCAGACTCTGATCAGATTGATATACAGGGCTCGAATTTCAGCCCAAATACTCCACTCCTAGACCGACTCATCGACCATAATCAGACTCTGATCAGATTGAAATACTCCACTCCTAGACTGACTCATCGACCATGATCAGACCATGATCAGACTCTGATCAGACTCTGATCAGATTGATATGCAGGGCTCGAATTTGAGAGGAAAATCCACAAGACCACAGGTCTTGTAGCTCAAAATATTCGCTGGACCAGACATTTTTTTACAAGACCAGGTTCCAAATGAGAAAGAAAAAACTTGCTGACACAATTTATTATGTATTTGACTGCTTTTATAAGAACACAAACTGAGACAAGTAAGAAAAGATTTATCTCCTTTGTCTTTTTAAAGGTATTAAGTGTACTTGGTTACACTTGACATGTCGTCTATCAGACCCAAAGTCAACACTTGAACATAATTTGCTTCTGTTATTCATTTGAAAAACACAAGATCGTCGGACTTGTCAGGCCAAATTTTTACTGGCCCGACGCTAAAATCACTGGCCTCGGGCCTGTGATCCGGTGTAAAAATCGAGCCCCGACATGCCACGCCGTCCATTGAAGGGACCTGGGCCCCATTTTATGGCTCTGCTTACCGTAAGCAAACAATCAGCGCTTACAGAAGCAAGTAATTCAGCGCCTAAGTCAAGCTCAATTCACAGGGTTTTTTGCTTGTACGCATGTGTACTCCACGTTACTAAGTGTTCTTTGCGTACACAGCTAGCGCAGGAATGCTGGGCCCTGGAATGCTGGACAGGAATTTGGGCAGCCTCAGGCCTGTTCAGCAGAATGGCTGCCTGCTAAATGCCAGCCAAATGTTACCTGCCCAGCTCAACTTGGCCACAGTAATTACAAAAAACAAAAACAGGGTCCTCCCCATTCACAAGTTAGTGTATCAGGCCGATACATTCAAATTGCATGCTGAGACATGGAAAGTAGGGTTGATACAAACACAAAAAAATGTAATAATTAAATTGTTTGTTGTTCTTTTTGAGGGGGAGGACACCTTGAGATCAAATTCACAAAAAAACAAAAAACCCAAGATAACATCATTTAGAATGCCCCAGATTGTACCGTAACACTTTCAAAACCAAAGATAAACACCAAGTAAAAAAACCCAGAGGACCTCATTTCAATTGAGCGTGTTTAAGCAAAACTTAAACAATTTGGATCCAGAATGCCTCCCAGTTTTGAAAAATCCTTGGGAGAATCCTGAAAAAAATAAAATAGAAAATAAATAAATCTGTGCGACTTTTGACTTATCAAAATCTTTAAAATGAAATTTATCCGAAATAGTTTCATCTTTACCGATAACGATGGACAAAGATGCCCTTGAAGATGTTATTCATCATCTGTTGGACTTCTTCCGTGTTCTCAATGATCTCCTGCCTCTTGGCCAGCAGCATCTCGATTCTCTCGCTGGCTCGTTTGGAGGACTGCTTGGCTCGCTCCGTGTCGTGCTGTCGTTGCGTGTTGTCCAAGTTGACGCTGAGATTGAGGGCGACATTAACTAGCGACGTCATGAGTTTCATAGCTGTCAAGCAACGGTGTACAACACAGTAAAATCGTCAGAGCGAAACTTACAGATGAGTTTAAAAAAAAATAAGTTTGGATGCAATGCTGCACTGAGTTAACAAATGAGCCAAGTTTCATAAAAGCTTCTCTGAGGACGACATTGACGAGCGACGTCATGAGTTTCATAGCTGTCAAGGAACGGTGAACATAGTAAAATCGTCAGAGCGAAGATTACACATTAGTTTTTTTTTTCATTAGTTTCGCTGCACTGCTGTTTTGAGGAAACAAATGAGCCAAGCTTCATAAAAGCTTCTCTTTGTTGAACAAAAACAAGTTGCTTAGATTAAAATCTCTAAAGTATGAGTCAGGAGGTCACCTCATTGCTTTTTAAACATGTTCGAATCTGACTTTGGAAACTTCACCTTTCCTTCCAAACAGTCGTGTCTTTTGAAAGCTGTCATGTGATCATATTTACCCAGTCTTTAAAACGGATGTTTAAGACCAGGACCCAATTTAGTGGAGCTAAAGCAGGCAGTATTGCTTAATCATTATCTACTTAGCAAAAATATGCAGGATACCAGTCACAAATGGAACATGTGACTCGTGACTGGTAACCATAATTTGTTTGTGCTTCGGCAGCTCCATGAAACTGGGCCCAGCTTAAGTTGGTTGACACCACCATTGTTACTATTCCCTTTAGTAAAGTCTGAATCCTTGCTTTTCAATTTACAGTGCAATTTGGAAGCCATAGTTCCAAATCTTCCGGATATTTATGATATGCTCTAGAAAAAAAGGTCTCTCCCGTACCTGCCAGCGTGCTGGTGTGTCTGAAAGCCCGCACCTGCGAGTCGCTCAGACCCGTCAGCAACGAGATGACGTTATCCATCATGAACTGATCGTACAGGATGCTGTACTGGCACTGGCGCACCAACACCGAAATGAAATCACAGAAATTCTGTCTGAACTTCTTGTAGAGCGGGCCGTTGATGATCAGTGGGTAATCGCCGCTCTCCTGAGAATTCAAAAGAATGGATTACGGTAATAAAACAATACTTCATTTATCATAGTAGCGGAGTGAGTACTTAATTGGTCTTCCGTGATTATGCAAGGTTGAATCTTTTTCACACATTTATACCTCGTCAAATTCCTCAGTCATACGCCTGATGATGTCACTGTGCTCCATGTTGGAATACATCTCAAGAGTGACGGTTCCCTTACAGCCAGAGCACTGGATGAAGAAGTTGATCAAATCTAGGAGGGCGGTGTCCCGGTTCGCTTTGTATGACTCGATCCACTCGTCCACAACGGTCTGTACAACGTACCGGGGGGGGGGGGGGAAGAAAAAGCAAGACAAGAGGATTGAAAAGAAGTCAAGATTCATCACGGAGCGTTTTATTGTGTCCTGGGGATGAATTTCACAAAGAGCTAAGATGTGTATCCGTCTTAACTGCTAAGCAAAGTGTGAAATTAAAAACTTAATCTTAAGACGAATCTTGGTGTTTTATGAAACCAAGCCCTGGACTCAAATTCTGGGTCCAACTGTAAAGAGCTACAAACTGGTTCAGGTAAAATACTATCATTCTAAACTCTTGGATTGACCAATCCTTCTATGTTTCATCAGAGCCCAATTGCATAAAGCCTGTAAGCACAAAAACTTGCTCAGCACAGAAAAATTCTTGCTTAGCAGAAACAGGTAATAACCAGCCAAAATGCCAGGAAGTTTATACTGGTGCAACTGGTTCCCAGCTAATTTGTTCTTAGCAAAGAAACATTTGTGGCGCAGTATCTTCTGCTTAACAGTTTCAGGGAACTGTTTTGAGGAAACAAAGGTTCATGCCGAGTATGACACAGAATCCTCAGAAAACATGCTTTAAGAAAATGTGGTTTATTATTTGATAAAATGGAAAAAACAAAACATTAACAAGCAAATTGAGTCATACATAGTTTTTACCAAAACTGTTTAAGCTGTTGCTGTGAAACTTTCCCTCATAATAGTTACAGGCATTACTGCAGGCCTCGAAATAACCCACGGCGTCCACAGCAATTGCCGGGGTGCCCTGTGCTTTTGCTGTGGTGCCCTTTTGTAAAGTTCCAATACAAATTTACATTTTTCTCATAGAGTGCCCCTTACCAGAGGAAAATTGCCACACCCCTTCGAGAGCAAAGTTCAAGACCTGTTACTGAATTGGCATCTTAAACAAATTGTATCAAAGCACCTTACACTATTACTACCCCTGTTTCAACATCTCAACTCCTTTGGAGTATGCAGCACCAACAGCCAAAGCAAGAGTGTATAGGTGAGAAGAAGCAATTATTGCCAAGTGTCTTGCTGAAGAACACAAGTGTCACAACCCACACCCATTCAAACCCACACCCCAATGACTCAGCCATCAAAACTTTGAGCTCGATGCTCTACACTACTTGACCCAAAAATTCTAATCAGATTGCAAAGAAAATCACTGTTTTCTCATGAAACCATTTATTTGACCAACCTGAAGAGCTCCTTTCCCTTGTCTGACGATCTCAAAGAGAGTCACAGGTTCTCCAACGTTCTCTGTTTCTACTTCTGGTCTTGGTTTGCTCTTGTGCTTCTTGCTCTTCTTCCCCATCTGAGAACAGAAAAAATTCAGAGTCGATTACACTTGCGTTTACAAACCTGAATGTTCTGAAACTCAAACGAAAACTTGCAATCAGAGTCAAATTCTATATCAACACTAAAAGTGTTCATTCCAACAGAATCAAACAAAAGGTACAGTTGGAGTTTGTTAGGTTAATTAGGGATAATTACGGTTAATGATTTTGTTTTACTTTTTATGTTCAGCCTTCGAGAAAGACTCTGCTTGGGTTGAAACGTCAGGCCACAAACTGATTTTCATCTACACCATACGTCCTTTTTAGTTTATAAGCAGTTTGGAACAGGTGATTCCGTTTTCTTCTTCTATGTTTCTTAAACTTTTAAAGATTTTCGACTTGACGAGCTAAAATACTAATTAGTGAATCTTAAAAAAATATGTGTTCGGAAAAGATGCATGACTTCGGATGTTAAAGCTACTGGCCCCCGACATTGGACCTGGGACAGCAGCCGTTTGGTGTGTATTTCGAGACATGAGAAAAAGGGGAGGGGGAGGAAAGGGGAGGTATAACTTTACTTACTCCATCATGTTTCTGTCTCTTCTTCCCTCTTCCTTCATCAAAATCGCTGTCATCAGAGTGCTCGGCTCTGGATTGAAAAGGTTTTTTTTAAAGTTGTTATTTTCACTAGACCAAAAGCGGACCAGATTTGCGGAAAGATCATGGCATTGAACTTCTTACAAGATTACCACCGTAAAATTGCATTCAGATGTCTCCGAATTATGCACAGCTTTGCCATAAACCGGTGCAGGAAAAAACAAAAACCCAAATGATTTGATTTGATTTGATCTCTTGATTGATTCAAAAAGGAACACACCCCAAACACCAGAGTTAGCAAAAAGCGATAATTTTAAACAAATTGTTTGAGTTGATTTTCTTCAACTTAGCAGACTCCTTGGCTTTTAGCAACACACAAAACTTTTTGCTGAGAAAATAAAGAAAATTTGTATATAGCTCCAAGTCCAGGGCTCGAATTGGGGGGTGGGAATCCACAGGTCTGCAAGGCTTGTAGCTCATAAGTTTTACTGGACTACAGAATTTGTCACAAGACCATAACCAAAATGAGAGAAAACAATCTACACAGTGACACAACTAAACTGTTTCTATTTAGAACAAGTACTAGGAAAATATTTGTCTTATGGGTAATACTTTCATACTATTCATACAGAATATAAAGCTATTTATCGGACTCAAAGTCAACATTTCAACATAATTTGTTTAATTAAAGTTTGGCCAAGGTACTATTATTATTCAAAAACACAAGACTGCCCGACTTGTCTGGTCTCAGGTTTACTGGCCCGATGCCAAAATCACTGGGCTTAGGCCTGCAGTCTAGTGGAAACTTAGTTGTCTTTCAAATCTGTTGAATATCAAAGTACACCAACCCATAAAACAAATAAGATAAATCTTCTCTTAAGAGTCTTAGTGTTTGCTCAAAGAAAAACAGTTTATAAACATGTTAAATGTGTACAGTTTTTTCTTTCTTCTCATTTTGATTCTGTTCTTGTAAACAAAGTTCTGGTCTAGTAAAAAATGTGAGCTGCAAGTCCTACGGTTTTGTGGATTTTAACAACCACAATGAGCCCTGTTGCATCATGGGGGAAAAAACAAGAGTGTGATCTCTTACTGTGGTACTTCCATATTGTTGAAAACGAGCAGCTCTTCGTTATAGAAACTAATCTCTTGCTTTCCTTTTAGACGTTTTCACTCCTGGCATCAACCTCCCAGGAATATTTCCTGGGCCTTGTGCTGTCTTTAAAATAAACAAAAATAGAGAAAAAAATATCCTATATAAATGTAGGCAAAACTTGTTAGCCCTTTTACTTTTGTTTACAAAATTCTTATCTTCAAATTTAGGTTGAAGCCAATCCAATGGCTAAATCATAAATGCACAGCGTCGAATCGAACTAGGTTTAGCAGTAGCACCAGCCACACTCAGCTAACTAGCATAATTGTCTTGACAATGACAATACAATGACACTGTTGTAGTGTTGATCACAGTGCGAGTATGAAATGCCTGCACTGATGAACTGTTCATGCCGTGTCAATGGAGGATGTGTATACACACGGTACACACACGGTCCCTGCCTGTTTTCCCGGGAAAATATTGAGCCCACCCAAATTAACACTTATTGAACGAATTGTCGCAGTTGACGACGTGAAAAGCTTACACATAAAAATATATTCCATCTCTCTTTAATATTCCATAGATTATTTTTAAAAACATTGCTTAGTCTGTTAAAAAGATGTATATTTACCTCCGGCTTCTGTTTTTCGCGGGAAGACAAAAAGTTCGCGAAAATTGTCTGCAAATTTAGAAACTCGCTGGTAGCCCAGCTTTTCTCAATGTAATCATGATTTCGCTAGTGATTACCAGTCTTTTTTTTTTTAGAGCGCCCTCTTGTGAAGGAGTACACAGAAAAAAGAAGAAAAAAAATCCCAGTGGTACCCGGACGTTGGTCGGATTATTTTACAAAGAAATCGAGGGTTTCCTTGCATACCAGCTAGCTATAGTGGCAGTTTCAGCAAAAATGGCGGATAAACTTCCGTGGGGGATGCAGAACGAGGGCATAACGCCCGGGTCAATGAAGGTAAAAAGGACGACTTTTGTTCCATTTGGAAGCTGATTCTTAAGATTAGTTTATCAACTTTAATATGTATTAATTTGAAACCTATAGTCTTGATAAATACTGTAAAACCAAGCGTTGTAACATTTATGATTAACGTTATCGGGCATGAGAAGGTAGCGTGTTGTTCAATTCGCCCCATTCTCACTTCGCCCCCTTATGCATTATTGGCCAGTCCAGTAAGTTTTCTAGTTTAGACAACCCACATTTGTCATGCTTTGCATGGTTGTTTTGGTGATGAATGCGTGCATCTCGGCGTCTGCAGAAGGTCCTGATAAAATTCCAATCTTATTCTAGAATCTAACTATCTGATCAGTAAAATAAGAACTTTTTATCAATCAAGAAGTATTTAAAATTTATATATTATTTTTAAATAACATTTTATATTTCTAATTTAATTATTTAAAAACATGCATTATTCAGTTATTAGAATCGCCGTCTGTTCGTGACGGCATGAGGCGTGACCGTTGATAGCAGTAGCATGGCCGTCTGCCATACCCATGTCTACATATGGTCTAGAACTGAATGAATATCACGATTTTGATAAATGATTTGATATAAATATAGGAATAGGATAATGTTTTTTGCTTATTTTTTTTAAATTAAACTAACAAATAACTTTAACAAACATATGAAATATCTACATCATAATCATACATGCATAAACTTCGATTGAACTTGATGAAGTGTATGGCTGGGAGATATGTGGATGCTTCTCTTGTTGTGACATGACCGAAAACACCACTTGGCACTTGACATAGTAGTTGAGATGATTGTAACCCTCCATCCTCCCGACGGTCGCAGACCGGAGGGTTATATGAGACAACATGCACAAGATTCGACCATAAGTGCAATTTCGACCAATGTTGACAGACTAATCACCAGATTTGCCCAATTTTTTTCCACATGACACAAATTCTAAGAACACGGACTTGATATTCAATATCTAATGAATCCATTCATAACACTCAAAACATCATTGAGAAAATATTTTTAAGAAAAAAGGACTAAAACTTACCAGAGACCGGAGCAAAATGCTCGTGAATCGAACACAGACCATGGTTGAGGTTTTGAACCCCGTACTTCATTATCTCGACAAATCAGCGTAAACCAAGGAAAACCAAACTGGGCGGAGCTTTGGCTGTAGCCCGCTAACTCAGCACAGTAGACAAGCAGCCAATCGCAACTATTTCTCCATGCATAAATATTAATTTAGTTTCAATTTTTGTTTGTTAGAAATGTCATTTTAATAATTATTAACCTATTTACTGCAAGTTGCTCCAACTGCTTTTGAGGATTTATAAAAAACGGAGGGAAATAAAGTTCAATATTCATCAATGAGGTGAATCGCACACAAGCGACCTTGTCTTAAAAAGATGAGGTCAGACATGGCAACTTACACTAAAGGACACCTAAATAATGGAAATATCAATTTGTAGATTTGCAGTGTACTACAGGCATTTCATAAGGGCACCAAGGCAATGCTCTGTGAAGGATCAGACGTGCAATGCGTGTACACAGATGTAGGTAATGTGAGCTATTTTGAATGTTTTCAGTTTATATTTGTTGTTTAATTTGCAGACCATTTCCCAGAACAAGTTGAAAGCCTTCAGCGTGGGGCAAATGAATCTGGGAAAGAAGCTGTCCAAACGAGCCGAAGAAGAACATAGAAAAAAGGTAAAACAATTGAATCCCAGTTACCTGATTGTTGGCATTGATAACATGAATTGCTTCTCTTCACCCAGGTGTATAAACTAAAGGTCATGTAATGTTTCATTGGATTTTGTTTTTTTATCTCCAGGAGCAAGAAAAGGAGGCGGCCAAAGTTTATGAGGAGTTTGTGGCATCCTTTGAAGACACTTCCAATCTCGCCAAAACCTTTGTCAGAGGGTCAACAATTAATACAGATAAAGGTGCTCCATAAGGGCTTAAATTTATACCCTTAGATAACTTTCATTGTCATTACTTATCTTAGCTATGGGAAAATAATAAAAGTTATTTATTTTGCATGGCTTGTAATCCAAGGTTTTCGGTCTAGATGTGGTACAAAGATGAATGTAGTAGCCCTTTTTTGTGTGGAGAATATTTCGTCAAAATTTGTCAATTAGACATGTTCATACTTCTTTAAAGGTGCATCGTCCGTTTAATTGTCAAGAGTTTGATAACAATGTTATTCAAGTATTAGATCATTCTATTTTTGTGTGTCTTGTTTTGGTGGAATTTCAGAGGAGAAGACGGAGCATAAATCTGGAAGGTTGTACAGACCATCATCTAAGGTGTCTGAAGCGATCATCGCCCGCAAGCAACGGGAGAAGGAAGCTGCGGAGATCAGAGCCGAAAGAGAAAGACAAGACAGACCAGTAAGAGGAAATGAATAAATTAATGGGTCAAACCCTACCCTATTGAAATTTACTCAAATTTGGTTTATGGGGTGATTTTGAAACCATTTATCGGATGGAGCTGAAATTTGAAATTTCAGCTTGTTGAGCCAAACTCACCCCATAAACCAAATATGAGCAAATTTGAAGAAGGTAGGATTTAACCCATTGGGTGATTTGACACGGAATGACCTGTGTCCCTGTTTTTCTATACTGTATTGCCATGTCATATTTCAGGTATATATAGTGCATCTATCATTCAGAAAACATTCCTTGTTTCTTGTATTTCTTGCAGGAGTTTCCCAAGAAGAAAAAGGAGAAGGAGAAATCCAAGAGCAATCTTGAGCTTTTCAAGGAAGAACTCAAAGTGTAAGTGAAATAATTCCAGCATAATTTGCAGTTCATTTTAATCACGGAAAAGTTAGTATGTTTGCCTTCATGTCGGATGACATGTATACTTGCCAAATTTTTCTAAACCGGCAGACATTTTTTGACTTTGGAGTGCTCTCAGTTTTTTGCAGTGTATGTTCACCTGGACATGCCATTGTGTGGCTTGCACAGGCATGCACCTACCATGCTATGCTTTGTCTCCCTGAAACAACGAGGGACAGAAGGGATTCAAAGTCTCCCTTGTTTGGGGGTTAATCCATAATCCCTGGTTGCAGACCTTTGTCCTTTTAGTTGTACAAATATGGCTCACAAGAATGGACGGGCTGTCACCAGTGTTTATCGTTCTATTCGGCTCAATGGGAATTGCAATGGTTTTTGAGGAATGGATTTTGCCTATTGAAATGGTGCACAAATGTTGGCTTCAAAGTGTGTAATAAATGCGTGTTTTGGCATTAATGCTTCGCTTTTGAAAAGGCAAGGGCACCAAGGCATTTTGTCCTTGGTAAAGGGCACCTCTATTGTCAATTTCTATTGGAACATATCAAGGGGCACCAAGGCAAAGACCAGGGCAATGGAGGCAATCACCCCTGTTGCCTCCTTATAGTATCAGGACTGGTGTAATTAGCAAGTATTTCGTTTTTATCTTTTGGCAGTATACAACAAGCAAGGGAAGAGCGTCACCGTCAAAAGAGAGAGAAGTCGTCGTCGTCGTCGTACCATGATTCGGAAATCCACCATGAAATGTCACAGTCCTCATCGTCAGATGTCAGGGTACCAGGTAAGCACAATCCACCAAGTGCATAAAGTTTGCTCGTAACCGGTCATGTCAAAAGCCAGCCAGACCAAGTTAGCTTTACCGTTCACATAATATTTCATTACATCGTATTTAACCCTAACCATCTCTGACCCTTCAAGATCCATTGCATGTTTTGTTTTGATTCAGTTGGACTGCGGACTACGCTAGTGATCTGGTTATGTTTTACATAGGGTCATGTGTAACAGGTATGAGTGTGTTAAGTGAGATTGTAATGGTTGAGTCCCAAGTAAAAGAACATTAGAAAATTAAAAACCCGGTGGGTCTCGACAAATATAATGTCAAACAAAATAACACAAGTGAATCTTAATACAATGTAAATTTTAAACAAATGTGAATGAATGGCCTATCTGTTAGTGGTTGTGATGGCGCACCCGAAGAAAATGAAGATGGACGAACTCCAGGAATTAATGGTGAACTAGAATATGATGATGAGATGATAGGGGACTTGAAATGATGCGGAAACAGTTCCTTGTCCTTGATCAGGGGACAGGATGACTGTTTTCAGTACAATCAGTACAGGGCTCGAATTTGACACTGGTGTAGGCCCGAGGCCAGTGATTTTAGTGTCGGGCCAGTAAACTTATGACCGTACAAGTCCGGCGGTCTTGTGTTTTTGAATAATAATACGTCACTGTATTTTTAGATTAAACCGATCAATTGGGTATTGAAGTATTACCCACAAGAAAAACTTGATAAATCTTCTCTTAGTGCTTCGTACAAAAACAGCTCAAATGTGAAACTGTGTAGAGTGTTCTTCTCATTTTGATTCCGGTCTTGTAACAAATTTTCTGGTCCAGTAAAAGTTTTGAGCTACAAGCCCTGCAGTCTTGTGGATTGTTTCCCCAAATTCGAGCCCTGCAGTAAGAGCAAAGAAGTGATGTTATGCTGTCCTGCTGGCTCTCTTGGTTTGAATCTGCCTTATAGAGCAGCACAGGGGATGAACATATACAATTCATTGTGAAGACGGGCTGGGCTGGCGCTATCCAACGCAGATATCCGACAGACGCAAAGTGTACAAACTGAAGAAACTTGGAGGGTTAAATCTTACAGCTCTCTTCTGTTGGAATCCAGTGGCCAAGAGCCAAAACACTTTCTTTGGTACGGTCTCTGACCTCTGGACAACCCTTCCTAAATGTGCCGTGATTGGTCGTACAGCCTACTACCAATCACCCACTCAACACACACCAGTCAACCATCCACTCCTAGACTTGCCCTAGTCCGAGCTGGACATAGGTGTACTAAGAGTTAAAAAAAAAAGGGGGCCTACAAATTCATCCCATTAGACATTCATACTACTGTAATTAGAGTCCAACAGTTTGGGTGTTT
Organism: Pisaster brevispinus; assembly: GCA_023634235.1. Taxonomy (NCBI): domain Eukaryota; kingdom Metazoa; phylum Echinodermata; class Asteroidea; order Forcipulatida; family Asteriidae; genus Pisaster; species Pisaster brevispinus. The sequence continues at coordinate 14,553,114 of JAMKCF010000014.1, read as the reverse complement.
AGTATTCAACACCAAACGGTGTTGGATTTTCTTAGAGGGAGCTAGGGTTTTACTGGCTTCCAAATGGAAAATAGTATTAGCTGTTGCAAACTGCTTACCAACCAAAAGGACCTATGGTATAAATGCAAAAAAGAAAGAAGTTAGTGGCCTGATGTTTTGATCCTAGCAGAAAGACTTTACTATTTTTGTTGGCTTCCAAATGGAACAGATGTGTTCTAAGTTCGCTCTGAAAGTATGGTAAAAATTGTTAACACTTTGTTTCAACTCTGTCCTTATTGTAGCTGGAATGGAAGATTATTCCTATGGTTCCCATGACTACGGAGATCCAAGTACAACAAACATTTTCTTGGGGAGCATCAATCCTAAGGTACAGTGTCTGGAGAAAAAGGTTTTGGTGAATTGTTTAATTCCGTAATGTTGATGTTGTACTTGTCAAAACAAGATTGTTCAATTGTGCTTGTCGTGGGCGAGCGGTCAAGCTTAAATTTTTTGGGGAAAAAAATCCTCTGTTGGCATTTGGCTGCATTTAGCAGGGTGCTCAGAAAATGCCTGATGTTGGTTAGGGGTGTTGTTAAGGACTGTCAAGACCAATGTAGGAACAAGAAATGCGGATGTCATGAGTAAGCCCAGGCGAACTTGACAAACGCCAATATTGCTCCAATCACTTTAAAAAAAACACCAAACGAAATCACAATAACACCATCGCTGCATGATTCCAGATGGACGAGGAAATGTTGTGCGAAGAGTTTGGGAAGTACGGCCCTCTTGCCAGCGTCAAGATCATGTGGCCGAGGACGGACGAAGAGAGAAGTCGGAATCGCAACTGCGGCTTCGTCGCCTTCATGACGCGAAAAGATGCGGAGAGAGCCATTAAAGCATTAAATGGTAAGTCAGGGGAATTCCCTCTTTTGAGGGGTCACAGTCTAATTTTATCAAGGTGGTAATCACAGAAAGGTGGTAAGCACAGAAAGGTGGTAAGCACAGTGAGTTGCTAAGCAGAGATGTACATTATTATTACTACTATCATTATTCTAGTTGTAAAGCGAAGGAACTCTCAACTGCTCCCTGCACTAGAACCTGTAGGTCTGAAGATGCCTATGTAGAGAACGATGCTGAAGCGCTTCTCTCTTTTAGATGTGGTAGGAAAACCCCAACGGGGGACAAATCCCCAAGCACCAGGGTAGGGACTGAAAACCAAGGTCCAGAAAGATTGAAAGGCAGGGTAAGAAAACCGCCAAGCCAATCTGCTTTCCCTGTTGCTGATCGGCAACTAGTAACGAGTGATGTGATTCACAATGTTTGCTGAGAATTTTGGTTATAGTTCATACTTGGATATAAGGCGAAGACTTTGTGACAAAATGCCGATCAGTGAAGCCCACCATAATAACTACCTTTCAACAGTGCTTATATGGATAGACACATGCTAGTCTACTCTTTCGGTCATCTTGCCAGCGCACTGTGCCGCACACAAAATGCATAATGCTTGCAATGTCTGACTTGAGTGATGCACTTTCCAGTTGCGATCGGTCAATGCCAGAGCTGCCAACTCTCCCTGCAGAAAGTTCCCTGCAAAATAAACCAATCTTTCCCCGTGGTGAACAAATTTGAAGATCTCCCTGATCAGGGATTGTTTGTCCCTGTTACGTTGAATGTAACTTTAAGTATACCTGATTGTTGTACAAAACTTCCCTGATGCAAATGTTGGCAGCTCCGCAGTGCCTAATGATCGTGCTGTGTGATCTGTGTTTTCCTACTTTCAATCATTCGCTTGCTGCCTTCCTCACCCACACTTCCAAGGTGTGGAATTCATGAACTACGAGATGAAGCTTGGCTGGGGGAAGGCCGTTCCCATCCCACCCAATCCGGTCTACATCCCAAAGGCGATGCTGGACCTGACCATCCCGCCGCCTCAGTCCGGTCTACCCTTCAACGCCCAAAACAAGGATAAAAAGACAAGGCCGCCTCCACTCAACCCGCTTGTCACAGAAGAGGACCCAGAGCTTTTGAAGGTATTGGTGCTTTCCTGGTTTGACAAGCTTTTCTTCTTTTTTTTTCTTTTTTTTTCTTCTCGTACTTGCATGTGGACACTTCCAAGAATTCCAGATTGACCTTCCTTTTTTCTTTTCTTTTTTCTTTTATTTAAAAAAAAAAAAAATTCCTCTCATAACTAGTGAGCTCAAGCCTCATGCAGGTAATGCAGAAGTTATCTGAAAAAAAATCCCTTGCTGAAAAAATTATTTTTGGTTTTATCAAAAATTGCAAACGGATATTCTCAAAATCTCCTCCCCTTTTTTTTTGAAAAACAGAAACCAATGATTGAATAGTTTTTATGTAACCATTATTTTCATGTAAAAATTGTATAATATTTAGTTAATGCCTTTTGCGGTTGTATTTTTCACACTATTACATTGAATTTAATGACATTTTTGTAAAGTCTTGTTCATTTTAAGTACCTTTTATACAGTTTACCAAAAACATTGTTAAGGGATAACTTTTTAAAGTCATAGTTTCTTATTGTTTTGTGAGTACAATTTCCTTTCTAGATTCTACTTGTGTTACGGTTTTGAGTAGCAAAAAACAAGCAAATATTTCTGAAAATTGAGAAACTTATAAAGAAATAACGTAAAAGTTATCCCATGATAATGTGACATGGTCTACACCTAGTCTCTTATTGCTGCCACTCAGAAGCAACTCTTGACACAAAACACAGCAATTTTGTTTTGAACGTTGTTCCAATTTTTTTGTTGTGTGTGAATCCATTGACTCATCTTTTCGTCTTCTTGTTCTGGCCTGTTAAACCTATTCTTCCACCAGACCTTAAAAGACGCAGTTGTAAAAGTGGTTATCCCGACCGAAAGGTACACGCCCCCAAAAAGGCTCTTTTCTTTGTTTTTTTTCTTCTTCTTTCTCATTTTACGCTAGACAGAATGAGAATTGATACAAAAAACCTTTTTGAAAAAGACAAATCAAAAATCACATCTACAGCCCTTGCTTTGTGGACATTCATGTTAAGCTGCTGTTTGGTAACCTTTGACATGAAGGTCAGAGGTGATCACAGACGGTACATTGGTGTAAAAAACTAATTTGCATTCTAAAATGACCACTTGATCTGGGAAAGCTGAGAATCCTATAATACTTTTTTTAATCAGGATTTTTTTTGACAAATTTGGAAAAAGTCAGAAATTCATGGCATCCTATAAATCCTTCAAACTATTGGAGAAGTTATTTTTTTTAATGGAAAGATCAGATTAGAGCCTTCCTGTTTCCTTTTCTGTGAAAGAGCCAAATCAATCTAAACTAAATATTTGCCGAGTATGTTGTCGGAGCTCCCAGAGACCTTTTTCCTCGGACAAACCCGCATTCGTTATGCAAATTAAGAAGATTGATATTAAAAAAGGTTGCCAAACAGCACCGAAGCAATGGCTGTGAAGTCCGCCAAATTTAGTGCCCTTTAATCCAAAATCCACCTGTCATCACACCATGCGGCCATCTCAACAACAGGTACGTAGAGTAGCTAGGTTATTACAGCAGTTCAGTATGGATTATCCTATAGATGATATTGTTAATGTCATCACGTGTTTACATAAAACGGTCAAAGGTCGACAGGCAAAAGTGTACACTGATCTTTAGAAAAAAATATGATTGTAAAATTTTGAAGTGAAATAATGGGGCGCATCTGAAATTTTGTCCAGCCTGTGAGCGTTGTCAATTTCACGTGGAAAATGCAGAGAGAGAAAAAAAAAGAAAGAATGTCTATAAAATAGTACACGGAAGTTTGCCTACCGGGAAGTGACCTTTTGTATTACATGTACAAGGTCATTCTGTATGTAAATGGTGGCATCATCTATAGCTTTATTCCCATTATGGGAACTAGTGGTCTGTATTTGAACATGTTGAGTTGATCGTTTTCACGATGCGGCCATTTTGTCTATCTGCCACTCAAATCCACGGGACCAGAGTGAGGCTGGAAACAAAAAAAGTCTGGTTCCTAGTTGCATGTTCTATGGTGTAGATACCATTGCAAGTGGGGAATCGGATCAAGATGGTTGTGGCGTGATGAGGGTCTTTTAGGAGATGGTACAGACTGTGTTTTATGACATCACATATCTATGACATCACTTCAGCTAGAACCTCTGGTACATGTAGGTAGAAAATGTACAATAAATGTACTCAATAAAAAAAGAAGAAAGAAGAAGGGGAAAAATAAACAAACTTGAAACGTAGATGTTTTTTAGTCATGATGTGACAAAAGATGGTAAATATTCTACAGGTTTTTTTTTAATCCTTTGTTTCGGATATTTGATAATAAAAAAAAAACATTCATCAACATTTCACTTGGAAATGGGAGAGTAATTTGGTTCTTTTGTGCAAAGTCAATTTAGAAGTACATTTTGAAATTAAATTTGACAGATATGATTCAGTCACACAGAGTTATGTGGTATAAATATAAATTGACATAAACCAATAATGAGTTCGTTGATAAATTCTATTCATATCATAAATTAATATAAAGTTATTTTAGTGATGGAGGGTAAATATATTTAGGAGGGTATAATTTAAAATGAAATGTTAAGGATTATAGGAGGGTTAGGTATTATCGAGCCCACTAAAATGTAGTTCAAACCATTGTCAAATGTTTGGGGAGAAATGCAGAGTTTAACAAGAGGGAACTTGAGGTAACTCGATGTTGAACCCCAAAATACCTCAGTAAACCTCACGGCTAACCTTCAGTTACCTTCTGTTTAATTGTGCATTCCTTCTTTGTAAACTTGGTGCAATGGGAATGATGGCTTCAGTTTGTACCAGGCTTTGAATTATGATGTCAATGTACCTTGGAAGGCCTATCAAAAAGTTTATTATTATTCCCAATTAGTTTGATAAATTATAAAGATATTTTGATCGTCATTGAATAGTAATTGGTAAAGAACATTCCTTCAGTAGAACCTAAATACAAACCTTGTGAGTATTCTGGGGGAAAAAAGCAACTTTGAGGTTTGCTCAGAATGTTTATGGAATGAGGGAGGTTTGTCTGGGTTCTTGAGGTACCAAATGAGCCTCACAAGTTTTGTAGAGATTACTAAGATTTGTAGAAAACTCAAGCTTGTGAACTTGAGGTTTTGGGTCAAAACCCGTTGAGGTTTTCTCAAAACCTTATCTGAACCTCTGATCTGGAAGGTTTGATTTTACCTTAGAGGTGTTTATGAACCTCACTTGTTTTACAATGATCTTTTATCGGTGTAGGTGGTTTTCCCAAGAGTTATGAGGTTTGGAGGAGTTTGTTAAAACTTCAACAAACCTCTTGACTCATATACTGATGTCGGAGGTTTATGAAAAAACACTTTGATTTTACTGGAACCAGTATGTAAAAATCTCTGAGGGTCGTTGAACCACATGGTTTGAAGTCTGAGGTTTTGCTTGGATCTGTGAGGTTTGATTGGCCCTCCAAATGTACAGAACCCTCAGTTCCACTGCACAAAATCTTTCAGCGACCCTCATAGAACTTACCATTAACCCCTCGCTACATATCTCAGACTTTTTCAATTATCTCTTCATAAACTATCAAAACTCAACACAAACAAAAGCTTCTGATCAAAGCCTGCATCTTCTTTCCAATTTATATTTCTCTCATTTGCTTTGACGCTAGAAACAACACTTTTGATTTGAGAGTAACTTGGAAACCATTGGACGTTATGTTCGCGTGTATCCACACAGCGAAATAACGCCGGTTAAGTGTCCAGTAGATGTTTTCTTCTTTTTTTTATAAATAGTGTAGGTGTGTGATGTTTTACGTTAGGGTTAGGGGCCAATTGGGGAAACAATGTTGGACTTTCTCTTACAGGTCCCTGCTTTTAGCAATCCATCGAATGATCGAGTTTGTGGTTCGGGAAGGCCCCATGTTTGAAGCCATGATCATGAACAGAGAGATGGAGACTCCGCTGTACAGGTGAGTCTTTAGAAGTGCTTGTTATACCACTGTAATAGATTGTACATTTTTTCGTGGTCGAGAAGCAATTTTCAGGAGTGTTGTTTACTCGCCTAATCTCCAGTCACTAGAGTCCGTACCCCTTTTGCTGCAACCATCTGACTGGTTTGCGACTCGTGTTGTGGTATGATTCTCCCACAAGAAGATATGGGTTTAAATGTTAACTTTCTCAACTCTGAATTGTAGAACACAACTCAATACTCAACTAAAGACAGCATGTGTAATGAAGTATGGTCAAGGCATGGCTAACAAGTAAAACAACTGTACACTGCACAATACATCAGGGGTTACATAGGTTACAGCTCCTATGGCACGCCTGATGGTGCAACGCGAGTTAAATATATACAAGTTGCTACGGCATGCCTGATGGTGCATAAATATATTTGTGTAAATATAATTATTCTTGTCGCTACACAATTATGTGATGTGATACAAAGACCCATTTACATGGCTCAGGGGAACATGAGTGATGTACCCCACGGGGTTCATTACCTTGATCATGCCCTGAAAGAAATAGCCTTGAAATAGTAATTGAACTTGGCTTTTTATAGTGGAAAACGACCGTAGTGCAATTGTTTCAATTACGGGTCATATTTTTAAGATTGGCTTGAGGTGCAACCGGATGCAATTGCAGGTTGTATCTTAAGATGGTGTGAGCTATATCCTTGTTCCAGATGCAGTCCATTTCTTCAAATACACAAAACATATGGTGTAAAACAACTATTGGGTCGTATCCTTACCCACTTCAAGTTGGTATTTAAAAAAATAATAATGTCCACCCGCAGTATTATATTTTGAACTTTTTGGAGCCTCTTGCCACAATGAAACCCTGACTTGACAAAGGAGAGACAAGAAAGATGCTCATAATTAGTTCCCGGATTTGGTGATGTCTAGAAAGAAAAATTGAGTAGGCACTCGCTGTTATTTGCAGAATCTTAGCCGTGAGCCATGGCAAAGGCATCCTTGGTTTCATTACCAGAAATGTATAATAATAATAACCTTGTATCCTTGTAGATTTCTGTTTGACAACAAGTCTCCAGCTCACATCTACTATCGTTGGAAGTTGTATTCCATACTTCAGGTACGAATAATAAGTTGCAAATTCACCAGACCTGAACTTCCCATTCTGATTGACTTTTTTTCTGTGGGTAGTCATCGGGTCTTGCTCTTGTTTTCTGCCTTCAACTTCATCTCTCATCTGTAAATCATTGTTGATGTGAATGATGAGCAACCGCTACCTGTTGGTTGGCGGTGCTGCATGCTCCTAAGGAGTTGAGATGGTTTCAGGAATGCTTAGGACCCGATGAACAGGGTGTAGTAATGTAGTGATATGTAAAATAAATCCACCGCATGCGCGAGCTATTTGCAAAGATCGAGTGTGTGATGGTTTGTTTCATTTTTATAAAAAATAATATTTTGATTTAAAAATGAGAAATAAAAAAGATGGGAAGAAAATAAAGGAATGTATGAATATTAAAGAGGGCTGTTGGGGAGAGATAGTGAAAAGGAGCAGAGCTCCGAGTCATTTCATTGGTGATCACCCGCTTATTCACAACTTTTTCGCACATCGGAAGAAAAGAAAACTCAGTGTTACATTGAACAAAGGAAGCAATGTTAGAATTTAATATTTTGTTTGCCTTCTTATCTCTATTCACTTTTAGGGGGACTCAATCGGCAAATGGAGAACAGAAGACTTCCGCATGTTTAAGATTGGGTCAATATGGCGTCCCCCACCCATTAATCCATACACCCGGGGCATGCCTGAGGAGCTAGCCCCTAAACCTGAACCAATGAAGAAAGGCTCACTGACTGACAGGTAAACATCTGGGCCCAATCTCATAGAGCTGTTTAAGCACAAAAAGTTGCTAAGCGCAAGTCAAAAATGCTTACCAGTATGAGTTTGCCAGCCAAAATACCAGAAATTTTAATCCAAATATTTTGCTTAAACAAGGCCCAATTTCATAAAGCTGTTAAGCCAAACAATTGCTGAGCACAGAATACTCTTGCTTAGCAGAAACGGGTTACTTGCCAAAGTACCATTGTTTGTGACTGAAAATTTTCCTGAAAACTTTAACTATGCAAAAAAAAAATTGCAGAGTTACTATACGATTGTTTTCACTTAGCAGCCTTGATAAGCTGGGCACAGGGCTCATGTTTTTTTTTTTAGAGTTTGAGCAATAGAAAATATTGTCTAACAAAATAAAAAGAGGGGAACCAGTCAGGTGACATGGTATTTGTGCTGCCAAGCTTCAACTGGTATTAGCAAAATTCGTTGTTTAGCTTAGCTAAGTGTTGTGCTCAAGCAGCTATGTGAAAGTGGACCATGAGCGCTGCATGATAAGTTATTTAAATTTTTATTTTTATGAGATATCGCCCAACTCACAAGGCCGGACGGCTGCTTCAAGGTGAGGGCTACACTTAACTGATTTGGGCTGTCAACCCAGATCAACTGTCACCAGGAGCACGTTGCCACCTACTCCTGGGGCTGAAACAGGGTTACCCCCTTCACAGTCCGCAAGGATAAAGGCATGGGTATCATCCACTAGGAGCCTGGCTGGTAGAGCAGAATGCACTACCTTCCCAACCTTTGTACAAAGCAATTATGGTTAAGTGCCCTGCTAAAGGGCACAAGTGTCATGACCAGGATTCGAACCCACACTCTGCTGCTGACATCACCGGAGCTGTGGTCCGGTGAACTAGACCGCTCAGCCACGACACGCCACAAACTTTTATATAACGGTGCAAAGGGTTAAAGGAAACTTTCCAATCATGATTCCTTTTTTCTTTATAGAAAGTAGCGAAACTTTCTTACCTTTTGAGATGTAAACCTACAACAGCAAGCCTACCCTTAAGGAAATTAATAGCAGTTGTTAGACTTAAAGCATTTTGTTTTGCTCCCAAAGCCAACGAGACAAGCTGGAGGAGATGCTGCGAGGCCTGACCATGGAGAGGTCTAAGATTGCTGAAGCCATGGTCTTCTGCCTTGACCATGCCGAGTCGGCCGAGGAGATCGTTGAATGCATCTCGGAGTCGCTGTCTATCCTGGAAACTCCAATCCACAAGAAGGTAAGAAAACATTTTTGGGAAGAAATGTTGGTTTTGTGAAAAGGGAAGAAATGTTGGTTTTGTGGGAAGAACCAGGACTATATTTTGTTGGTGGGATTGGTGAGATTTTAAAATAGCTGTTACCTTTCAACTCTAGTTGATTTTGCTGCATTTCTCTTTAATTTATTTCCGTATCTCATTGTTGTTTTTTCATTGTGCCTTCTTAAATATGTTTAAATATTTTTAATGAAAATTTACTTGCAATTCGGCTGATGCAGGGATTTGTAAATTTGTTCTTTAATAAACCATTTATGAATGAATGAATGAATGAATGAATGAATGGTAGGCTAGTGCGTAAAATGCTCACCTCACCACTGAGGCCCTGGTTCGAATTCCAACTAGGGCCATAAGACTTGTTCATTATGGGAAAGCTCAATTAAAGAAAGAGGCTTAAAGAAAACATCCTTTTCGTATAGCAGCTCACACCTGTTATCTCCATGTAATTCCTTTTCCAAACAGTGCACTTAAATTGCCCCAGGCAGATGAACTGCTCATCCATTAAATTTAAGGACCCAAGATCACCTGTAGGCAAGTGGGCCTTGGGAGTAATGACCTTAATTTGCTTTTCCGGAAAACAAAATGCACTTTCCCTTTAGCTCTTTCAGTTTACGTCATGTTTTTTTTTGTCCCTCAGCTTGGTAGACTGTTCTTGATCTCGGATATCCTGTTCAACACCAACACCAAAGTGGCCAACGCCTCGTACTTCCGTAAGTTTGTGGAGGTGAAGTTACCAGTCATCGTCGTGAACCTCAGAGAGGCTCACGTCAGGATCCAGCAACGACTGAGAGCCGAGCAGTTCAAGGTGCAGTTTGAAATCCATCATTTGATTTTTTATTAAAAAAAACACAAGCCTGTGAGTTGGTCAGGAATTTTTTCACGATTTGAGGTTTTTAAAAAGTTATTGGTATGATGCAATATATATTTATGCAACTTTCCTTTTGCCTTCAAACAGTCTGGTTTTCTGTTCTTATGCTATCAAAATAAAAATGTCATACATTGACTAACCATTTTAACTAGTGGATCAATTATTGAGTGGGTGCAATCATTGTTTGAATGATAACTCAAGAAGGACTTGGCATAACAGCTACTTGGTGTGTGGATTGATCTTGAGATCCCAAGAAGCCTATTGATTTTGGACCACCTATGTTAAAAGTCAAAGTCGTTATGGCTAAAACAATAGAAATGTTGTCTGAGCGATAACTCGAGAAGGAGTTTATATATCGACTCCAAACTTGGTGTGTGGATTAGTCTTGGGATCCCCCAGAAGCCTTTTGATTTTGGACCCCCCCCCAAAAAAAAAAAGCCAAAAAGTCATTATGGCCAAAGCAGAAGGAATTTTGTCCAAGCAATAACTCGGGAAGAACAAGATTAATTCTCAACTGGGCATTTGTGTTTGTCAACACATTTTCTTGTCTGCTTTTAAAATTGCAGCAAAAGGTGATGGCCTGTTTCCGCTCCTGGGATGAGTGGGCCATCTACCAGTACGACATCTTGGTGCGACTTCAGAACGTCTTCCTGGGTCTCATGCCCATGAAAGAAGATGAAGAAGAAGATGAAGAGGTAAGATGCTTGAGAGATGAGTGTTATACCTGCTGAATAATGCAGCTAATTTACAAAATTGATTTCCTCCTACGTAACAAGTCCACACCAAAGCTGGAACTTTAAGTTTGACAAAGCAGACATGCTGCATGATGGCTTGCAGTGATGTGAATATTATCAGTGAGCTTTCAGATTGGATCAGTTTCAAGTTTTTATTGGATTCATTGTTCCTCTTATAATTGCAATTCCTGTATTTTGTCTTTGAACAAACTCTTCAGGATGTTGCCGAGCCGAAAGCCCAAGAGATCTTAATACAGCCAGGGGTCGTTGAAGAAGAGTCCTCCGATCTAGACGGAGCCCCCTTGCCGTATGATGATAGCATGGATGGGGAGTCCGTCGCCGAGGGAAACTTGGACCTAGACGGGATGCCTTTGAAGGATGCTGGCATGGACCTAGATGGCATGCCTATCGGGGTGGTAGAGGACTATGACGGAGCTCCGCGTAAGTATTTAAGACAGGTTTACATTTTAGATTACGCTAACTTTGGGCTTGTCTTGACTGGACTCGAGTCTCACACTCCCGATTTTCAGGCGGTGGCTGAAGTACCTGCTGGAAGTAATTGATTTAATTTCCAACTGTTGATCAATTTTTAACTCTTCAACCTCTTATATCTCTGTCCTCTTCCAGTTAAAGAGGAAGTGGATCTTGACGGTACTCCAGTCTCAGAACCTCCCAAAGACAAGAGAGCCTTGGGATTCAAGACCGCTCCGTCCAAGTGGGAGACAGTAGACGCCTCGGTCCTCGAGGCCCAGGCAATGACCTCCTCCAAGTGGGAGTTACTTGAGAAGGATGATGAGGGAGAGGATGATGAAGATGGGGATGAGAAGGAGGCAGGGTAAGTGTCTGAGATGGTTTTCTTGGATGTGGCGACAGTTTTCAACTACGTCATTGGTGATTATTTAGAAGATGCATTGATTAGTTTCAGTCTGAAAGCTCACTGAAGAACCAATCCTTCAGAAAAATATTTCCTTCAGAAATACTGTCAAAGACATGAAAGAAACCCTTGTAAAATAAAAAAATCACCTGTGCTTATTTTGATTGCCACAATCAAATCAAGGGGCTCAAACCAGACTAGAACTGAGCCGTCTAAGAATCTCACACCCCCTACCAAAGAATTGAGTTTTCCTTTTCTAGACATCATCTTTTATATTTGCACCTTTGTTGTTCTGTCTTGAATCAGAGGCCAAGATGGGGACGACGCTGAAGGGGATTGGCAAGAGGAGAGCCCAGACCACGATGCCTCGTCTCAAGACGTGCCCCTGAAGACCACAGAGATGACCGAGGAGAGGAGAGCCAAGCTGCGGGAGATCGAGGTAATTAAACACACTGGCATCCTCTTTGAGCTTTACCCTGAACGAAGGGTAGAATCAAGCTGTATGTTCAACGATTTTACTGTATGCGAGCATTTGAATTGCCCTTTTTTGGAATCTAATCAAGAGTAGTTGAATTGAATTGAATACAAAACCAATGAAACAAGTGCCGCTGCTGGTTGATGTAGTTCTCTTTTAAAAAAGTTTTAGCTGATTTATTTGTTATAAAATCACTGGCCTTTGGAAGAGGAAATCATTTCCATCCTCTGCCACCCAACCAACAAAGTCCGGCTCTAGTCCCGCCCTAGTCAATTTGTCTTTGTTCAACCCGGAATTGTTTAAGATTTACCCCGCCAGTTTCCCTTGTGCTTTATTCCTTTTGTATTTCTACAACATGCTTCTATTCTTTTGTCTATGTGTATATATATATATTTTTTTAAAGTTATTGCCATTGTGTAGTATATATTTTCCTCTGCATTTTCTGTGTTGTATTTTTCTTCACTGTTTAATGTTATATTTGTTGTGTTTTTTAATTTTAAATTTAATGTAAAGCGCTTTGACCCTTAGAAGAGGTGCTATATAAATGTCGGTTAATAATAATATTAATAACATATGCATACAAAGTTTGTAATTGTTTATATCTTTGTAATTTTTATCCTTTTTTCCCTGTGTATATTGCGTGTCTGTACCTTTAAGAAATATTTTTATTGGCAGACTGAACCTTTACGTTATAGGAAACTTTACATTTTCCTCCTTAGTCTAGCCTTTCTCCATATCTATTTTGGATCTCTTTCTTTTTTAATTTTTTATTGAACTTGTGGAGATAAATAAAATAATAATAATAATACATATACAGAATATATTTTTCTCAAAAGTAGTGCAGTTGGCCTGAAGGGTACTTTCTACGCCTCTAATTACTTCACTTTCTCTACAGGTTAAGGTGATGAAGTTTCAAGACGACTTGGAAGCAGGTAGAAGAAGCCGTAAGCATGGGTTAACCATACAAGATCAGGTCGGCAAATACAGGGCCAAGCTCCTACAGAAGGTGAGTGTCTTTGTCTAGCAGCTAGGGGGTCCTACTAGAGTCTTATATAGGGCATGGATCTACCAATAAGGTACTCGAGGCACACTGTGTTAAGGACAGATTTTTTGAATTTGTTGAATTATGAGACCGATTTATGTAGCACCTTTAATATAAGGGTTGACAAAGTGCTGCGGCGCACTCAGCAGCCACTGCCAGAAACTGCCAGAAACACTGGGGCAACTGTACACCTTCATTACTGGTAATGAGTGTTGGTGGGAAGCCTTGGCTAAAAGCAGTGGACCCTTGTGTCCTAATCAGACGAGAAATCATTTCTCACAAACATTCTACAAAATTGGAATATTGAACAGGGGAATACTTTGGCCTGATGTGCACTGTCCAGGAGAGTTCGTCCTCATTTTCAAAAAAATTACAATTTAAGTTTGTGAGAAGTACACAATAATTTTCAATTTTTCTTCAGGAACAAGAGAAGGATCTTGAGAAGCAGAGAGATAAAGAGAAGGAACGCCAGCGAGAGAAGAAGCTAGAACGTGTCAGGGAATTTGAACGAGCGAGGGAGCGCGAGAGGGAAAGACTGAGCCACGTTTCCGATGATTCCCCGGACGAAGCACCGCCACGCCGCGAGCGCAAGCGGCGTCGCAGTCGCTCAGGAAGCCCCTCTGGCAAGCGCAGCCACTCCCCGTCCCGATCACCCGTGTCGGAGCGGCGTCAGATACACCTGACCCCAATGGATCGCTCTCCCCTCTCGATCATCCGGGAATACTCCGACTCGCCCACCCAGAAGTCCAGATCAGGTTCCCCTAAGAGGTCCTCCCACGTCCGATCCCGCTCCCCAAAGAGATCCCACAGATCCCGGTCCAGGTCACCTCGTCGGTCCCGGAGGTCGAGATCGAGATCGGGGTCACCTCAAAGGTCACGGAGGTCACGGTCCAAGTCCCCAAGTAGGCACTCCAGCTCATCTCATAAGAAACGAAGGAGATGAAATTGAGAGAATCCACTCTGTATAGTAACTGCCACTGCTGTTTTTTTGGTTTTGTTTCAGTAGAAACTCAAGAATTCTGAAAACCTTGTTTGTAAAATTTCAGATCTTCTACTTGACACTACTCATGAAAGTTAAATTTTTCGTATTAATGTACTTAAATCAAAGCTGAGATTTTTTTCCAACTTTTTTTTTATTGTAAATATGCAACTTTTGTTGAACTCAAACATGAGTTTCACTAGAGACCGTATCAAATGTAAACAAGATCCACACAATCTTTGTGCGTCTTTCATCCATGAATGACTCGCACAAAAATGAAAGATGAAACTGTAAAAACGTTGTTATTGGTTGTAGATATGGTCTCATAAATTTATTTTGTACATGAGCTTGTTGGATCGGGATGTGTTTTGATCAAGGTTCAGTGTATTTTCAGTGATGCGTTCATCCTGAAATATTTTAGGTAAAAACTGTCGCTTCTGATACGTTCCAATTTGGAGATCTCCCAAACCCATCAGAAGTACTACACCAAATGCAGGCGTTCGATTTCTGAGGATTTTTATCCTGAATTCAGGATTTTTTTCTCAACCTCCTTAAGTCTTCAAATCTTTTCTGAAGGAGGTCAAACAGTCACCAAAGGGAGAAAGAAATAGTCCACATTGGGTCCAGACCTGTAGTTTTGTTTTTCTGGTGATTCATGGAGTCTGTAAAACCTCTTGAAGTGTAACATCTGGGAGGTTCTAGGTCTGGAATAGAAAGATAACCCAGGCCCTCTAGCTATTTTCTGGAATTGTCACATTCGGCAAAGCTCATCCCTGTGTAGGGTAAATCAATTACCCACATTGTTTGAGATCGGATAAGATTGTTAAAGCCTTTCCTGTCAAAGAGTCGGTGATCTCGGACCTTCTGTTGCGAATTCAAGTTGGTGCTTAGTTTTTGAAAGCTCTTTTATCAAATGATTTTAGAAAACCTCAGTTCTGAGAAATGACATCCTGTCGGAACAAATCGCCATATTTTATAGTGTCGGTTTCATTCATACATTTCTGTTGCTATGGTAAACTTGAACAAGTCAACATGTTTGATAAACGCATGTTCACACAAACATGCCTCTGTTTAATACTATAGTAGACTCGAACAAGTCAACATGTTTTATAAAATGTCTGGTCACATAAACACGTCTGTATTGTTACAGTAGAGTTGAGTGATTCAACATGTTTTATAAATGTGTATGTTCACACAAGCGGGTCTCTGTCACCATAGTAGACTTGAACAAGTCAACATGTTTTATAAATGTTTGTTCACTGTTAGTAACTGTGTCTCTTTTACTACAGCAGACTTGAACAAGTTAGTATGTTTTATAAATGTGTGCTCACTCAAACAGGTCTCTGTTACTGTAGTAGACTTGAACAAGTCAACATGTTTTATTTGTTCACACAAACGGGTCTCTTTTGCTGTAGTCAACTAGAGTGTACAGTAACTATAAGAAACCACTGGTTTCTGAGTCCAAAATGATTGCAGAAAACCCCGACAACGTGACCACACGTCCTGGGTGGCCTTCAACATTTACACACTGCACAGTTTAATTAGTTCTTTTTTAATTGCTTCCGTAATGGCATCAGAATAAAAAAAAAACATATTTTGGGTGTGTGCTCATTTTTTTTTCCGGGGACCCATTGCTAATTACAGGATTCGAACTGGCGTCTTGTGACCGGTGCTATATGGGATTTTGCCCCCAGGTGTTTGGGTTGGCGATATTAGACGAAATTTCTACACAGTTCGCCGTATGGGGGCAGAACCTCCTGCCACACCAGCCATGCTCGGTTGTCAAAGGGTTGAGACGACATCTATACGAGCAAGGGTTCGTGGGTTCGAATCCTACCCAAGGAAGCCAGTGGACCCACCCCCTCCCCCAGCAATATTCAGAAAGCTTCGAATTTACAGTGCTTATGTAAACATCGGTGTAAGGATAAAACTCAAAATAATATTTCCTTTCCCATGTATCCTTGTTGTGCTGACCCCTTTAAGAATTGCCCAGCAAACTGTCTTCGGCCGTCGACGACGTGCGCACTAGAAGGCAGGGGTATTTTGATTATTTTCAATTTGAGATCATTATTGGCCAAATTTAGAACATGTACTATTTGTATTCATGTGACAAGCGTAAGTCATAATAAATATTATTTAGCAATAATGATCGTGGATTGTCCCCGAGGGCATTAGTTACTTTTGTTAAATTGTTGATTCTGTTTTTAAATTTGCACTCGTGTGTTCGTGGTTATTTCTGTGTCCATCACATCTCTCAATGGCTTATGGTGTGATGTCCCTCTAAACAATGTTGCCGCGCTTATATAACCTTGCTTGGGAAACGGTTGCCTTTAGAAGTGCTTCAAAGCTACTTGAATTCAAACAGGTTTTCTTACAAGTGATTTCTCTTTTTGAATGTCAAAGTTTAAACCCTCGAAGCTGCTGCAGATTTGTCTTTATTCCACTTAGGCCTACCTGTGTTATAGACAGCGTTCAACTATCTTCTATCTACCTTAATTATTGTTTATCAAGTAATAAGCCACAAGGGAAACTGACTGGGTAAAGTTTAATTTTTTATTTGGGTTTGAACAAAGAAAAATTGACTGGAGCGGGACTTGAACCAACGACCTCCAGATTAACGTAACGGCGCTCTACCAACTGAGCTATCCAGCCCTATGTTTGGTTCTCACTGTATAATAAAATGGCTTAGACTAAGTGTCCTCCCAGCCCGGTTTGGTTACATCGCAGGCCTGGAATTACACGGAGGCCATGGCCCCTGTCGCCCCTGGTCTTGGCCTCGGTGCACCTACACAAGTTTCCCCATATACTTTAAGATTTTTCAATGGAAGTGCCCTTTGTTGCAAAATGACAAATGGCCTTGTCATCTCTGAGATAGATTTCCAAGCCTGACATCGACTTGAAAGGGAGACGACATCAAAATAGTTCTCCGTGACCTATGATGCACGACAGAAGCCGTTTACGATTTTTTGATGAGGCCATTATTTTGTATTCCTAACGAGCTCCAGCATTAGGATTGTGTGCCATTTATGTCTTCCTAATTATCTTTTTCAATCACGGTGGGAGGTTCATGAAGTTCTACAAGTGCGCATTTATTTTCCTCCTTATATCGGATAGACAAATGAAAAACTTTGTCATAAATATAAACATAAGTGTCTTTTTTGTGAATGTTTATGTTATCTACAGCTTGTATACCGTTGTATAATGTTGCGGGTTGCATGCACCATAGGCCTATAAGATTAATTAAATGCAAACAAGGGGCAGATCATTCTGGGAATCGAACCCACATTCTGGCAACGCCCAGCAGTTGAGTCCGATGCACTTGACACCGCTCGGCCACGACACCTCGTACCGCTGCAACATTCTCTGCTTTTTTTGTTCACTTCAGAATCTTAATAATACGGCAGTCATTGGGTACATACATTTTTCACCAACCCTTTGATTTGTTCCATGGATTGAAGAAAACTATCGAACCTTTGATTTGTTCCAATGATTGAAGAAAAGCAACAAGATAAAAATATGGTTGTTTTTCTTGGTTGGTTTTTCTTTCAGCAATGGAACAAATCAAAAGGTAAATGGTGAAAAATTAACGTAACCATTGACTGCCGTATATATTATTATGATTATGAGGTTAAAGACACAGGGAAAACACCTCAAGAATATCCATAACCCATAGCGAGCGAGAGAGAGAAAAAGAGACCCCCCCAAACCCCCCCCCCCCCAAAAAAAACCCCAAAACAAAAACAAAAACAAAAACCGAAAAACCCCAAACAAACAAATAAACCAATCGCCTCAACGAAACCGCTCCCATGGGGGACTTTGGGACGCTAGGTGGCAGCAGATTTACTAGGAAATTTCAATTTATTAACGTATCTACCTGAGCACAAATAGATTTACCTGCTGGAAAGTTTGGCAACCTAGCTTCAGACACAAATCCCTCATTATACCGGTGCCCTTCCACTGATGAGGTCCCTATGAATCAGATCAACATTTGTACCGCTTCAAGAAACAAATTTGACGTTCTCTTTACAAAACGTAATGAGGGGTTGCCGTGGAAACCGTTGTTCTAAAATTGTTGTTTTACTCGCATGTTTTCAAGTTGGGTTAGTGAGTAAGGTCATTCAAGAGCGGAGATCTTGATTGGTTTCAAAACGGAAGATGTTGCGTCTGGTCCGTGGCCGGCTGATAAGTCTCTTCAAACCACATTTTCTTGGAGGGATGTTCGATGTGTTTTCTTTGTATGCAGTCAACAGCCGTATTTCCGTGGGGAACCGCATTATTTTATGGTAGCATGAAAATGTGAGAACGAATTTTTGTAGAGTTGTAGAACTGTATACATTCTTGAAGTTGGCGACTGTTTTTTCGCAAACTACCTTGATGAAATCGAAGAACTGAAATCTTCAAATTGTGGAGTGTCTGCTTTCAGAGACAAAGATCTTCCTCTGGCGAAGGCATCATCTGTGTTGGCGGGGACATTATCCGTTACCTGTTGGTAAGGTCAGAAAAATGTTTACGAAGGCATCATTTTGCCTGGTTTCTGCAAGCATTTTAAACTATGTCTTTTAGGCAGGAGCGTTCCCTGTGGTATAGTGGTGTTGTCTGCTCTTGAGGGTGGTGTCTAGTAATAGCTCTACATGGACATCTTGTCCCACAGCTATTCTTCAGACTGGTCATTTTCTGTCCGTTGAGGCGTCGTCTCCATCTCTCCTCCTAGGGAAGCAAGGGAGCAATATCTGCCCTAACCGCTTCTAAAGAGGACAACAATCACGGCGGAAGAACATAGTCCGTTTTCGAGTACAGGCCTCGTATCTTGCCTATACAAGTGGGCGTTATCTGCACTCTCGTTTCTCCCAAACAAGGAGCGAGTTGTTGTCTTGTCTCCTAGCTTTGTCTATCCGATGATCGGAGACCTCCCCAGGACAATTTCAACAGCATTGTCTCACAAGCTTGGAAGCAGCCACAGTGAGAGCCCGTTTCTCCTAAACGAAGAGTGGCATTGTTGCCGTGTCTCTAATAGCTTTGCCTATCCGCGGCAGCATCAGGTCAGTTTCAACACCAATGTTGTCTCGCAAACCCGGAAGTGGCCACAGTGAGAGCAAGTAACATTGTCTCGACTGAACTAGACAAGTTCGGCATTGCTAGAGCTTTTCGATCGGCCATCAAGGGCCTTTAATAACTCTGGTATAGCGTGGAGCCAACTGATTCTTACAAGGCGGCCTCGGCGCTAAAGTTTGTTGGCGCCAAGATGGCCAGCCCGTCCGGTGGGAACCTGTACCGGGAGGTTATTGAAGATGGCCAGGTCCGAGTGGATAATTCCCAGTCGTCGTTTGGTTCACTGTCGCAGGTAAGTTATCCATTCACTTAGAAGAAAACAATGCGGGTTACAACAACAAAACTATGTAAAAAGAATCTGGCCATGCTGGGTCATCAAAATGTTGCTATCCTTTTGTTTTCAATAAACCACAAAACAAGAAAAGTTTGCATTAATTGCATCAAATTAGGAGGTCGAGGTTAACTTTTTAAGTGACAAAAGTGCTTGTTAGAAGGCCGTGTCACACCAGGCAGTACAGGCAACCAGATATGCCAGGAAATTTCCAACTAGAATTTCCAGTCACATTTCAGTTTTCTCGTTATTTTTCTCGGGGGATTGAAATTTACAGCGAGAAGACTTGTCTCTAGTGCTGCCGAAATGTTCCTTTTGCATACAATGCAAATGGTTGCCACCAAGTTGCCTGAAAACAAAAGTTTCCATGTGTTGTGGCCTTTGGAATTATGTAACTGTCGTGTACTGTGAATTTCTCATTATGGCAGTTTTCGAGGTAAAGCTCAGACCAGTCGTTATAACAACCTTTCAACCTTTACAATTGATATGACATTATTCGTGGATGTCCATAGAAAAACAAATCACTGTTTCAAAGTTGTTCTTAATAAAACGGGTTTAACAGTTTAACTTGTGAGTCATAGCGCCGTATTTGTAAGGCAACATGTTAAATGCCGGTAGTCCATTTATATTTCGTGCTACACGTCCTAGAGGGAGGTGTCAATCAACGGGGGTAAGTGATTTGGTTAATTAAAAGGGGCAGGACAAAACTCTGTCAGCATCCTTTGTGTACAAAATCGGTATGCCAATAATAACATTGTCAATGGTAGATGAACCAAAGTATATAATTTAATTGAAATAAGCAAACAAAATAATAAGCCTAAATTAACCCAGGCAGTACCTGAACATGTACAACAACACACTTAAAAAAAAAATTGACAAAATGTAAAACAAACTGCTCTTAAAACCTATGGAAAAAGCTTGGTTGTTGGCATGAACTGGAAACGAACCACAGGGGCGTTGCAACCAAACACAGGTTCCTCGCTGCCAGGGTTAGGCCTAAGCCACGTTTATCTCACGTCGAGATGAGGGACACAAACCAAGTAATCAATGTCTTTGTCAGGATGGATGAAGGTTTCGCACCCTTTTCATAAAACGGAAGGTTCAAAGAGTCTGTTACGCGTTTGGAAAGGTACGAGTGTAGCAAGACAACTTAATGTCGTTGTCTTTGATTATATGGTTCTTATCTGTGACCATCCCCCTTCTGTAGGTTGATGATACTGTCCGAGACCTACTCCTCCACCCGAATGAAATTGGCCGGTGCCGGGAAAACCCGCTGACCCACAAGGGGAAGCGGATCCAACTCGCTAAGATGCTTCTTCTAATCATCATCCCCATCATCTCGCTGGCCGTACTTGCTGGTATCGATCTCCATGGTATCGCCTTCAACAACCGTCTCAATGTAGAGGTAAGGTATAGATTCACTCTGAGCTATCAATCTTGCCTTCGACAACCGTCTCAATGTAGAGGTAAGGTACTAGATTCACTCTGAGCTATCAATCTTGCCTTCAACAACCGTCTCAATGTTGAGGTACGGTACTAGATTCACTCTGAGCTACCAATATTGCCTTCAACAACCGTCTCAATGTAGAGGTAAGGTACTAGATTCACTCCGAGCTACCAATCTTGCCTTCAACAACCGTCTCAATGTAGAGGTAAGGTACTGTAGATTCACTCCGAGCTATCAATCTTGCCTTCAACAACCGTCTCAATGTAGAGGTAAGGTAATAGATTCACTCTGAGCTATCAATCTTGCCGAGAGTACCGGTACACTCTGACTAAAAAAAATTCCGGTTTAGAATTGACCTGTGGGTCCGGGTTCCGAGGGGCCTGACCCAGAGTATGACTCGGAATCTGTGTCAAAATAACCCAGAAATGGGTCAAACTGACGCAGAATCTGAGAGTTTAACAAAACAAAATTTTCAACCACTTTCTGCCGGTCAGCCTGACCCATCTTCAGCACCAATTTCTGACTAACGGGTTTACGTAAATGCGACCGGTATCCGAGCGAGGAACATGTTTTCCAACCCTGTGCCCAATTTCATGGCTGTACTTACCATAGAATTGTGCACTAATACGGCGCCAGGTACAGCATGTGATTCTGTGGGTCGTACTAAAAAGCGCAGAGTTCCAGTAAACAGTGGCATGAAATTGGGCCCTGATTCCTTGTCACTTGGACGCCAAATGAATCTTATTGACATGAAAACTAGTATGTTCCAATAGGACCCAATTTTAGAGTGTAATGGTTGCCAGAGTGATTGTTTGTGTTGAGGAACATGTTTCAGAAACTAATACTACCAAAGACATCGAGGCTTTTAGGTACGGAGCTCTGCAAGTGCCACCCGACATGTTGAGATTGTAAGATAATTTACTGTAGGATGATGACATCATAAACGTAGATGTCGTCATCCCAAGGTGGTTGAATCTCGGGATGACGACATCCTGAAGTAAGATGACGTCTTCCAGATCTTAGGATGTCGACATTTTAAAAGTAATTTATGGAATGAATAACATCCTGAATTGTCGTGAACCCAAGATGAGTCTTCTTGGGAAGATAACATCCTGCTTTCAAGATGTTGTCAACCCAAGAAAACACTGTACTTTATTTGAAGATGTCGTCATCCCGAGATATGTTATCTTCGGATGTCGTCATCATTTGCTAAGCATGTTTATATCTTTGTTTTAAACTATGGTAACATCTGATTACTCTCTCAGGTTCGCAATGTCATCAGATTCAGTCGAGACATTGGGGTCCTTCTCAGCTGTCTCCAGCGTGAACGAGATATGGTTGCCCTGTTTGTTAGTGCAATTAGCCCAGAGAAGGACTCCTTCGTGACCGACACTTTCCCGCAGACCGACGAGGCCCTTGACGAGCTGAGGGACTGGCCAGTGAAGACGTACATTGTGAAAGAGTTGCCCTTCTTCCGACAGAAGGACGACTTCAAGGGCTACCTCTCCGAACACCGACGCAAACTCCACCGCTCCAACACCACGGCCTACAAGGAGATCGACTTCTACACGGATGTGCTGCAAATCTTCATCGACTGGCTCTACGACAGCGTGGGTAACTCCAACGGGCATGGCTTGTGGCAGACCCTGGTATCCTACCAGCTCCTCATCGTCAGCAACGTTGACATTGGTATCGCCCGTACCCTCGGCTCCATCTTCTTCGCCCGTGGTGGCTTCAGCAGCTTCAATGATTATGTCTGGTACCTGGGGAAGAACGATGTAGGAACGTGGAACTTCGAGGCGTCTAAGAAGTACTCCCCACTCATCAACAGTCTTTACGAGGAGTTCAAGACAACCATGGATGCTAACTTCACCAGCATCATTGAAGACCTGAGGCAGGAGATTCTCGAAAATGCCGTAGATGGTTTACAGCCCAACTTCGAGGCGGCCACCCGCTGGTTCGACAGCATGACCGTGTACATCAACATCCTGGAGAACATGCAGAAGAAAATGGCCAACGAAATCCTGCTGCGGTTAGAGAGCGACCTGGACAACGACACCAGCTCCATCGCTGTCAGCATTTGCCTGGTGGTCATTGTCATCGTAACCTGTCCTCTGATTCTCAGAGCCTTCTGGTCTCTCACCACGGATATCCAGAACTACGCCCTCAACCTGGCCAGCCAGACCAAGGCGCTCAACAAACAACGGAAGAAGTCTAATTGGTTGTTGTACTCCCTGCTTCCGAAGACGGTGGCAGCTGAGTTGATGTTAAAGCGATCCGTCAAACCATCTTTCTATGAGTATGTCACCGTGCTCTTCTGTGATCTGGTAGGATTTGGGCGCATCTGCACCCAGAGTAGTCCAAATGAAGTAAGACATAAGATCAATCATGTTTGTGTTCATCTGCACTCTATCATTTTGTCTGTCGCGCCACGAACTGTTAAGACGTATTGGTTAAAAACTACACTTGGCAAATCAGTTTTTACTACCCTTCTCCGAAGGGTAATTACCCGGGGAAATCACACGTCAGTTTGTGCCGCGACTAACGATTTATTGTTATTATCTTTAACATAACAATTTAACTTTGGTTTTTGGAACCGTTCGATTGCATTTAAGCTTCCATTTTTCTTTTGACATGTTGAATTCTTTGCACCTAGGTGGTGGAGATGGTCAACGGACTTTATATTGTCTTCGATTCCTGTATCGAAAATTATGACGTCTATAATGCAGAAACTCTCGGTGGTACCTTCATGCTGGCCTCAGGTATACAGAGGCCTACATTAAATTTCGATTATCACTAAAACAGGGATGTGTTTTTACGCATTCCCCCCTCATTGTCCCCCGCCACTCTCTTCCCGAATCCTGAATATGCAAGAAAAATGTAAGAAATTATTATAATATTTATATATATGTGACCCGGTAATGAAAATAATGGTGCCCCAAGTGAACTTAATCACCGCAGCTCGCAAGCCTGAGGAAAGCTGTAAATAAGGATGTTTGCTACATGAAGCAAAAACACCTGGGTTAACCCTTACTCTACCGTGATATGTAAATAAGGATGTTTGCTAATAACTTAATAATAATAATAACTTTCGATTTATGTTATAGCGCCTAATAATTAACACTTAATTCTCTAAGCGCTACATGAAGCAAAACAACCTGGGTTAACCCTTACTCTACCGTGATAAGTAAATAAGGATGTTTGCTACATGAAGCAAAAACACCTGGGTTAACCCTTACTCTACCGTGATAAGTGTTTGTTCTTTCCGAAGCCAAGAGGGTTTTTCTCCGGGCCCTCCAGTTTCCTTCCCTGCGGGAAAATCCAACACGTTCAATCTCTGGCTATGCTCCGTGGTAATTATATGGGTCGATGTGGCTGACCGCTAAAGGCGCTCTTGCAATTGCATGCCTGCGGCTCGAACACGTTGCAGCCGCTTCCTTCGTACTTTAGCTTATCAGCTGCAAATACAGATAATTTAGCCTCCCTAGTTATTATATTAAAATCCTATGCTTTACGCTATTAGAACTTTGATGTCAAAGACGTATGATTTGTTGATTTGTTTCCGTTGGTGTACAGGTGTTCCAAATCGTAATGGCGATAGGCACGTGGCTGAGATTGCTGCAGTGTCACTTGACATTGTCCATCACATAAGTCTTCTAGAGGTGCCCCATAAATCCCACTCTGGCTTCCGGGTCCGGATTGGTTTCCATACAGGTAAGCGTGATGTCGATCAGGAATGTCGTTCAGGGATGTCGATCGGTAATGTCGATCGGTAATGTCGATTAGTAATTTTGATCGGTGACAAAGATAATTGAGTACAAATATCAATCATAATGTTTGATCAGTAACAGTGATTAAAATCAATTATGTCGATCAGTGATGTCGATCAGTATTTTTGACCAATGACATAGAAACCGATCATTAGTATCGATCGTGAATGTTAAATCAGTAACAGTGATAAAGAACAATTGTGTCGGTCAAAGATGCCAATTAGTGCTTGATGTCGACCATTAATTAATGCAGCTACACTTACAAACAAATTGCAGCATGAATCCGACCTTATAGCAATGGAAATATTTGTTGTTCATACTGGTCAAGTGGATTTAAGAAAGGGTCTGACTGGAGAGGATTAAGTGAAGGTGTTTGTCAAATAAAAAAATGTCCGTTGTTTGTCGACCTCCTTGTAAAAATGTCTTGGCGTTAATAAGGAATATTCTGACCAATATAATGTAATCTGTATTTCCCTGTTTGATTGTAAATTGTTTTTGATTTTTTCATGGACAGGTCCCGTCGTTGCGGGGGTCGTTGGTTTGGACATTCCACGGTTTTGCATCTTCGGTAAAACTGTTACCATGGCATCCCGCATGCAGTCCACCGGGCTCTGTGAGTAACTTGTGTCGATCATTTTTAAATTACTGACAATAAGAACAATATTTTAAATGTAACTATTTAAAGCAAGTTTGTTTATGACAAGGCTTTGTTTCCAGATTATTTTGGGCCCACATCGACCATTATGTCCGACAATCGAAGTGGACCCTTCATTATGTCCGACACATTGTACCCTAGAAACCGCCCCGTATGACCAATATCTCCCCCAGACAAGTCATATCCGACCCTTTCTGTTTGACACTAATGCAGTTTTGTTCCAATCTGTGTGACCGACAAACTGCTATGTCTGACACCATGTAGTAAAGAAAAAAACACTGGATAGTGCAAAATAGCTAACCAACCGTACACCAGCTAGGTCAGGCATTGTGTATTTTACATACTGGGTCAAATCATCGGACACATTGATTTGACCGAACGTTTTTTTTCGGAAGCAAATGGTTAGAAAATGGTTTGTCGGACACAAAAAAATCATCATACAGAATGGCGGACCGAATATGTCTCTCACAACGGATCGTCGGACAAGAGGACTCAAATCTGTTGTCGGACATACAAGTCCATGTCGGAAATAACTGTTCAGAGTAAAAGTCGAACATATTTATTTATAATCATATCTTCCAACATTTCACATGTTACAGCCAGCCGTATTCAAGTCAGTGACGCGTCGTACATGGCTCTGCTAGAGTTGGGTGGTTTCTACCTGATGAAGCGGAAAGACACTGTGAGCCAAGTAACTTTTACTTTTTACATTTTTATTTCGCAAAATGTGAATTAGCTTCATATTTAGGATTATAATACAACCAGTTCGAATTTCATTGTGAAAGCTTAGTAAGGCCTATTGCTATATTCCAATAGTAGTAACAAACCTCCGGAGGATATTGTCAAAGCCGAGAAAAATTACATTTTACCCAGTGTTGCTTGTGATCTGTGCCCAGTTGCACAGAGCTGCTTTTGCAGAAAATGTTGTTTAAAAAAATTCCGCTAAGCAACAATAAGCAGGATACCAGTCCCATGCTACATGTGAAAAAGGTATTATAGCTGGTAACCTATTTCTGTTAAGCATACTTTTGTTGTGCTTAGCTAGTTTTTGTACTTAAGAAGCGTTATGAAATTTGGCCGGTCAGCTGGTCAGACTTGGGCCCAATGTCATGGTGCTGCTTACCGCGGAGTTCTGCGTATAGTTACGTGCTTTACATGGCTCCGTAAGCACAGAACTCTGCCGTAAGCAGAGCCATGGAGTAGGATTTGAAGCTTTGCATGGTGGAAGTATAACTAAGAGAGGTTTGCGGTAACACCGTGGAAAAATATCTTTTTTTAGTAGTGTTGGTTCTGAAAAGAACCGGTGGTTAACGACTCAACGTTTCGGTCAGTATGCTCTGATAGTCCAGCATTCTCCTGAAGACGCTCAGCAGAGCCTACTGATCGAAACGTTGAGTCGTTAACCACCGGTTCTTTTCAGAACCAACACTACTCGAAAGAGACTTTCACATGGTGTTACCACAAACCTCTCTTAGTCGGAGCTATGGAATTGGATCCTGGTGATTTTGAAGTCATCTACTTATGAGTAGGACGCCTTCTGATAGAGGTTTAAAAAATATGTTAATAGAAGACTTAGGAATGCTAGGTGGCAGCAGACTTACCAGGTAAATGTAAATGTAGAAGTTTTTAGCATGCGCACATTACCGAAAATAATGGATTTACTGGTAAGACTGCTTCCTGTGCGCGCTGCGTTGTAGTTAGGTGGTTCCACATCACGGACTGTTTTATAAAGATGGCGGCGTGATGACGTCACTTCACAAGCTCTAATTGGGAACGTGCAAGAAAATCACCGGCAACTGGAACCGTACGAAAGCCCGTAGTTAGTGCTATACATAGTCAGTATATAGCAATACAACAAATATATCTGAGGGTTGTTTTCCAGAATGTTGTTGTGTGATATTGTCAACGTATTATCTCGATTATTTTGACTTATAAAGTCATACTGGACGGTAAAGCAGGGACGACTTCAAGACCGAACAGCTCACCCCGGGGTGAATCCCTTCTTATGTACAGAACTTGTTATTTCATATTCTTTTTCCTACGTTCTCCTAACACCTACCAGGGTTCACTTCCCCAGACATACTGGCTGGTAAGCAGGGACGACTTCAAGACCAAACAACTCACCCCGGAGTTCAGAGGCGGTTACCACGAACTTAAGTACATGTACGAGCACATGTACGCCCAGACCTACACCGGGAGGATCCAGTACCGGCAGGGTCGGCTAGACAAACACTACAAACCCTGGCTTACGGAGTATTAGGAACTTGCAACACAAGGTGATGTTATTGCAGGCAACGTGGCTCCATCCAGCTGATAGGCGGTTGGGTTGGCGTAGTGGTATCGTTCCTCGCCTTCCACTTCTAAGTACCACGGTTCGAATCCCGCCGTGATGCCCCAATTTTCCAAAATATACAGTCCTCGTGAAAGTCAGAAAAAATTACAAGTCTCTATTGCACACGTTAAAATGGTGTAGAATGTCATTTTATGATATACTCTTTAAGAGTGAAGTTTGAAACATGACGTCTTTGGGCAGAAAAAACAAGCGTCTGCACATTCCAAAGAGGAATTTCTGCGCCAGTCAAAAAGTCAAATTCAATGTCATTTATGTTGAATATCATCAACATTGAGGAATGAACTGAAAAGTCTTTACAAAAAATGGACAGACCAGAACTTATATTTTGAAATGTGGCGTCATAGAATTTTTGGGGGATTTTGTCACAAAAATACCACTCGAAGGGTATAAAACACCGTGGCGTTTTACACCATTTTAACGTGAGGTTAGAAACTTGTAATGTTTACCCAATTTTCACAAAGACTCTATCTGTTGAAAAATGAGTGGATCACAACACTGGTTTATTTTGATCTTGGAGCTCCTTTTTAAAATAACATCTCTTGGTCGCTATGGAACTCACATTTATAACTGAATATTTCTGTAAAAAAACACACACAAAAACTACTGCACATATCCCGCGGGAATTTGTTGCTTTGTTGGGTAGTTTTCTTTTATTTTACCGTGGTCTGTTTATTTTTTATTTATTTATTGTTTTAGTTGGATGTGTTGTTTGTCAGGCTGCATGAACCATTATCGTCAAGTACTAATGAAATGTATTTTATTGTTCAAATGAATTATACAGGACAGGCATAATTATAGGATAGCTTGGGCTCCAGCCGGAGCTTATTCATTTGTGTACAAAGTATAAGCCCATTGTGTTGTGTGCAGATCTAATCCCCTTGAGTTTCACTACTGGCTGCCAAGCTAGCAAAGCCCAATGCTATGAGTCTAGTCTAGTCTAGTGTAAATAAACAGCCGTTCCCGCACAGACAGGCGCTGTCTACTACTGTTTTATGTCCATGTTTCAGACGACTGTTTTATGTACTGCTCATATTGTATGGCATTTACTGTACAAAAATAAATCATGTAGGTATGGTGGCCCTGAAGGGACATCAAACATATATATTTACGTGAATATTTGCGTAAATATTCGCGTTTTTTGCCCCGATTCGCATATATTCACGTAAATATTCACGTAAAAATTTGAGGCTGAGGGCCAGATCGTGAATATTCACGTAAATATTGACGATTTGTGCCCCAAAACACAAATATTTACGTAAATATTGACGTGAATATTTGCGAATCGGGGCAAAAAACGTGAATATTCACATAAACATTTACGTGAATATTCACGATTTGTCCCTTAATCTCAAATATTGACGTGAATATTGACGTGAATATTTGCGATATGTGCCCCATTCACAAATATTTACGTAAATATTTACGTAAATATTTGCGATATGTTCCCCCAATCGCAAATATTTACGTAAATATTCACGTGAATATTTGCGATTTGGGCCCCAATCGCAAACCCAGTCACCCGTGAATATTTGGTTTCTTTCCAGCTAGCCGCATATTGGGCCGAAATTTCTATCTGCGGATTCCGTGGCCAGCCAACCGCGTATTCAGGACAATTGGAATCCATGCAGTTCAAGGCGGTAACAATTCTGTTTCCCCGATTTAAAATTGACCAACGCATTCGATAACGTATGATAGAACATTGCGTGTGTTTTAGCAGTTAACTATTTATTACTTAATGATCCGAGTTCACCGACTCCGAAATTATGTGTGCCCGTCAGTGGTACGGTCTATCAGTATGGAATTTAAAAAAAATCATCTTTTAAACAACGTGAAGGGTACATGTACTTAATTTCAGGTGAGAGCAATTTTTTCAACAGTTGTGTACAATGGTCTGGATGATGAGGTCTTAATTGTGGTGTTTAATTACTCACTAATTGATCAGCCGAATAATCTAATTCTACCTTCAAGTCCGCTTAGTGAACAAATTATACCGACGAAGAAAGCTTTTTTTTTTTTTAATGTTCAAATAGAGAATTAGAAAGAAGGGGAGACAGATATATTACCACCTCCTTGTACTGCATGGATTATAATTGTCCTGAATACGCGGCTGGAAATTTCGGCCCAGTGCGCGGCTAGCTGGAAAGAAACCAAATATTCACGGATGACTGGGTTTGCGACTTGGGCACAAATCGTGAATATTTACGTAAATATTTACGTAAATATTTGCGAATGGGGGTACAAATCGCAAATATTTACGTAAATATTTACGTAAATATTCACAATTTTCGCCTCAATCACAAATTTTTACGAGAATATATACGTGAATATTTGCAAATTGGGGCAAAAGCCGTAAATATTTACATAAATATTCACGTAAACATTTATGTTTGATGTCCCTTCAGGGCCACCATATGTAGGCCCTACTGTACACGTAAGTGGCAGTTACTGTAAAAAAAATCAACCTATAAGTTGCCTGAATGCTTCAATCCTTTCTAGGTGTGTCCAGGGGGACCTCCATTCATCTATATAGACCCTTAGAAAAGGGATTGTGTCAACCAAACAATATTATATACGCGTAATAGAAACTGCCTTCCGTGAGCTCCCCTTTTGCCGCTTGTGTAATTTGAGGGGCGGTGCTGCTCGCAGGGTTAATGTGCTTTTTCTTGTGGTAGCTGTTATCAATTTAAAACAATTGTGTTACTATTATAGTTGTCGATATCACGTATAGTATTGAGACTGTGTCACCTCGTGTACAAAGAGAGTGACTTTTGTGCATACAATAGAACTCTAGTACGGTGCGGCCTTCTTGATTTTCTCCCATTGAAATCAATGTAACCAAACCGAGGCTGGAAGGAGAAATAGTCTGGTTCCTGTTTGTACAACGAATATCAGCATTCATTTTGTTATTGAATACAGGGAACATGACGAAAAAGAGAGTGGCAGCGTGGCAATGGTCTTTGGGCATTTCTAGCAGGCGATATTCTACACTTGATATTTCAACATGAAATCTAGTATTTTAAATGGAAACCTCTCACGACCCAAATAAACTATGAAAAAAAAATTGAAAGGAAATTTAAAGTTTAGTTATCCAAGCAATATTTGATTTGTTTTCGAGAGGCTGGGAGACTTTAAAGTATTTATGGAATATTTTAGAATATTTAGCATTTATCATAGGTTGCCATGAGAAGTTTATTTTTATTTTAGTGTGGTGCACTCCCTATGTACAACCAAATGTTGTGTTTACGTGCTCAAAACTTTGTAAAGATTGAAGATTAATCTGCCAAGTGGGGTGCAGCGCTGTATGCTCGCCTTACTGTGAGCTTCTCCACGTATATTGTTGTGAGTTAGTGTTTGTCCTGTGTGTTGTCCCCTTGTGTGTTAACTTAAAGGCAGGATATACCTTTGGTAATTACTCCCAAAATTAATGACCATAAAAAACTTACTTGGTAAAGGGCACTGGAGAGCTGTCGATATTGTAAAACGTTATTAAAAACCACACCCTTTGAAGTAATGTAGTTTTATACTAACAGAGAAAGAGGTAGCTTTTAATAAAAACATCTGAATCTGAGAAAGACTTCAGGCATGAGGCCTTTCTTTGGGAACAAGGGTGGTTCTTTTCTTCCATCGTTTTCTTTCAAATGCGATGACCAACTGAGCCAAACTTTTCACAGATTTATTAGTGCATGCATATGTTGGGATACACCAAGTGAGGATACCGGTTTTTGACAATTACAAAAAGTACACCCCGCCTTTAATCATTGGACGTATTTCCTTGACTCAGTTACATCCACCCATTAAGCTTTCTTTTAGAATACTCCCATCACATTAATTATTGCATTGTATTTAATGTACCATTGTGTATTGTAGTGTAAGCAAACTGACTGAGTGGAAATAAAACCAAACTGTAAGAATGAACTAAACTGCCACCTAGCGTTTCAAAGTCTCACATAACGGGTGAGCAGCCCTCTGAAACGTAGCCTGAACATCTGACGTTACACTTCGAGTCTCGTGAATAACGCCAGATAGATACCTGCCTGACCGGATGTTGCCAGATGTACCTTTGACCTCGCATTAATTTCACACGGAGATTTGCAGTCAAATCACAGGTGTATATACACTTATTACATATAACACAACACGCACACGCTGACAATACCTCGGACCAATCATAACATAGGTATGGAAAGCTTACGTCACAGCACGCTTATCCAATGAAATCATTGTATCCAATGAAATAATGGGCCTGAAGACCAGTGCCTGTCTTTATCATAAAACGTGGCCCTGAACCTCTGACGTCACACTTAGAGCTAAGGTTGACCTTAACTGCAAATAAATTTTAATTGTTAAGCAAAGTGTAATGTCACAATACAAATCACTATTGACAACTCATCTTAAGATGAATCTTTAGGGCTTTGTGAAATCGAACCCAATCTATTTGAAACGGAGCCCGTGCTATTGAGCAATTGATCTATTTGTATTGTAGCGATCTATTTTGAGTCTGCCTTTCTTATTCGCAATGGACGATCTACAGATAAAGTAGCCTTTAGTCAAGGCGCTCGCTGGAACAAACCGGATGGACAATACAAACAGTGCCATCACTTTTGCGTTTGTGGTCTTAAAAGGGTTTTCTTTACTTTCTCCTGCATTTTCTGGTAGGAGAAAATAATGCATATTACATAATGCATAATGCACAATGAATAATGCATATTGCAAAATGCTCAATGCAAATGCATAAAGCATAATGCATAATGCATACTGCATACTGCATATTGCAAAAGCCTCATTTCAAGTGAGCCAATGAGCACACATGATGATTTGGTAACAAAACGAGAGGAATCGAGTATTTTTGTTTACGCGTAGGCGCTGTTCGTATCGAATACCATCAGGGTTTCCGCAAGCGCCTTGACCCCAAAGTCCAAACAAAGAAGTGACAATCTTACAACTGAAGGCAAAATTCAAGCATTTATTTGTACACAAATCTCATCAAATCTAATAAAAATGAGATGGTCAGACAAGACATCTATGTGTTTAGGTGTTACATGATACGAAGTGTGGACCTGAGAACAAAACAGGTTCACACAATGTAGGGACTTGAAACACTAAGTGGACTTACACACGCCCACACAGTGTTTTTCAGCGTTGAAGAAGATGATTTTTTTCTTGGAATGTCCACATAGTATATTATTAAAAACAGAGCGGCGCGTGGCAACACCACAACTAATGCTGATTTTACAAAGTGCTGAAGATTCTCATTTGAAAAAGAAAGAAAAACAACGACACCAGTTTCAATATGGAAAGCTCAGTGAATAGTATAAGTTAATTCCAGATCCAATCCTATCGAGAAAATGTTCGTCAAAAACAATGTTTAATTTAATAACAAAAATTCGTAAACATAAAACAGGTTCATTTTTAACTACAATTTTTCATTTTTAAAACTTTTTTTCGGTAATATGCAGCAACTTTTCTTGAAGTCGTTTTCAAAATGTTCAAATTATTCTTTTTTTCTTCATGAAATATTGCTGGAGGAACAAAGTAAGAATCGGTGCACTTTTAACAATATTTGTAACAGTCTTTTGATTTATATTTTTTTGTTACTAAAACAATCGCCACATTTTGTACTATTATTGCGTCATAATATCAAAGAAAAATACATTTACCCTTTTATTTACAATGCAATATACTTCATTATTGGGAAAGCTGATAAAAAAGGAGTTTACTTGTGGTTTGAGTGGTTACAATTTAAGTAAAGGGATAGATTTTTATATCCATGTGTTCCTCAAACCCAGCCGAAAAGAGGAAGGGGATAGATTTTTGTATAACTTGTTCCTCAAACCAGATGAAAAGAGGAGGAGATAAAATTTTGTATCCCTTGTTCCTCAAACCAAGCCGAAAAGAGGAGGGGATGGAATTTTCTATCCCTTGTTGCTCAAACCTAGCCGAAAAGTGGAAGGGATAAATTTGTTATCCTTTGCTGCTCAAATCAAGCGAAAAAGAGGAGGGGATAGGTTTGTTTTTCCTTTGTACCTCAAACCTGACAAACCGTACGATAAATTGTTAGCAAATAACTGGAATTTATCGTTTTTGTTATATTGTTAGCCTAGACGAATTAGGTTGATTTGTAAAGTCTGGAGCATGTTTTTCACAATTTTGAGGAGAAAATGGTAAAGGAAAACATTATTGCTTTAAAATCCTGTTTCGATAGCAATTTTTGGACCATAATGACAATTTTAAGCTGTTAATTTGAAAAAATAATTAAAATAAAAACATGCAGCTAAAAATGAACCTGTTATAAAGATCCTTCAAAACCTACTGTTGTTTTATTTTGATTTTATCAATCGAAACAAACGGACCTGAAATTGTAGGTAAGTTTCACTGTTTCCACTTAAAACCATGATAAACATTAATTCACAGGTTGATTGTTTGGAGAGTTCGATCCAAATGAAAAGGTTGAAATGATGTAAAAGCAGCACTTTGAACTTGGGCCCTGCTCAGTGCTATTGAATTCTGCGCTTACTGCGCACCGTATACATCACGGTAAGCAGTGACGGGCAGCAGGATCCCAATCCTTGCACTCTCTCTCTCTCCCCCTCTCTCCCCCTCCCCCCTCTCTCTCTTTCTCTTTCTCTTTACATCCATATAGTTGTATGAACCCCGGAATGACTCTAATTGCCCTTGTTTCATCATAACCCCCCAAAACAAACACAACAAACTGTTAGCCATGCATGATGTGGGAATCTCCTTACAGCTTCCGATGTGACGAATCGGAAGCGAATCAGAAGGGTCAGGTCATAATGATATCTTTCCTGGGTAGTGCCTTGGCACATTTGCCTTTATGCAATACCATACAGACATGAGTAGTGCAACTCGTCTGTTCAGGTAATTCCGCCAATGGATTAAGGGCCTCTCGACCAATCAGAAGGCTGCATTTGGGTCACGTGATACCTAATTTGCATATTTTTTGAGGAGCTGTTGGACTGAAACATTTAATCTAGGGAGGGGTGTACAAAAAAGGCGTGAGGGATGTACTATTAATAGTTTAATATTAAAAATCGTATGAAAGTAATGTAAAATTATCTAACCAATACACAAACAAGTTTGAGTTACGTTTATTAAGGTAATATTGATTAATAAATAAGACCTGCTCAATTTAGTGATATGGACAAGCTTTACCTTCGTGAATGGTGTACGCCAATCGGAAAGTCATACGGGTCTATGTACGTGTGAATGCTGTCACGGCGTCGTCATACGTATAACGAAAGGGTCTAGTGCCCAACCCAAAAATGTAGTTATAATAGTGTTCGCCACTCAGGTGACAGACTAAGCACACTTCGACAATAACAACACAACGTTCGTGTTGAGACAAGTTGTGAGGATTAATTCCAACAAGTCTCACAAACACGGTCCGATGGTATCTACGCTGGAAATAATATTTGAAAGCTGATTTTGTTTTGTTCCAAATACCTATGGTCGGTTTGCATGAAAATAAACTCACCAAATTCACCGGCGTGTGTGCATGAAACCATGGAGGAATGAAACTCCCCGCAGTGTATACATGTAATCTTGCATGTTTCTCTATGTTTAAAGGCATCGTCGAAGTAGATCGTTGGGAAATCTATGATCTCTGTCAATATTTAATCCAATCGTTGCAATAACTGTACATTTGAAAAGAGTATGCTTCATTTCGGTAACGAAAACGCGTAGACCTAATGTACCGCCATGAGTGAATACAAGTAGGCCCATACACAACAATTAGGTGTACACATGGGCTATAGCTCCATGGTGTACGTGTGTATACTAATTTTCTTTTTGATCATTGATCCGAGGGGTTGAACGAGTATAATCGATCGGTGGTCAGTACCCTTTTATGTAAAGGATTTAGCGTACGAGTTTAGATTTACGCGTCAGCAGTTGGCAGTTTATGGCTCGTGGGCCATTTTGTTGTTGTTTTATTTACACAAACACACGCGACTGAAACATCCAATGGCAATGCTGTAAATTTAACCGTACTTTGAATGCTTCGATATAACCAGACAATGATTTAGTTAATGAGAAGGTCTGTGTTTTCTGTAATAAAACTAAACTGCATCTTCAGCTATCAATATTTTAAAGACGATCCAGTCGTCGAATTGCTTCGAATCCGTTCTCTAGATACATCACCGCCTAACTTGTTGGTATTTTGGTTGCCTTTAATATTATTGAGACTGAACCATAACCCGGTTTATAAACAGCGTTTCTTTACATTGACAATGGAGATCATTTATTACAACAGCTAAAAGCATCAAATACACGATCAAGAATAAGAATTAAAAAAAAAAAATTTATAATAACGTTGTAATTATTTTTAATTAGTATTTCATAATAATAGCTCTTAGCGTTATTATTAGTATTATTATGTTAAAGTTTTGATCTTTTTAGGAAATGGTGGGTGGTATAGGCCTATATATGATATATACATATGTATATATAACCAATAGTATATAATAATAATAATAATACATAATACAATACATACATACAACGTGATCTTGCAACATAAATCAAATTAAATCAATAATAAACAAACAAATGTACACGTAATACATGTTGAAACACATGACCAAAACGAGAAATGGATACAAAAAAATCCATGTATAAACCAAATGTATTAAACAAACAAAACTAACAAAATCATAGAAACATGTATCAAAACACCAAAATATAAATAATTAAACCCCAAAACACACAAAAAACCACACCAAAGTATCAAAACAACAAATTAATTTTAAAAAATCAATACATGAGTGATTTGCGATCGTTGTGTATATTTTAAAGCATTAACAACAACAACAAATTAACTTTTTTTAAATTATTTACTTTTTTTTTAATGGGCTTTGCAAACACTATAAGTGCAATGCTTTCTATATTTTCCTGCAGATCAAATGTTTAAGTTGGTTTCGTTTATTGCCTTTTGGGTTAAACTGCAATGCATGTAAACAAGTGTTTTGTAAAGGTTCGGCATGGATGAAGATTCCTTTTATCACTCAACAAAGAAGTTAATGTACATTGAACTCGTTGTGGTTGAAGAGGCAAAAGACGGTTATTTATACGTGTTGCATTTTGCCCCTTATATAGAATAAACAACGTTTATTCCGTCATCGCAGTTCTCGGCCGTATTGATTATAACAAGCTCCATACTTTTTTGTTCTGTTTATATAAATTATAACGCTACTCTCAACAGAATTTAGTAATAAAAGTCGGGTCAGTGCTTTCTTATCCCCACTTTTTTCTTGTAAGGAGTGCGTTCGTCGGCATAGTAAACTCAATCTCCCCGAGACAAGATCTTTCAGGAGCTGAATTGTCCTTCTATACTTTCTCAACATGGTGAAAACTGTTTTTATAGATATACCATGGAGGTACTTTGATTTATGAAAAATAAGTACAACGCATAATAAAAGGGTATTTAGGTCAGTATGTTGTAATTCAATGACTGATCTTACCATCTAAAGTTTATAAATGTTTTAGGACAGGGTATCCTGATGTATTATGGAACAGATCGATAGTCCTGTGTAATAACGGGTGATGGCAAATGCGATTTACAATATTAAGCTAGACATGTAAACATATCAGGGGCACTGCGCAAATACAAGGCACCACACTTCACCGTTCAGCAATCGACCTCTATAGCGTTTGCTTGCCCATTGTTCTGGTTTTTACTCAACGGGCATGACGGTACATGCACCGTCAATGAACAGGCTGCACAGAATCGTAGACAAATCAATGACGTCATAAGTCAACAACATGGTTGAATGACCAGCATGGGCACGGAAACTCTGTGTATAGGACGTAATTATTAAGTAAATGTATTGGTTGTTTGCCCCGTAGCATCACTGGATATGAGGGTACGTGTCGGTGAAGGGGGTGCCTGTATCGCTCCATAGACGGGTAGATGTTGTAAACAAGCTAGTGACGTCATAAGTCAACAACATGGTTGACTGGCCGGCACTTGTGGTCCTTGCTTTATGGTCCAACGTGTCTGAACATGATTTTATTTTTCAGAGAGGGAGGAATTATCTATCAATGAAAAAAGAAGAAGATGCCATTCATCGTTGCTAATCGATTGTGCCATTCTTATTAACCAATCGCAGACCAGCAATATTTTCATTGTATTCAATCCAACCAATCACAGTTAGCGCTGCATTGAGAAAAAGTCTATATAAGATGGGAATAAACCCGAAACAGCACATTCTGTTCAAAGATCATTTCGTTCAACGCACCTATGAGAGGACACTTCAACTATTACAGCATTGAGCAACAATTACTTCAAGCACGTTACAAAGTATATCTTCACAATTTTGGAAAAGAGAGGTAAGGTATCCTGAACTTTATTTAATAGAACAGTTTTACAATTGTGTGATAATATAAACCAATGCTATTAATGGTTCTGGGTAAAAAAGAAAAGAATTAAGGGTTCACTATTTTTGTACTACTTTTGAAATCATAACGAAAATAACTACTCAACAATCATCACATGGATCCGAGTGTAAACCAAAAGACTTCACTAAAACAATTCAGTTCGTCTATAATTCAACATCATCTTGGCTGTTTTGATTTGTGCAAAACCCATTGCATTATATAATCAGTTGGTAATAAATCGCGTGTTATTGTACAAAATATTGTACACCATGAATTTAGGACATACAATATTGTAACCATAAAATATTAGTGGACGATTATGTTTCCAACGTGTACTTGATATTTATTTAAACAAATCATCATTTCTCTCAAC
The DNA here is from genome assembly GCA_023634235.1 of Pisaster brevispinus. Lineage (NCBI taxonomy): Eukaryota > Metazoa > Echinodermata > Asteroidea > Forcipulatida > Asteriidae > Pisaster > Pisaster brevispinus. Next base: position 14,514,687 of record JAMKCF010000014.1, on the reverse strand, counting down.
TTTTATTGCTCTCCATGACATATAATGTTCACACTGACCATCCTTTGTCCTCACTACCTTACTCTTATTGGTTCTTAGCCACCCATTGTTTGTAATAATAACTTTGATTGCTATAGTTTTCTTCCTTTTTTCTGGATACCTTCCCTTAATCCTTTGCCCCTCGTTTTGCTAGAAATTGATCTGTTTATGTCCGTACTTGTTTATGCCTCTGACGAAGGTCTGGTTTGGATCGAAAGCCAAGGCCATCTCCCCTTCTAGTTTTATACATTAAAACATGTTGTGTTAAAATGCCCTTGGTTGTTTATTTTCATGAGTAGGTCACTTTTCCTATTCATTCGCGAAAATTGTATTTGTAAAACTCTTCGGACTGAAGATATGGAAAATGAATATTGTACAATTATTTGATTATTGCTTGATCAAAACAACAAATCATAACAATGTTAACATAAAGAAGCAATTTTAGCAATAGAAAAGAAGACTAAAAGAAGACGCATATTGTGTATTGAATTGCAAGTATAAAACTCCTATCTTGCATCAATTGTCTCGTTTTATATAAAGATCAGTTTGATAAGCTTTTTATTCATGACTTTTTCCCAAAAGCTTTAAAAGAGGCAAACGAATATTTCCATAGCTTTGCATTTTCAACCGGTACAATCCATGAGGACAGGTTAGCAACCGACTTTAAGGGATATTTACGAATTTGTTTTTTTATTATTTTTGCTAAATTTGTAAGACCACACCAATAACGTCTATAATTTTGTTTTTAAACCTCACACCTTTTGAATGAGTACAGTAATTTAACCAGAACTGTTTTTTTTAATTGCAGATCTGCGATCAAAATGTTTTCCTGCGAGATTTGCCGTAAAACATTCTTCAAGCGTAGTAACTACGTCCGTCATCGAGCCCGTCATAGCAACGCTAACCAACACCAATGTGATGTATGTGGAAAGGTGTTTGCCCGTCTTGATAATTACATCAGACACCAGCGCAGTCAGCATCAGAAGGATGTTCCTCAAGTTGGTCTCGGTGATGGTAATCCCTCAAAACGACAGAAGATCAATGACGTCACCGATCTGTACCACGTCGACAAGGTGCATGAAGTGCATGTGAAGAAGTTTAAAACCAAAGGGACGACTTATAAGGTTACATTCAATGAGAACTTAGACGTCCAAGACCCAACGGCTATCCTAGATACCCTACACAGGGTGTTTAATAGTCTTTTCGACACGTTAACAACCGGCGCTGAACACCAAGATCTCATCCGCATAATAGTCACATGTGCTGAACTGGACTATCCCATTCAACTTCCATTCATTCCTAAGAATAAACTGACGGCTGAACGTTTCTTGGCTAGAGTTGAGCAAGTCCTGCAGTCGTATGAGGAATTTTCCATAGACAGTAGTCTGGAAATACACATGACCCACGTCTCTATGCCCTTAGGTGGTAAAATCAAGAAGAAACGGTACGTTAACATTGAGCGTTTTCTCAAGGAGAAAAAGTGTATCATACAAATCAAAAACAAAGACGACCTGTGCTGCGCTAGAGCCATTGTAACAGGCAAAGCAAACGTCGATGACCACGAGAAATGGGAAGCCATACGTCATGGATGCAGTCTACAGCGAACACTTGCAGAAGATCTTCATAGGCAGGCTGGGATACCTTTAACTGTTTGCGGTATTGATGAAATAAAGCAATTTCAAAACGTGTTGACTGGTTACCAGATATTGGTTGTTTCTAAGGAGCACTTCAACGCCATCATATACAAAGGCCCACCAGCGGACAAACGAATTTCAGTTTATTTTCATCACGGGCATTATGACATCATCACCAGTATGCCCTCTTTCCTGAACCGAAGTTACTTTTGCCCAAACTGTTTTAAAGGCTACGATCACAAAGAAGATCATCGTTGTGAGAATTCATGCAAGCTGTGCTTTCAGGCCAACTGCATTGAGGAGGACTGGGTATACTGCAGCGACTGCAACAGATCTTTCAAAAGCTTTTCGTGCTTTAAAAATCATCAAAAAGAAACCAGTCCGGGCAAGTCGGTATGCAAAACGCATTACAGATGTCAGATTTGCAGTCAGTTTGTTAGCAGAAGACGTCACCGAGGAAAAGAACATGTTTGCGGTGAAAAGTATTGCGCCACTTGTAAAGAATACGTACCCCAGGACCATCTTTGTTACATGCAACCTGCCACCAGTCTGCCGATACCGGACAACTTGCACAGTAAAGTCCAGTCAATGGAAGACACTCTCGATAAAGATGTACAGACAAAAGAAGATGACGCATCACCCTCATACATCTTCTTCGACTTTGAGTGTATGCAGGAAACGGGAGTCCACGAACCAAATCTGTGTATTGCACACAAATTATGTAGTGAGTGTCTAGATCATGAAGATGGCAAAGCTTGTCAGAGATGCGGTGAACGACAACGCACTTTCTACGGTCCGAACACCACTAAAGAATTCTGCGAATGGCTGTTTAGGGAGAACAATGCAGGGTCAATAGTAATCTGTCATAATTTCAGAGGATACGACTCATACTTTATTCTCAGATATCTGTATGATAACGCTATCTTACCCCAGGTCATCCTGAATGGTGCTAAAGTCATGAGTATTGATGTTGCCGCAAATGACATGAAATTTATCGATTCCATGAATTTTTTACCCATGGCCTTGTCCAAGCTTCCCGGTGCGTTTGGCCTGACTGAGCTGGCCAAAAGTTATTTCCCGCATTTTTTCAATACAAGGGCCAACCAAGATAAAGTACTTCCCCATTTGCCGGATATTAAATATTACAACCCTGATAGCATGAAATCGGTTGACAGACAAAAGTTTATCGAATGGTACACTGAACATCAGCAATATTCATTTGACTTGAAGGAGGAGATCCTGAAATACTGCCAGTCAGATGTGGATATTCTCCGTCGTTGCTGTCTACGGTTCAGATCTCTCTTTATGGAGATGACGGCTGATGACAACACACCCGGCATTGATCCCTTTGAACACTGCATCACCATAGCTTCAGCGTGTAACCTGGTGTACAGGACTAAATACCTCGAACCCACCACCATAGGTATCATTCCACCACAGGGTTATCGATCCAATGACAGACAATCCATCAAAGCTCTAAAATGGCTGAAATGGATGTCTCATCAAACCGGTCAACACATCCAACACGCTGCTAATAATGGGGAGATGGTCATCGGCAAGTACAAGGCAGATGGCTTCTACGTCGAGGATGGAGTCGGAACTGTCTTGAAGTTTCATGGCTGTCTGCATCATGGGCATACTTGCATGGCTCGTAGTACCAAACATCCTCTGAATCAACTCACGATGGAGGAACTATACCAGAAGACCATAGAGAAACGTCAATTTATCTTGAGCAGGGGATTTCGATACATCGAGAAATGGGAGTGTGAGTACGAGGAAGAGCTTCAGAGAAATACTGAGATGAACGTCTTCATATCTTCTTTAGAGATCCCCACCCCACTTTGCCCACGTGATGCATTTTTTGGTGGTCGCACAAATGCGACCAAGCTGTACTACAAAGCGAAATCCGATGAAACCCTCAAATATCTGGACTTCACGAGCTTATAAGATGTAACTTTTTCTAAATATTGTTTTGGGTTTTTTTTTTATATTTTTTTTTTTAGTATCATGATAACAAGACGTTTATCGTAACATACGCCGAGTAGGTATATTTTCTTCTTATTATTTTTTTCAAATTTAGTAATACTTTCATTTTAACAATGTCTTAGGAAAAAACAGCTATGATAACATCACTCGGTAAATATATAGGAGGCGGAGATGATACGGCGTTGATGATAACTGCTCCATTTTCTGAATGTCATTATTAGACCTTATTATGTTCAATTAGTTATCATTATATTTTCATCTAATCAACTTTGCTAAATGCTATTTTACTGCAATTATTTCGAATAAGTGTTTAAACAACAGTTATTTGCAAGACAGTAATTTGTATATTGGTTGTAGTTATTGATTGTGATTAAAATACTTCGTACTGTATATCGCCCTTTGATCACTTAAGAAATTTAGTGACGAAAAATTCACTACATAAATTCCGGTTGATTTTAGGCACCCGTGTTGTTTCTTCATTTTGTTTCAGAAGTGTGATTATCTTTAATTTCTTTAACTCATTATTAACATCATTTGATTTTCATATCAACATATGAAAAACTAGCGTGCATCTGCTCAACGCCTTTCACGTCGATCTGTTCAACGCGATCAATTCCCTTAAAATTCACACACTCAGGAGACGTTTTCCTCTGTTTTGGAAAAGTGATTTTGTTCAACATGCTAAGTCGCTCTGCTTTGTGTAGTACATGTACATGTGTATAACAATAAATATGTATGTACATACTCCTCTTCCTAAAAATACAATTTCTATTTCATTAGGAATCAGCCAAGAGGGGCACTTTTTGATTGAAACAAGGTGCATTTGAAGAATTCTTCGTTTGGCAAAGCTTTTCGCTGTTTTAAGTCGTCATTCTTTTTGCCTCAACAATAATTTTATATTTAAAAAGCCTCTCGGTTCAACATATACCGTGTTTTAATGCCCATAGTCTATTTTATTTGCGGTATTTTAAGTTCTCTTTGACACGACTGTGACTGATAGAGGTGTTTGGATGCCAATCATTCTAAAAATGTGTTGAGACACGTGTCAATGAGTAGGCCTATATGACGAATCACGTTTTTGTGCAAGCTTGTCTTGTCATCAAATTAAATTAAGTTACATACTTCTTGCATACTAATTATAACCTACTCTATACTTGTGAGACTTAGAAATATAATCAATTCATTTATCATTCTTAATTTCTTGTGTATTTTTTTTATATATAAACCTCTTGCTTCCTGCCACTCTGTATAATAAAGTAGAGTTTTGTCCCCTATAATGTAAATGGATTAATCCATTTCTGGCTGTAAACTCAGCCTGATCATGGTCAGCACACACACAGTGGTGGTGTGGCGGATTTTCTGCACAAAACAGGGATAAAGTTTTCCGTAAGTTTTTCCGTACGTTGTAAATTTCTCTACTGCATTTTATACTTGATCCTTACGTGGCTTTTACAAGGGAGTAAATAAATTCATTACAGTCAATAAAGTCATATCAAATAATTTGTTTTGTTGCACTTTAGTTTTTCTCAATCATTGAGACATGGGATGTTTCAAAATTACAAATGTGAACCATGTGTAGGCCTATCTGCGGTTAATGATAATTTAATAGGCCAACAACTTTAATTGTGCTTCCATTCCAAAGTCATCTGACGCATGAAGTAGTTGTTGCTAAGAAAGCTCGAGCAGGTTTTTTTATGTAACTAGTTAGTCTTTAAGTACACCTTAAGTATACCTTTCTTGTTTTAGTCCAATGTCCGATAAACCTTATTGTTGTAAATAACGTTCTGTACTGACAAAAACAAAGCGTGAAATACTTTTACTTCCTTGCTCTATGCTATGACTATGGAGGAAGGCCTCCACGCTCTAAAATAATAAGAGTCCTTTCCATGCACATGCTGGTCATTCAACCATATTGTTGACTTATGACGTCACTAGCTTGTTTACGAGTGCACGTGAAATGCCCGTTCATTGACGGACTGATACAGGCACCCCTTACGGCACCGTCGTGTTCGTTGAGTAAAAACAAGAACCTACGGGGCAAACAAGCTTAATTAGGATTTACATAACAAAGATATCGATTGAAAACGTTTAGACAGTTTAGATGATAAGCTCAGTCAATGGAATACAACATACTGACCCCAATACCCGTTTGTTATGCGGTGAACTTAGTTTTCATCAATCAAATTATGTTCATTTTCAAAACAAATTTCAACGTATTAGGAAATTACTAGAAAATCATCCACTGAAAGAGACGTTGTTGGAGAGCTTGCGTTTACTTTGTCGATGAACACACTCCTTTACAAGAAGAAGTGTAGATCACAAGCGCTGATCCATACTTGTTAAACGTGTGTAGTATGTATCGCATTAATTGATAATGCGTGTTATTTGATGAAGTGGGAATCGCATTGTCTTTCTTCTAAAATGGGCAAAATGCAACACGTATAAATAACCGTCTTTTGCCTCTTCAACCACAACGAGTTCAATGTACATTAACTTCTTTGTTGAGTGATAAAAGGAATCTTCATCCATGCCGAACCTTTACAAAACACTTGTTTACATGCATTGCAGTTTAACCCAAAAGGCAATAAACGAAACCAACTTAAACATTTGATCTGCAGGAAAATATAGAAAGCATTGCACTTATAGTGTTTGCAAAGCCCATTAAAAATAGTAAATAATTAAAAAAAAAGTTAATTTGTTGTTGTTGTTAATGCTTTAAAATATACACAACGATCGCAAATCACTCATGTATTGATTTTTCAAATTAATTTGTTGTTTTGATGCTTTGGTGTGGTTTTTTGTGTGTTTTGGGGTTTAATTATTTATATTTTGGTGTTTTGATACATGTTTCTATGATTTTGTTAGTTTTGTTTGTTTAATACATTTTGTTTATACATGGATTTTTTTGTATCCATTTCTCGTTTTGGTCATGTGTTTCAACATGTATTACGTGTACATTTGTTTGTTTATTATTGATTTAATTTGATTTATGTTGCAAGATCACGTTGTATGTATGTATTGTATTATGTATTATTATTATTATTATATACTATTGGTTATATATACATATGTATATATCATATATAGGCCTATACCACCCACCATTTCCTAAAAAGATCAAAACTTTAACATAATAATACTAATAATAACGCTAAGAGCTATTATTATGAAATACTAATTAAAAATAATTACAACGTTATTATAATTTTTTTTTAAAATTCTTATTCTTGATCGTGTATTTGATGCTTTTAGCTGTTGTAATAAATGATCTCCATTGTCAATGTAAAGAAACGCTGTTTATAAACCGGGTTATGGTTCAGTCTCAATAATATTAAAGGCAACCAAAATACCAACAAGTTAGGCGGTGATGTATCTAGAGAACGGATTCGAAGCAATTCGACGACTGGATCGTCTTTAAAATATTGATAGCTGAAGATGCAGTTTAGTTTTATTACAGAAAACACAGACCTTCTCATTAACTAAATCATTGTCTGGTTATATCGAAGCATTCAAAGTACGGTTAAATTTACAGCATTGCCATTGGATGTTTCAGTCGCGTGTGTTTGTGTAAATAAAACAACAACAAAATGGCCCACGAGCCATAAACTGCCAACTGCTGACGCGTAAATCTAAACTCGTACGCTAAATCCTTTACATAAAAGGGTACTGACCACCGATCGATTATACTCGTTCAACCCCTCGGATCGATGATCAAAAAGAAAATTAGTATACACACGTACACCATGGAGCTGTAGCCCATGTGTACACCTAATTGTTGTGTATGGGCCTACTTGTATTCACTCATGGCGGTACATTAGGTCTACGCGTTTTCGTTACCGAAATGAAGCATACTCTTTTCAAATGTACAGTTATTGCAACGATTGGATTAAATATTGACAGAGATCATAGATTTCCCAACGATCTACTTCGACGATGCCTTTAAACATAGAGAAACATGCAAGATTACATGTATACACTGCGGGGAGTTTCATTCCTCCATGGTTTCATGCACACACGCCGGTGAATTTGGTGAGTTTATTTTCATGCAAACCGACCATAGGTATTTGGAACAAAACAAAATCAGCTTTCAAATATTATTTCCAGCGTAGATACCATCGGACCGTGTTTGTGAGACTTGTTGGAATTAATCCTCACAACTTGTCTCAACACGAACGTTGTGTTGTTATTGTCGAAGTGTGCTTAGTCTGTCACCTGAGTGGCGAACACTATTATAACTACATTTTTGGGTTGGGCACTAGACCCTTTCGTTATACGTATGACGACGCCGTGACAGCATTCACACGTACATAGACCCGTATGACTTTCCGATTGGCGTACACCATTCACGAAGGTAAAGCTTGTCCATATCACTAAATTGAGCAGGTCTTATTTATTAATCAATATTACCTTAATAAACGTAACTCAAACTTGTTTGTGTATTGGTTAGATAATTTTACATTACTTTCATACGATTTTTAATATTAAACTATTAATAGTACATCCCTCACGCCTTTTTTGTACACCCCTCCCTAGATTAAATGTTTCAGTCCAACAGCTCCTCAAAAAATATGCAAATTAGGTATCACGTGACCCAAATGCAGCCTTCTGATTGGTCGAGAGGCCCTTAATCCATTGGCGGAATTACCTGAACAGACGAGTTGCACTACTGACATGAACAGCTCTGAAACGCCCTCACTGGGTAGGCGCTCGTAGTATGGATTAACCAAGTGCTAGTCTCGGATCAAGACTATACTCGTTATATATATATTTTTCACATTACCATAACGATAATCAAGTGTCTATATAACTAACGACAGACTGTTTTCATAGGCACCGTTCGTTCTTCTATAACACCTGGGTATACGACGGGTGAAACAGAGTGTTTCGACCCAACTGTTTCAACGTCGTTTTCACGTACAGTTGACATGATTGGTAATGTACTTGTACATAGATGGATGTTTGACATCGGTACAGGCGGGTTCGAGCGAGTGTCTTTGCGTCATCGAGGCTGAAAGACTTTCTCGGTCCCCACTTTTGGTTCAGGCACTGGGGGACGAGCGAAACAGTACGCTGCAGTAATGATGTGTGTGTTCATACATGTAGGCCTATATATTTTCAGTTTTAACATAAAACACGGAGAAAGCTTTTGTCCCATACCTGCAGTTTGCTGTGGACTATAAGCCTGGGGCAAAAAATTCCGGACCTACCGAACAGTAAAGGTCAGTCCATGCTTTTCAAGCATGATGTTCAACCTCCTACCTGCCGTTCGACCACAAACTCTGTTCGCCTTTTGTGTCATTTTGGTGAGTCTCTGTTTAGTGGTAAGTAAGTGTAAACAGCTTCTCCTATTTATCCTAACATGCCTGTTCTAAATGTATGTATGGTCTATAATGGTTATACCATCTGGTAATAATGAAAGTTTTGCCCCCAGACTGAGGATCGATGTTTGTGCTGAATTTATAGTTCATTTCCGCGGTTAATTTCGTCGTCCTTGACCGTACATTTACGTTGCACTAGGCGGGACACACCTCTCTGCAAAATGCGTGCCTACAATTTCCGCCATTTAGGGAGTTAATTCTTTGGTGAAAAATGTTGACTCCTAAAGCGGCTGACAGAATAGGTGCATGTTGGTATAAGTGTGCTTCGTGTAACAGACTGATCTATGTTTTAGCCCGTGTGCAAAAGGGCTGCGTCCTCCCGCGTCGCCATTGCTGGGACGCTGGCAGCGCAGGCAAAATTTTATACACAAGGACACGAGAAAAACTGTTGTCTTTTTAAACGTTGTATTTGAATTAGGCGTCTTTTTCAACGAATTTGTACACACTTTTCCATTTGTGTTGTGTTTTGCGTGTGCCTTGTTTATACAGATATCAATTTATTGCTATCTATGTGAGGACTTTCCTTTGTCCCTCTAACTTAACACTCTCCATAGACTTAGCACATGAAAAAATGTGAGGACACAAAAATACAAAGGATCCCAATGTGAGGACAGCATTGTCCCTTTTGTATTTCTTTGTTCTACTGTCCCCACTCTGATGGTATTACCATTACATCCATAGCTGGACTGCTGTATCATGCAAATCACGTACGTCATAAGTCTGACGACTATAAGGTTGGCCCAGCCTTTTTTAAAATTAATTTCCGTGTTTAGTCACTATAATCCTTGACGGATCAAATTTCCCTACTTTGTATACAAATAGTAAAACACATGGTACAATATATTGATGACACGAGATGCGTGTATCAGCAATGAAACCAAAATGATTTTTTTTTACATGTGTATCAACAGAATGACAAAAACTACCAGCAACATATTCACAGTGTACGGACCAATTGGTGATTCTTTTGTTATAGGCCATGATCAACCCTCGAAAAATGTGGCTAGAAAATGACTTTCGTGATACCATCTTGCGTACTATTACATGAACTTTGGCTATTTTTATCAATATGAACCTGGGCAATTCCATGGTTAGTTTCCTTACACTTTTAGCTGCTTAGCACAGGTCTAAGGTCTCCAATATGAATAGCAAAGCCTACAAGTCTCCATTTTTGTACCATGGATACATCTTGCCTAGACCTATTATACAAAAAAAACTACAAACTTCATATGAACAACTTTGCCTTGGTTTCGTGCAACAAATCCCATTTCCTCTGTGTAGTGTGTGCAGTGTGGGGATTTGACCTTGTGTACAAAGCACACACATTCTTTGTGAAATGGGTCAATGGACTGGACCATTTCACACAATGGGGGGGATTATAACTAATGTACACAGTCTTAGTACACAATACAAGAAGATGTTGGAGTTAAACTGTTCAACTAAATGAAGTTTTATTTTATAAGTACATGTACATGTACTCATGTTTTCTTCAGCACATTAACAATGGTATGAATACAATAAGCAACCACTTATTCAATAATGTGATATATAAATATTACAGGAATGGTTGAAAAATAAACTTTTCATGTACACAAGTTGCATTTGGTATTGCTGACTCTTCCTCCAAACTCCAATTTAGTTTAAACAATGAATGATGATAAACTGTAAAAAAATAACATATAAATATAGTTTACAAAAAATATAGTGGTACAAGTTACAACAATACTTTGCAGTCACCCCTCGAAGAAAAATGATACGGCCCGACTAGCATTGACGACAAACAAGACTCATTTTGCCGATATCCAGTGAATGTTATGAAAATAACAGAAACCCTATGATATAAGATCTATATTCCTATACTGAACAATTTAGTTTTGAGCCATTGAATCAGTGAAAAACGAACATTGAAGGGGACAAAACTAACACCTTTCCAGCGTGCTTCAGTTCCGGCGAGATGAATGCGTGGCCTGATCTAGTTCCCCGTTCAACCTACAATATACGCATGTTTATAAGAGAATGGAGCCAGACTATAGAAACACTTTGCATAATAATGATAATCGGGTCATGTCTTAGAAGAGAGACGTTGCATGATTGGAAGCAAAAAAGCCCCTTTTTCCCCACGTCCAATCAAAATGATTCTTATATGAGTGGAATGGAAATTTTATGTAGTTTATTCAGAAGTGCGAGTTGAATCTGTGGGACAAAAGGAACGACTGTTCCGTTCAATTCAGTGAGACAACCCACCGGAAAATAGTAAATAATCGTGTTGACCTCCATTGACTTTGCCGATTTTGAGGTTTTACACCCCGTTTTTGTTTGAAGAAAGCCCCCTTTTCACGAGCATAATATATTTTAAAAAAATAACCAAACTAAAGGTAATACTTTGTACTTTGAAATGCGTAGCGAGTTGGTGAGAAACATAGACGTACTTTCCATTTACTCACGAAAGTTCTCAGTGAGTGGTCTTTTTGAGTGTCATTTTCCTGCGCTGAGCGTAGGGACACGGAGCTCAGTGAGCAGATGCACGCAAGTTGTTCATATTTAGACACGTTTATTCAGTTGTTATGATCAGTTTAATTTTGGTTAGTTACGTTACAAAAAAGGGACATGGAAACAATTTGCATGTCTTTGAACAAAAAGTTTCCTCAAACAGGATATAGCTGAAACAAAATTTACCATTTCTATAATTACATGGGTACTAGCAAGTGTTTTGGTAGAAGAAAACAAACTCTGATCAGTTCCAAGAATTGCCCCAAAAATCATGGTTAGTTACGTTACAGTTAGTTATGTTACACTTTGTCCTAACTAATATGCACTACTACAACATATCCAGATCAGTTAAGCAAAAAACAATGGAATCAAGTAATATTTTGTAATACAGTATGTTAATGTTAATGTCTTTAACATTCAAACTTTTTTCTTTACATTCATAAGCTATGCAGTATTTTATGAGAAAAAATCACAATAAACTAAGTTAATTTCTCTCTCACATAGATACCAAAGAAAACAAAACAATAGAAAGGTTACATGTATGTCGAATGAGTTCCATGTCTTGACTCTTGGTCATGGATGCTAATCTTAAAGTTCAACAGAAAATTTGAAAGCTGCACAATGTCCACCCTTCCCCCCCCCCCCCAAAAAAAAAAATTGCTGCTTTTGCTGGCTTTCCCTTTGGATTTATCGTGTGTTTTTTTACTTTTTACTTTTCGTTGGACCACCTTCTGGGTGTTTTTCCTTGCGATGTTTTTTTGTACCGATCCTTGGATGTCGAAGAAACGTTCTCCATTGCAAGAAAGTTCGTCCAGTTCGTCGTACACAGAATACAGGTTGGGGTCGTAACCAATGAATGTTTCAATGGCAAGTTCAACCGAAACAGTTATTGGTTACGACCGCGATCGGACTTCGTAGGACTGACCATAGAGCAAGGAACCGAACCTTGCTCTATGGCGTCCGTTTATGTCTGTTTTTTTGTTTACACTTGAATTTGTGCTTGGTGGATATGAAGTCTGAATCCTCATGCCTCACCATTGTTATAATTAATACATAAACAGAGCACCAGTCTACTTACAAATTGCGCAACATTGTCACGTAAACTTGACAATTGCAACGGCTGGAAAAGCGTATAAGCTGACCTTTGACCGCGTTTTGTTTTTTTTCACATTTTTCGTTAATTACGTGATATTTTGATGATTTTTTTTTACAACATCCATTTAAAATTTATTGTCTGTCATTCCACACCACTAAATTAGGTAAACAGTAAGCCGGTGTGCGATGGGATAGGCCCTAGTTACCTCCACCGTTACAGACGTGTGGAAGCTGACATGTTGAGTCTGGTACACCGAAGCTGTATCACTTAGATTGCACACAGTTATGATCGGGATCCATTTTAGAACGAGCGCCCTCTTGTGGTGGAGTTGCGTCAATCAACACGTAGAATCGAGCATTCAAGACGCGATTTTCAATACAAAATTTCACCTTTTGGTGCGCAGTTTTGAAAGTGGGAACAAGCATATTTGAACTTGTCGTCACTCATTCTTGCTAAAGAGACCAAAATTATGTAATACGCAGGATGGTATCACGAACTGAAAGAAAAAACAGGGGTTGATCATGGCCTATTATTGTCTTAATGCATTTCACAAAGGTCTGTTTTTAGTTTCGTTTACTGATTTTAGTAGTGGTGTTTTTTTTTCAAAAAAAAAGAGAAAAGAATAGAACATCTGTGCTCACAAGCAGGAAAAGAAGAAGAAGAAGAAAACAAACCTAAAACAATACAAACAAACAAAACAAAACAAGACCAAGGTTACCATAATTTGGCACAGTTTACTGATCATCTGTTATTTGCTGAGATGAGAAGGTAATGGTAAGCATATTGTCTGAAGCTCTACACGAAACTGATCCCAGGCCAAGCAGCTGACGGTGTTGTATCAATAACAATATTTCCTGGATAAATGGGTATATATTAGTCAAATTTTTGTATCAAATTTATACCTCTTTTGGTTTTAAACCATGAGGCCAGAAATCCATAATGTGACGTAATTGAACATTCCCCCTTGTATGCAGATGATCACGTACATTCCGAAAGGTGAACTAATAGGTACTCATCGAAACCCGGAATACAGTCCAAACATTTTTGCACCCCATCATGTCACAGACGAGGCGACCCTGGTTTCGCCGAGGTACGAATCCATCCGAATCGGTGACGTCCTCCACTACCACATTCACTCCAAACTGACGGACTCCGGTGGCGAGTTCTATCAGGCCACGTTAACGTCACGGCTAAACCCCCAGGCCAGCACCGCTGGTCATTTCGTGGACCACGCCAACGGCACATACAGCGCGTATTTCTACGCTGGGTGGGGCGGCAAAGCGACCATTTCGATTGTGCGAGTTCTGAAGCGTGAAGCAGTTACGTTTTTAAAAGACGTCGTATGGAACGCGGAGGACAGAGTTGTGTGGCGGGGATATTTTGACGTTGATGGCGCCACCAGCCGCGGACAACGGGAGCCACTTACTGCGCTGTGTAAACTACGTCATCAGGGGAACTGGTCGGAAATGTGTGTTTATCCGCACCGTAAGGCTCTTGGCAGCACTGTGTTTGTATGCGATAAACTACCGGGTGTTGACTGCGACTCGCTGTATGCGACCAAGAGTGACGCAGCCCTGATAGAGAAGAAGATGAAAGAGCTGGCTATTGGCAAAGAGAGGCTGTTTGACAAGTAAGCAGTTTCTGTTATCGAGAGCGATATTGTTTTTCTTTCTTTTTATTATTATTTTTATTATTATTTTTGTTTACAAAAGAACCCACAACCACAAAATAAACACAAACAAAATACATATTTCAAACATGAATTTGATAGAAGTGACATGCAGAAATATGTTGTTTAACCTCTGCACGTGTTGCACAATTTAATACGCTTATGAGGCTTACCGTGTCCGTTATGCAATGTGCGTAATAGAAATACACGACGAGAAGTGTACATCCTTTATTACGGAATGCGCATAACGTAATGTGATACAATGGATTCATGTGTGTTGTTTGGTGTGTACCGTTTCCTTTTCACGCATTGTGCACTATGCATTACGCAAGACGCATGACGAATATGTGGATTTCCGGCCTTAGTTCAGCTGTTAATTTTCCGCTTGTAGAAACCACAATACACAAAGAATATACCATCCTTAAACCCAAACTCCCCCAAAACTTTTTAAAATTAATAAAAAAAAAAAGGAATGTAAATCACCGGAAATGTTTGACAGTGTAACAAGAGTACCAACGTTTCACATACAAAACACAATATCCTGCCTGCCGAGACTTGTGTGCCCTTAATATTGTAGTCGTATTCAATTTAACTTTATTTTATTTCCCAACAGAGACCAAGACTACCGACAGCCTATTCAAGTGGCAAATTCAACCATTACTATATCGGGTACTGTAGCTTATAGTTACAAAAAGTAAATAATAAACAGTTTGTGTTTTTTTCCTCGTAAAAATTGATACTTGTGGGACGCTAGGTGGCAGCAGACTTACCAGGTAACTAGTACATCGTTCTGGGAAATGTGCTCATGCTCAAAACTTTATATAATATAAAGCCTCCTGATCCCCAACAAATATGCACAAATAATCTTCATGGGGGTAAACCACCTATAAAAGAGCGGGTTTTTTATATTGAGAACTTCAGTTGTATTGTTTACGTAAAAGCGCAATTGCCAATGAAAACAAGTCAAACTTCACAGACTATATTCCGAAAGCCCCCGTAAACGTGCTATTACACTGCAAACAAATTGGTGTTAAAGGTGAAAAAAAATACCGAAGAAAGAATAAAAGTTAACATCTTCAGATGTTAAAATAACACCAGTGCAATTGTTTTTGCAATAATTATTGTGTTTTAAACAATTGCCACGGTGTAAGTATTGATTCTTTATTGTATTTACTATGTGATACTTACAAATGGTGTCAATTTTAACATCCCAGTTTTTGACGTGTACTAAATGCTCGCTATTTACGTTTAATAGGCTCCTTTTTTGACGCGCAATCATGATGCCTGATGACTTGGTTCAAAAATCGGTCTCTATAATGTCAAACTCATCTATCAAATAGAACGTTATTACTTTATTTAAACTAAACACAAATTATATATGATTTTTTTTAGGGTAAAGCTGATTTTTTTTTTCAAATGCGCCGGTTTGTTGCTGACGTAATAACAGTGGGACTGGAAAACTTGTGTTTCTGTAGGGGAGGGGACACACATAAACATTTCAATGTTTTCTTAAAAAAACCTTTATGCGAATCCTATGTCCTGCAGGAGTCATTAATTATGTATTTCATTTTTTCTCCCAGTTGCAATGCCCAGAGCGAGTTGATTTTCTTTTATATCCTAGACTGGACCATTCCACATAGCTTGGGGGAGGAGGGGTTGTCAGTTCACTGGGTTGTGGCTTTTATTTTTGGTTGGGACAAACGCACACTCAAAACCACCGTGCAAAATCTGCTACATGTCTTATGAGGGTCAACGCAGCCCATAAACATCCCGATAAAGTGAAATCGTTCCAGACGCGTCTGTTTAATAATATCAGGCGGTTCCCTGATGGCTAACGGGCACTCTGAGCAGCTCTGTGGTTTCTAGCGCTCCCCGCCAATTAAAAGCCACTGTAATCACAGGAAATGTACCACACTTACAGGCGATTTAAACAACAGTTAGTGTACATGTTTCTGTTGAATTACAGGAGCACTAAGGCTCTCGGCTGGCAACAAGCAGGAGCTTCCAAGGTGTTTACCGGATGAGAAGTTACCCCTAAGCCATGGCTACTGGTACGCAGGTCACTGGATTTCTCTAATCTGCACTACAACGGACTGGACGAGCCTGCAAAAGCTGTCGTCATGCTTACGGAATAAAAGCCTTCTTCTTTTAGGAGATTCAACGACCCGCCAGTGGTTTACACTGATTCACGAACTTCTACTAAAGCCCTTTAAGCCCAGGAAAAAAGAGAAAAACTTTACCTGGCGGCGGTACCACAGCTCCTTAAACACAACGATTTTGTTCACCTCTCCACCGCAGCTGGTCGGTAGTCTCTCAGTGTTCATGGATGAAGTGAACTATGAAGTGGACGTTTTAGACGGATTAAACGACTCGTCTTGCAACTACATCATTCTTGTAAGTCCCTGGGCACACTTCTCGCAATGGGTGAGGGCGTACTACGTAGAGAGGACTCAGCTCTTACGGGAAGCACTGATACGCGTGCGCAAGATGTGCCCCGACGTGAAAATCGCCTTAAAAGGGGCGCACGCGCGAGACCACAAGTCGTTCGTGTCGGTTCTATACTCTAGCGACTTCTTCCTTAGGGAAATTGATGAAATTAACCGGAAAGCTTTCTCTGGAATCGGGGTGTGGTACTTGCCGATTTGGGCGATGAACATGGCATACCCTGTGGGGAATAGCATCCACATGCCCATTCCTGTGATTCACGAAGAACTTAGGATGTTTTTCAGCTACGTGTGTGAGAACTCTGAACAATAACTTGCACTTTGTTTAGCTCTGTGTGGTGATATCGAGGGATTATGAAGTACTATTGGGGGAACAAATTTATTATTTTTCGGGGGAACTGAGTACCATTTTGAGGGAACGAAATGATATCTTGAAGGAATTAAATGATATTTTGAGGGAACGTAATACTGCGACTGATCATTTTTGTTTCATGAAGAGGGTTATATTTCCCAAGGCCGAATACCAAGGGAAGTTTGACCATCTTTTGGACACAGGTCTGAGGGAGAGACAGACGACTCCCAGTGAATTTATCAGTCATTGTGTGTTTTATAACACACCCAAATCAACAATTATGAAGAAAAAGAAGAAGAAAACGTTAAAAAATTAAAAATCTGTTTTTGTAGCTAAACTGTCTTCATTCAACAACTTTTAATTCATGAGCAATTTAACCACAAGAATTTAAAAAAATGAAAGGAAAGCTTTACAAATTCCAATTTTTCATTAATGAATTGTGTATTTTACTTATTAGTTTTCTTTTTGTAAATAAACCACTTTTATCTTCTAAAACCCAGTTGCTTTTTGTGTTTGCTTAGAGGGTGCACGCTCTGATTGACTAGCAGTTTTAGACCCACTGAATATTGATCTAACTTGTGCATTACAGCCAGGCTAGTTCAGTTGAATGAGCAAGTCCTTATTTGGAAAGGTACGTATGAGGGGACTGAGGGAGTATGTGTGTATCGGTGCATGACTATTGTTCTTGGGGTAAGTGCCATGGTTAGAGAATCTTGGAATTTGTTTTGGCAGCCCTAAGTTTGGGTGCAGTCCCAGTCCTCCATCTTGGAGAAACTAAATTACTGACGTGTTTAATTTTTGTTTTTTTGTATGCAGCTAAAGAGCTTCAGTTCTTACGGAGCCCCTAAAGGGACAGGTGAAAAAAAAATTGAAAAGGTAAAAAAAAAGTTCAATATTATTTCGTTCCCTCGAAATACTAATTCGTTCCCTCGAAATACTATTTCGTTCCCTCGAAATATTATTTCGTTACCTCGAAATCATTTCGTTCCCTCGAAATACTAATTCGAAATAATATTGAACTTTTTTTCACCTTTTCAATTTTTTTTTCACCTGTCCCTTTAGGGGCTCCGTAAGTTCTAGTGTTACGCAATATAAAAAAATATATATTTACAGATTACGGCAAGTACAAATAGGTAACAAAAAACCAATATTTAAACAAACATGGGAGGGTAAAGAAAGCGGTACAAGGGTAACACAAACAGAAATTTAACCTTTTTCAGCACCGCTGAGCCTGAATGTGATCAAAGCGACATTCTTTTTCCTTTGAAAGGAAAAAACTAAATAGTTTTGAATTCCTTACTTACATATTGGTACACGATAGATGTAAATTTGTACAGCTATATTTGTACAGCTCCTTTCCTCTGACATTAAAGGTGTTAAAGAATAATGGTTTGGTCTCATCAGTAATTTTGTACAAGTTCTGTTGTCCTTCCAGCCTCGGTTTGATCACGCTGATTCAAATGGAAGGAAAACAAGATGTCTCCACCATGATAAAGGTCTATAGCTGCATATCCGTCCAACTTCAATGACGGTACAAATATGACAACAATTGAAAATTATACGAGCAAATTTTAGTCATCAGAAGCCGGGTTAGGGGCTTGTAGATGGCGACAAGACGGGCAATTCATAAAGTAGAGTGCGCCCCTAGAGTTTACACAGGAAAGGCCCCTTTCGTAGCGTTTCATACTTCGAGGCTCGTGAATAACGCCAGATACCGGCCTTGCGCGTCTGGCAGGATCCTGTAGGATGTACCTTTGACCTTGCATCCCATTCAGTCGTATGGTTGTGAGAGACATGATATGGATGGGGTTACGGGAGCGTCCTTGTTGGGTCTTTTCAACAATGGAACAATGGACACCAGAAGGGAATTCTTTGTACAACCTGGACCCCACAAGAGAATTCTTTAGAAAAGGGAAAAATAAAACAACAATAGCAGAACCCACATACCGGATCTGTTAGGGTGCGTGTGTATAGTATTTGTATAGCACGGTTACCTACCACCAAGAATAACATCAGTGGCAGATAGTTTCACTATTAAAATACTCACGTGTTGACAAAAGGCTTCCGTGTAGCTTGTAGGCTGCTGAGTTTTGTAGCTTTCACTTCCATCTGTGGATGCCATGGAGGTGGGATTGTCAGTGGTTGGTGTATTTAAACCCCCTAAAATACCCCGATTGGAGTTTAACTTTTAACTTGTCATTGTGGTTTCTTCGTCATGGTTTTAAAGGGAAGGTATACGTGTGGTAATCACTGTATGTCAATACAAACATAATTATTATTATTATTGGTTTATTAAAAACATTCAAACATCGCAGCTAAAGGCTGAATTGTGTTTAAAATACAGAGATTTATAAAAATAGATTTTTAAGAATTACAGAAAAACATTTAGAAACACAAAATAAAATTATAAATACATATTGTTAAAAGTATATCCACGGATGGGACGAAATGCATACTAAATCAATCAATTGAATAATTAATTAATTTAAAGTGATACAGTCTCAAGTGATTAAGCAATAAATTAATTACAGGTAAGCAAAAATAAAATATTACTTGATGACGAATTGAGGAGGTAAGAACAGCAATAATTAAAGTATGACAATTACTGAGAATTAAAAAGATTTATTAAATAAGGGACAGCACTATCTCTGAGTCTGCTAGTCTTACATTTTGGATGACATATCAAATTGGTTTTGCGAAGAACCCTGTGATTCTTTGAGGGTAGGAGGAGGTGCGACATAGTTTGTTTAGCAGTTAACTCTGAGGCAAATTTTGAACACAGTGACCTGCGTCGATTGCTTAGACTTGGTAAGTTGAGAGACTCTAATGCACTAAGGTAGTCATTGTAAACATCCCCTAAAATTAGCTTGATGACACGCCTCTGGATTCTTTCCAATTGTTGCACATGTTGTTGAGTTATTGCACCATTCCAAAGTGGTACTGCATATTCAAGAAGTGGTTGCAGGTATCCTTTATAGATGGTTATGAGGTCATCTACTGGTAAGTAATGGCCTTTAAGAACACGGATCATATGAATTTGACCGTTAGCTCGATGGAGTATACTATTGATATGCGACCCCCACTTCAAATCCTGCTGGATATGGACACCAAGTAGTTTAACGGTTTGTGATTGGGTCAAGGGGTGGCTATTGATCTCCAGAGCTGGGGGTGGTTGGGGACTTCGAGAAAAAGTAATTTCCATGAAGTTGCATTTTTTTGGATTGAGCTTCATGTTGTTAGTAGCTGACCATTGCACAAGGGAATCTATTGACTGTTGCATTTTGGATTGGTCCTGAGAGGAGCGGCACTCTATTAAGTTCAAATCGTCTACATACTTCCAGCAGAAGGTTGAGTCGTCGAGATTTTGGCATGCATCATTAATGACTGCTGAGCTGGCCCAAGCCGAGTTCCTTGTGGTACTCCAGCATGCATATGGGTCCAGTTGGATAAGACTCCCTTATAGCGGACACACTGTTGACGATTAGTTAGGAAGTTTGCTATCCATTGAACAAGGCACGGTTCAACACCAAGATTAATCAGTTTGGACATGGCTTTGTTGTGGTCTATTAGGTCAAAAGCCTTGCTGAAATCAGTTGTGACGAGTGTCAAAGCTGTTTTGTTTCGGTCTGCAGGCTGATACAAAGTATTCATCAGATCAATTAGGCAGTGTGTAGTGGAGAGTCCCTTTCTATTCCCGAACTGGCGTAGGTCAAGATGCGGTTGGAGGTCAAGTGTAGTCCATCTGGCGACAAAACCTTCTAAAACTTTGGCAAAGTAGTCTGTTAAGGCGATTGGCCTCAGCTTATCAACCGATGCAGGGGAAGTTTTGGGAATAGGGATGATGACAGCTCTTTTCCAGACATCTGGAACAATACCAGATTGAAGGGAGGTATTGAAAATGTGGGCCAAGGGGGTGCTCAATTCGCAGGCGTATTCTGAGGCGTGTTTCTACAAGACGGCTTCGTCGATCTACAAACATCCCTCGTTCTAAACACACTTGGGGGAGACAGTTCATATTCTCATGCTTGACCATCTCTTTGAAATGCCCTTCAAATGAGCCTCAGAGCTAAAAGATAATCTCTCCAGCTTCAAAACTAACTTGAAACTTCACTTGCTCAGTGTTAGCTTGAAGCACCGTCTATAGCAGAGTTCCTTTTCTCTGCGCAAAGAGAGTCTTTCTGACAGATACAATGGTGCACTAAAAAAGTCCATTATTATTATCATTACTAACATTAGAGCAACACAGAAAAAGCAACAGTTCTAAAAAAAGAAAATGATATTTAGAAAAACAACAAAATGAAACAAGCTTGAAAGGAATAATGAAAAAACCCATACAAAACAAACAATTAAACAAACAAACAAACACCAGCAACACAAATAAACAAAACAAGAAAATGGCAAAAACTCAAACTAAAAAGAAAGAGTTCTCAACACTGATTTTATAAAATGTCTCAAAATACGCCGCCGGGTTGCAACAAGATTTTCCAGCGATATCCTATAGAGGGCTTCGTCTGCATCAAGAGACTTCGGCGACGGCTAACCCTAACCCTAACCCTAACCCTAACCCAAACCCTAACCCTAACCGTAACCGTAACCCTAACCCAAACCTTAACCCTAACCCTAACCCTAACCATAACCCTAACCCTAACCCTAACCCTAACCCTAACCCTAACCTTAACCCTTACCCTAACCCTAACCCTAAGCCCAGCCCTAGTCCTAGCCCTAGCTCTAGCCCTAGCTCTAGCCCTAGCCCTAGCCCTAGCCCTAGCCAAAGCCCTAGCCCTAGCCTTAGCCCTAGCCCTAGCCCTAGCCCTAGCCCAAGTCAGAGCCCTAACCGTAGCCCTTGCCCTAGCCCTAGCCCTAGCCCTAGCATTGTGTCTAACCCTAACCCTAACCCTAACCCTTACCCTAACCCTAACCCTAACCCTAACCCTAACCCTAACCCTAACCCTAACCCTAACCCTAACCCTAACCCTAACCCTAACCCTAACCCTAACCCCTACCCTACTCCTAACTCTTACCCTAAACATAACCCTAGCCCTTACCCTAACCCTAACCCATACCCTCACCCTAACCCTAACCCTAACCCTAACCCTAACCCTAACACTAACCCTAACACTAATCCTAACCCTAAACCTAAACATAACCCTTGCGCTAACCCTAAACAAATGTTCTCAACACTGATTTTATAAAATGTCTCCAAATTACGCCGCCGGGCTGCAACAAGCTTTTCCAGCGATATCCACTAGAGGGCCTCGTCTGCATCAAATGACTTCGGCGAGGGCTAATCCTAACCCGAACCCTAACCCTAACCCTAACCCTAACCCTAACCCTAAACTAAACCCTAACCCTAACCCTACCCCAACCCAAACCTTAACCCTAACCCTAACCCTTACCCTAACCCTAACCCTAAACCTAACCCTATCCCTAACCCTAACCCTAACCCTACCCCTAACCCTAACCCAAAACAAAACCGTAACCCTAACCCTAGCCCTAGCCCTAACCCTAGCCCTAGCCCTAGCCCAAGCCCTAACTCTAGCCCTAGCCCTAGCCCTAGCCCTAGTCCAAGCCCTAGCCCTAGCCCTAGCCCTAGCCCTAGCCCTAGCCCTAGCCCTAGCCCCAACCCTAACACTAACCCTAACCCTAACCCTAACCCTAACCCTAACCCTAACCCTAACCCTAACCCTAACCCTAACCCTATCCTAACCCTGACCCTAACCCTCACCCTGACCTTAACCCTATACCATAACCCTAACCCTAACCCTAACCCTAACCCTAACCCTAACCCTAACCCTAACCATAACCCTGAGCCTAACACTAACCCCAACCCCATCCCCAACCCCAACCGCAACCCCAAGCACAACCCCAACCCTCTTCCTAACCCTAACCCCAACCCTAACCCCAACCCCAAACCTAAACCTAACCCTAACCCTTACCCTAACCCCAACCCTAACCCTAACCCTAAAAGTAACCGTGACCATAGCCGTAGCCCTAGCCTTAGTCCTTACCACTCGACCAAAGAGCAGTGGCATAACGAGACATTTTCAATTGAGGAAGGGGGCTAATCGGCGAGGGCTAATCCTAACCCGAACCCTAACCCTAACCCTAACCCTAACCCTAACACTAACCCTAAACTTTACCCTAACACTAACACTACCCCAACCCAAACCTTAACTCTAACCCTAACCCTTACCCTAACCCTAACCCTTAACCTAACCCTATCCATAACCCTAACCCCAACCCTACCCCTAACCCTAACCCAAAACAAAACCGTAACCCTAACCCTAGCCCTAGCCCTAACCCTAGCCCTAGCCCTAGCCCAAGCCCTAACTCTAGCCCTAGCCCTAGCCCTAGCCCTAGTCCAAGCCCTAGCCCTAGCCCTAGCCCTAGCCCTAGCCCTAGCCCTAGCCCTAGCCCTAGCCCTAACCCTAACCCTTACCCTAACCCTAACCTTAACCCTAACCCTAACCCTAACCCTAACCCTATCCCTAACCCTGACCCTAACCCTCACCCTGACCCTAACCCTATACCCTAACCCTTACCCTAACCCTAACCCTAACCCTAACCCTAACACTAACCCCAACCCCATCCCCAACCCCAACCGCAACCCCAAGCCCAACCCCAACCCTATTCCTAACCCTAACCCCAAACCTAACCCCAACCCTAACCCCAACCCTAAACCTAAACCTAACCCTAACCCTTACCCTAACCCCAACCCTAACCCTAACCCTAAAAGTAACCGTGACCATAGCCGTAGCCCTAGCCTTAGTCCTTACCACTAGACCAAAGAGCAGTGGCATAACGAGACATTTTCAATTGAGGAAGGGGGCAAGCCGAGGAAAAAAATAAATTGGGGAGAGAGGGGGGGGGGCTTTTTCATATATTGAACCATTCTATTGTGCAATTTTAATCATGTCTCAAAAAACGCCGCCGGGTTGCAACAAGATTTTTAAGCGATATCCTATAGAGGGCTTCGTCTGCATCAAGAGACTTCGGCGACGGCTAACCCTAACCCTAACCCTAACCCTAACCCAAACCCTAACCCTAACCCTAACCCTAACCCTAACCCAAACATTAACCCTAACCCTAACCCTAACCCTAACCCTAACCCTAACCCTAACCCTAACCCTAACCCTAACCTTAACCCTAACCCTAACCCTAACCCTAAGCCCAGCCCTAGTCCTAGCCCTAGATCTAGCCCTAGCTCTAGCCCTAGCCCTAGCCCTAGCCCTAGCCCTAGCCATAGCCCTAGCCCTAGCCTTAGCCCTAGCCCTAGCCCTAGCACTAGCCCAAGTCCGAGCCCTAACCGTAGCCCTTGCCCTAGCCCTAGCCCTAGCCCTAGCATTGTGTCTAACCCTAACCCTAACCCTTACCCTAACCCTAACCCTAACCCTAACCCTAACCCTAACCCTAACCCTAACCCCTACCCTTACCCTAACCCTAACCCTAACTCTTACCCTAAACATAACCCTAGCCCTTACCCTAACCCTAACCCATACCCTCACCCTAACCCTAACCCTAACCCTAACCCTAACACTAACCCTAACACTAATCCTAACCCTAAACCTAAACATAACCCTTGCGCTAACCCTAAACAAATGTTCTCAACACTGATTTTATAAAATGTCTCCAAATTACGCCCCCGGGAGCAACAAGATTCTCCAGCGATATCCACTAGAGGGCCTCGTCTGCATCAAATGACTTCGGCGAGGGCTAATCCTAACCCTAACCCTAACCCTAACCCTAACCCTAACCCTAACCCTAAACTTAACCCTAACCCTAACCCTACCCCAACACAAACCTTTACCCTAACACTAACCCTTACCCTAACCCTAACCCTAAACCTAACCCTATCCCTAACCCTAACCCTAACCCTAACCCTACCCCTAACCCTAACCCAAAACAAAACCGTAACCCTAACCCTAGCCCTAGCCCTAACCCTAGCCCTAGCCCTAGCCCAAGCCCTAACTCTAGCCCTAGCCCTAGCCCTAGCCCTAGCCCTAGTCCAAGCCCTAGCCCTAGCCCTAGCCCTAGCCCCAGCCCTAGCCCTAGCCCTAGCCCCAACCCTAACCCTAACCCTAACCCTAACCCTAACCCTAACCCTAACCCTAACCCTAACCCTAACCCTAACCCTAACCCTAACCCTAACCCTATCCCTAACCCTGACCCTAACCCTCACCCTGACCCTAACCCTATACCCTAACCCTAACCCTAACCCTAACCCTAACCCTAACCCTAACCCTAATCCTAACACTAACCCTAATCCTAACACTAACCCTAACCCTATACCATAACCCTAACCCTTACCCTAACCCTAACCCTAACCCTAACCCTAACCCTAACCCTAACCCTAATCCTAACACTAACCCTAACCCTAACCCTAACCCTAACCGTAACCCTGAGCCTAACACTAACCCCAACCCAATCCCCAACCCCAACCGCAACCCTAAGCCCAACCCCAACCCTATTCCTAACCCTAACCCCAACCCTAACCCCAACCCTAATCCTAAACCTAACCCTAACCCTTACCCTAACCCCAACCCTAACCCTAACCCTAAAAGTAACCGTGACCATAGCCGTAGCCCTAGCCTTAGTCCTTACCACTCGACCAAAGAGCAGTGGCATAACGAGACATTTTCAATTGAGGAAGGGGGCTAATCGGCGAGGGCTAATCCTAACCCGAACCCTAACCCTAACCCTAACCCTAACACTAACCCTAAACTTTACCCTAACCCTAACCCTACCCCCTCCCAAACCTTAACCCTAACCCTAACCCTTACCCTAACCCTAACCCTAAACCTAACCCTATCCCTAACCCTAACCCCAACCCTACCCCTAACCCTAACCCAAAACAAAACCGTAACCCTAACCCTAGCCCTAGCCCTAACCCTAGCCCTAGCCCTAGCCCAAGCCCTAACTCTAACCCTAACCCTAACCCTAACCCTAACCCTAACCCTAACCCTAAGCCCAGCCCTAGTCCTAGCCCTAGATCTAGCCCTAGCTCTAGCCCTAGCCCTAGCCCTAGCCCTAGCCCTAGCCATAGCCCTAGCCCTAGCCTTAGCCCTAGCCCTAGCCCTAGCACTAGCCCAAGTCCGAGCCCTAACCGTAGCCCTTGCCCTAGCCCTAGCCCTAGCCCTAGCATTGTGTCTAACCCTAACCCTAACCCTTACCCTAACCCTAACCCTAACCCTAACCCTAACCCTAACCCTAACCCTAACCCCTACCCTTACCCTAACCCTAACCCTAACTCTTACCCTAAACATAACCCTAGCCCTTACCCTAACCCTAACCCATACCCTCACCCTAACCCTAACCCTAACCCTAACCCTAACACTAACCCTAACACTAATCCTAACCCTAAACCTAAACATAACCCTTGCGCTAACCCTAAACAAATGTTCTCAACACTGATTTTATAAAATGTCTCCAAATTACGCCCCCGGGAGCAACAAGATTCTCCAGCGATATCCACTAGAGGGCCTCGTCTGCATCAAATGACTTCGGCGAGGGCTAATCCTAACCCTAACCCTAACCCTAACCCTAACCCTAACCCTAACCCTAAACTTAACCCTAACCCTAACCCTACCCCAACACAAACCTTTACCCTAACACTAACCCTTACCCTAACCCTAACCCTAAACCTAACCCTATCCCTAACCCTAACCCTAACCCTAACCCTACCCCTAACCCTAACCCAAAACAAAACCGTAACCCTAACCCTAGCCCTAGCCCTAACCCTAGCCCTAGCCCTAGCCCAAGCCCTAACTCTAGCCCTAGCCCTAGCCCTAGCCCTAGCCCTAGTCCAAGCCCTAGCCCTAGCCCTAGCCCTAGCCCCAGCCCTAGCCCTAGCCCTAGCCCCAACCCTAACCCTAACCCTAACCCTAACCCTAACCCTAACCCTAACCCTAACCCTAACCCTAACCCTAACCCTAACCCTAACCCTAACCCTATCCCTAACCCTGACCCTAACCCTCACCCTGACCCTAACCCTATACCCTAACCCTAACCCTAACCCTAACCCTAACCCTAACCCTAACCCTAATCCTAACACTAACCCTAATCCTAACACTAACCCTAACCCTATACCATAACCCTAACCCTTACCCTAACCCTAACCCTAACCCTAACCCTAACCCTAACCCTAACCCTAATCCTAACACTAACCCTAACCCTAACCCTAACCCTAACCGTAACCCTGAGCCTAACACTAACCCCAACCCAATCCCCAACCCCAACCGCAACCCTAAGCCCAACCCCAACCCTATTCCTAACCCTAACCCCAACCCTAACCCCAACCCTAATCCTAAACCTAACCCTAACCCTTACCCTAACCCCAACCCTAACCCTAACCCTAAAAGTAACCGTGACCATAGCCGTAGCCCTAGCCTTAGTCCTTACCACTCGACCAAAGAGCAGTGGCATAACGAGACATTTTCAATTGAGGAAGGGGGCTAATCGGCGAGGGCTAATCCTAACCCGAACCCTAACCCTAACCCTAACCCTAACACTAACCCTAAACTTTACCCTAACCCTAACCCTACCCCCTCCCAAACCTTAACCCTAACCCTAACCCTTACCCTAACCCTAACCCTAAACCTAACCCTATCCCTAACCCTAACCCCAACCCTACCCCTAACCCTAACCCAAAACAAAACCGTAACCCTAACCCTAGCCCTAGCCCTAACCCTAGCCCTAGCCCTAGCCCAAGCCCTAACTCTAGCCCTAGCCCTAGCCCTAGCATAGTCCAAGCCCTAGCCCTAGCCCTAGCCCTAGCCCTAGCCCTAGCCCTAGCCCTAGCCCTAGCCCTTACCCTAACCCTAACCCTAACCCTAACCTTAACCCTAACCCTAACCCTAACCCTAACCCTATCCCTAACCCTGACCCTAACCCTCACCCTGACCCTAACCCTATACCCTAACCCTAACCATAACCCTAACCCTAACCCTAACCTAACCCTAACCCTAACCCTAATCCTAACACTAACCCTAACCCTAACCCTAACCCTAACCCTAACCCTGAGCCTAACACTAACCCCAACCCCATCCCCAACCCCAACCGCAACCCCAAGCCCAACCCCAACCCTATTCCTAACCCTAACCCCAACCCTAACCCCAACCCTAACCCCAACCCTAAACCTAAACCTAACCCTAACCCTTACCCTAACCCCAACCCTAACCCTAACCCTAAAAGTAACCGTGACCATAGCCGTAGCCCTAGCCTTAGTCCTTACCACTAGACCAAAGAGCAGTGGCATAACGAGACATTTTCAATTGAGGAAGGGGGCAAGCCGAGGAAAAAAATAAATTGGGGAGAGAGGGGGGGGGGGAGGCTATTTCATATATTGAACCATTCTATTGTGCATTTTTAATCTCCTCCTGGGCATTTGTAGTATTTTAGTATTTTGTATCAATACTTTAAGTGTTAATGCATTTTACAAAAACACGACTACCTTTTGAAATGAGATTTCCACAGGTTAGTTTTATTGTTTATGTGACAGGTAGAAGAAAACACATCCGGGTTCTTTATAATTTATTCACATAATTCACTCACTACTTTAAATAACCCAGTTAGCGCGCCCTCATCGGCCGCAAGACGCCGGAGGGTCACTCTCACCTCTGACGTCGAAAGACTTACATCAAATACTTTCTCCGTCTTTAATACAGGTAAATCATCTTACTTTCTATTTATTTCCCCCGAGTTTCACCTTAACTACTTTTGTATAAATAATTCGTTGAGGTTTGGCCTATGATTTGTATCTTATTTACAAGAGAGCAGTTTTCGAGAATTTTCTGTAAGTTTGAAGTTGGAACCGGAGACTCCCGTTCTTTTTGGTTTATTGAATCTGCTCAAGTCTCTCTTCGAAGTATATTCCTAAATTTGACATTACTAGAAGTCTAAAGTAATGTTGTGCCTGTTTTATGCTTAAAGATGGTAAATATTGCTGATTTTGTTGAGTTATCCTCTAAATTTGATAACGTTTTCAAAATGGCTGACGCCATTTAACTTTTGGCGGGAACTTGCAAATGGATTATTTTGTTTGCCTTAATATATACTTTTCTATTTGCCATCCGGTTGCAATCTTTGGCAAATCCTTTATTGTAGATAGTCTTCATCCAATACATGCTTTGTTTGATTGATTTGCTTATTGTAAAATGCGTAATTTCTGGGTTGGGTAAAGCCACCCTCCCGCCGTTATTCAGAGACAGCACTCATACGTAATTGTAAATAATATCGATGCCTTATAAGTTTTATTTTTGATGTACCATTTAATTAATGTTTTATTCATTGACTCTCACCTCTGACGTCGAAAGACTTACATCAAATACTTTCTCCGTCTTTAATACAGATAACAATAAAAAAAAAAAGCCTGGAGCGACAACACAAGTGAAGTTATTTGTGCCGCATTTATTTATTATAAAGCCGGTCACAAATGGTGGAAGATCCGGTTTGCGGAAAATAACACAAATAAATATTCACTGCAACAGGTCCGCCGCAGTAACTACTGGTCAATCTGTAAATGACTGCAGGACTTCTCCTAATCTTACCTATGGTGTGAACTCGTCGCTACCTCAACTCCCACTAGTCAATATTCATCCAGCCAAAGTCCTACTGGGTAAAGTCAAACCAACTAACATATCCAACAGACGTTACCAATTCCAGCAGACTCTACCAATTCCAGCAGACTCTACCAGACGCTGAAGAGCCTACAATCATCCTTTGCCACGTCGTTCGAGGTTCGAGGTTCACGTCTTTTATTTTGTGGCTACATCGCAAAGACCCGGAACCCCCCTGAACAGTAGCACAGCCACGATCAAAACAAGCGTTCCTTGGAATTCTGTGGCCTTTATCATCACATCATTCAAGAGACTTAATCATTGATCACCATCGCGTCTTTAACAGCATAATTGAAATACCTCTCCATGGACTTAGTAATCGAACAATGTGGAAATCGGGACAATAGCTACTCAACTGTTGAAAGTTGCATAAAATTACGCAGATTTCATAATGAGCAGCAGGTTGTATTAACAAACAAACCAGGTGTGTTTCAAATTCCTGACTAAAATAGACTCTTTGAAATTGCATTTCTTGTAATCCTTATAGCAACTGAAGAATTTGCATATTTATCAGATTGGTTGTTTACAAAACAAACTCAATTGCAGTATCTCAAAGTTCACTCACCTTTATATTAGAAGGTTGCGTTCAATTGACAGCTTACAGCTTTAGCTTTTCTAAAAAGGAGATAAGTTTTTAGAACCACCTACCTTCTTGAATTGGCATATGATGTTCACTCAAGACTTGCACTGACATTTTAAGCGATTGATTGATGATACATTTTTAGAAGATGATGTTTTCATTATATTAACCATTTTTCTAGAAGATTTGTTCAAGTTTCAGGCAAAGCCTATCTTTATCATGGCAAGCTCTAGAGACATCCACACTGATGATTTTCCGTTACCATCACCTACAACATTTCGGGGTGACCACCCCCCTGCCTTAACTCCACAACGCCCACTGCCTTCCCTCTCTCCGGAAAGAACACGCCGGCATCCAACATCGCTCCCAGAAGAGTTCTTGAGCGAACTGATTCAACTCCGGAGACGTGTAAGCCAAAATTTCAACAACACACTTGGGCAACAACCACAGCAGCAACCACAGCAACACTCTGTCAGAAGTACTCCCCGTATTTGTACTAGAACCGAGTCAGTACCACGACGACATTCTTCATCTTTCATGAATGTACCAAACACACCTCACTCTGCTAATCGGACATCACAAGGACAAGCCAACTACCCAATACATGTTAATGAGTCTCCATCAGTTAAAACAAACCCCGTCAACAGCAGTGGAGCAATACCGAGACGAAGCTCTACTTCCTTCACGAGTTTGCCAAGAGCAAAATACACAGGCAATCAGTCTCCAATGATCCATCCTTCTCGATCTTCTTCTCACCAAACCAGACGTTCCTCAGCCACTTCTTCTTACCAATCTCAACATCTACAATTGATGCCTTCCCACCAGGTGAAAAGCATCCCCACCTTCACCGGAAATGAAAAGAATACTTCAATTGACGATTGGGTACGCGATGCAAAGTACTTGATAGATACTACAGCAATTCCACAAGAGCTCCAATTCTCAACCATCGTCAGGTACCTGGGAGGTGCAGCCAGAAAGCTCATCCTAAATCTACCCACAGAACTCCAGAACCCGACAGATGCATTTGCTGAGCTCAAAGCACAGTTTGGCGACATATTATCAGGAGGAGACCCTTTAGCAGAGTTCTACGAAAGAGACCGCCGCCAAAATGAAACAGCAAGCATTTATGCTGTAGAGTTAGAAGCAACCCTACGATTAACAGAAGAGCGCATGAATAGACGAATCCCTATGCCAGACAGAAACAGAATGCTAACGCAGCAATTCATGAGAGGAGTGAAAGATGACAAGATAAGACAGAGACTCGCCCCCATGAAACCACGGGACATGCCGTTTCGTGAGCTACAAGCAGAACTGCGACTCATAGAAAGAGAACATAGATTGGACGCTGCTCTAACTACCAGACCATCAAAAACCCACTTGCCACCGCAATCATCGACACCTCAACCCCAACCCCAACCCAGCCAATCAGCCTCTACTTCAGAACAGAAGGCACCGATTCCATCTCGTGAACAGCCAGTGCAACCTCGCTTTGTTACATGTCAGAAACCAGAGTATGACCCCGAGCTGATGCAAGACGTCATACTTCAGATGCAGCATCTAGCCCAACAAGTGGACTCATTCACAAGACGACGTAGGGCTGTTCAACCCGCAGTGGCGTCAAACCAACACTACCAGAACAGAGTATTCGTCTGCTACAAGTGCGGCAACGAAGGCCACATTGCAAGAGGATGTCGAAGCCCTCCTTTAAACGACCAGGGCAGGCGGTCACAGGGCACACCGCCAGAGGCCCGCAACCAGTAATCTGCCCTTCTGCATCTGTAAAGTCTCAGCTCGCACACTTCAAGCCAGAACATCAGAAACTGATTGGCCCACACAATGAAGAGACAATCAATATACAGGGTACAAAGTGCAGAGCTCTCATTGACTCTGGTTCACAAATCACATCCATCACCTCCGACTTATGGAAGTCACACCCACACCTTAGAAACATTGAACTGACCACAGCTGATGTAATCATAGAAGGGGCAAGTGGATCTGCAGTTCCTTATCTAGGTGTAATACCTATCACCTTAGAAGCCATGGGTTTTATTTACCAAGACGTACCTGCATTTGTCGTACCTTCCGACCCCTACAGAACACAGGTTCCACTCTTAATAGGCACCAATGTGATCAGAGCGTCCAAGAAAGATCAGCAACAAGCAAGAGGAAAATCATTCATGGAACTTGTTCGAGATGAGAGTAGAGCCTGGCATACAGCCTACGTCAATACAACTTCTTCAAACCAGGACAACCAAAACGGGAAGATGGGATATGCTAGGTACACTGAAAGTCACTCCCAATGCATCCCCGCTGGAGAAGAAGTGGACATCATGTGCCAAGCTCCACCAAATCCAGCAGGTGGCTCATACACTGCTATCATTGAAGGTACCCAAAACCATCACGCATCTTGTCTGAGAATTGGCAGCACTGTGACTGACATCGGTCCTGACCGTCGACTTCCAGTCAGGGTGCATAATATCTCATCGAAACCAATCACAGTCAGAAGAAACTGCAATCTGGCACAAGTTTCGTATGTCCTTGCTGTTGAAGATACAAAACCAACTCTTCATCCAACTACCACTCCTCTCGTCCATGGCATGCCGGTTGGTAGAGTGAACTCCATCTCATCCTTAAAGCTGGATGAACTAATCCCATCACTCGACTTA
The DNA here is from genome assembly GCA_023634235.1 of Pisaster brevispinus. Classification (NCBI taxonomy): domain Eukaryota; kingdom Metazoa; phylum Echinodermata; class Asteroidea; order Forcipulatida; family Asteriidae; genus Pisaster; species Pisaster brevispinus. Next base: position 14,481,760 of record JAMKCF010000014.1, on the reverse strand, counting down.
GCCGGTACTACCATGCTAGATGACGCAAACGGGAAGAAGCTCGCTGATCTCCTTCATAAACATAACAGCATCTTCTCGAAAGACCCTCTAGATTTTGGCTGTACATCAACAGTGAAGCACTGCATACCACTCGTCGACAATAGACCAATTAAACTTCCACACAGACGCATTCCTCCAAGCCAGTACCAAGCTGTTCGAGAGCATTTGAAAGGCATGGAGAAAGCCGAAGTCATTAGAAGAAGCAGTAGCCCATACGCCTCCCCATTGGTCATTGCACACAAAAAGGACGGCTCTCTTAGAATCTGCATCGACTACCGAAAGCTCAACAACAAAACCGTTCCTGACGCCTATCCACTCCCACGCATAGACGAAGCCCTCGACGCTCTTGGTAACGCCTCAATCTTCACCACCCTAGACTTAACATCTGGCTACTGGCAGGTAGAAATGGACGAAAAGGACAAAGCAAAAACCGCATTTACCACTCCGATGGGTCTATACGAATGCAACCGCATGCCGTTCGGTCTCCAGAACGCTCCTGCCACTTTCCAGCGCCTCATGACGATGTGTCTCGGTGAACTGAATTATTCTACCTGTTTGCTCTACCTCGATGACATTATCGTCTTTTCATCTACACTTGACGAGCATATCGAGCGCTTGGATAGAGTCTTCACATGTCTGCATCAACATGGACTGAAGCTCAAGCCCCAAAAATGCCACCTACTCAAGACAGAAGTAAAGTATCTCGGACACATTGTCTCTTCAAAAGGTATATCCACTGACCCCGAAAAGATCCGACAAGTACGGGACTGGCCAACCCCAGCAAACCACAAACAACTACGAAGTTTTTTAGGGTTCACAGGGTATTACCGTCGCTACGTGAACGGATATGCGAAGATAGTGTCACCGCTATACAAACTTACAGCAGGAAACCCTAAACGTCGAAAAGGAAAGCGGACTCTCACCAAACCACCCCCTTATATCTGGACAGATGAGACACAAGCATCGTTTGATCAGCTAAAACAAATTATGATCTCAGCCCCCATCCTCGGTTATGCTAACTATAAGAAGCCGTTTCTTCTTCAAACCGATGCTTCCGGTGTCGGGCTTGGAGCGGTTCTCAGTCAGATCCAAGGTGGAGAGGAACGTGTCATAGCCTACGCCAGCAGAAGTTTAAATCAGGCAGAGTCACGATATCCAGCGCACAAGTTGGAATTTCTTGCAATGAAATGGGCAGTAACGGATAAGTTTAGAGACTACCTCCTTGGCAGTACTTTCACTGTGTACACAGACAACAATCCGTTACTCTACGTCACCACCACGGCCAAGTTAGACGCAACAGGCCAACGGTGGGTTGCTGCCCTTTCTCAGTTTTCCTTCACTGTTAAATACAAACCTGGTAGGAACAACGCAGTCGCAGATGCGCTCTCCAGAAAACAACACCTAGTCCCAGACACAACGTCAGTCTCCTTCAAAACACAACCTGCTGATGATGTTCCAAAACCACCCTCCTTCACAACAGAAGACATTGAAATTCCAACCGATGTGGTCAATGCCATATGCAGTGGTCATCTTACCGCAGGCCAATTCTTCATAGAGCCCACAAACTGTCAAATCACAACCAGGCGACAGGCAAAATTACTAAATCCTGTTAAACCTGAAACCAGCGAGAACGAAATGCCAAGACTAACTACCAAGCAAGTTGCCCTTGCACAGCGGGATGATCCAGAAATATCTAGAGTTTTATTCTTTCTGGAACACGACCATAAACCAAATCACGTACAGCGAAGTAGAGAGACACCAGAATGCAATATCTACTTCAGACAGTGGGACAAGCTAAGACTAAAAGATAGCATCCTCTACAGAGCTCGAAAGACAACTGACGACACACTCTCACACCAACTTGTACTTCCCAAGTGTTACCGGTCAACAGCCATGTCAGGTCTGCACGATGACATTGGCCATCTGGGCTTTGAACGCACCCTCGATATGATCCGTAACAGATTCTTCTGGCCCAGAATGGCTAAAGACGTCAAAGACTGGTGCGTGAAGTGCAAGCGTTGTTGTCTTCGAAAAACATCTCCTTCAAAGTTCAAAGCCTCACTTGTCTCTATCCTCAGTACTGAACCCCTGGAGCTCATCTGCATCGATTATCTAAAACTAGAACGGAGCAAAGGTGGTTTTGAAAACGTACTCGTCATCACAGATCACTTCACCAAATACGCTAAAGCATTTCCTTCACGTGACCAGAAAGCAGAAACCGTAGCAAGAATACTTTGGGAGAACTTCATCCTACATTATGGTTTTCCCACACGCATACACGCTGATCAAGGCCGTAATTTTGAAAGCCAGCTCATCCAAGAACTGTGTAAGGTCTCTGGCATAAAGAAGAGCAGAACGACACCTTACCACCCCCAAGGAAATGGTGTAACCGAGAGATTCAACCATACTCTTCTAAACATGTTGGGCACACTTGAAGAGGAACAAAAGAAAGACTGGAAAAAGTATGTCGGCGCGATGACACATGCGTACAACGCGACTCGTCATGACACCACAGGGTACGCACCATTCTTTTTGATGTTCGGACGTCATCCAAACTTGCCAATAGACCTCTTGTTTGGGTGCCATAAATTACGAGATGAAGAAGCGCCAAAGTACGACGATTACGTAGAACAACTCAGAGAAAGATTTGAGTTTTCCTATGGTCAAGCTAACAAGATAGCACAACACGCGAAAGTCAAACAGAAACGAATCTACGACAAGAAAACCCAAGAAGCACCACTCCGAACAGGCGATCGAGTCCTCGTGCAAGTAAAACACTTTGAAGGAACACACAAATTAGCTGACAGATGGGAACCTACCCCCTACACGGTAGTTACCAAACATGACAACATCCCTGTCTACAGAGTACGGTCACTAGGAGATGGAAAAGAGCGAACAGTTCACAGAAATCTCCTCACCCCGTGCATGTTCTTCCCAATTGACTGCGAAGACAGCGAAACAAACACGGAGAAAGAAGACACATACTCACAAGCACAAGCCGAAGATCTTGCAAAATGTCACTCCATCTCAGTAAGATCTGGTGTCCACGACACGTCTCCTTCAGACACGTATGAGGTGAAACTGGAGAGAGGGAGGCAGTTGTGGGCAAAATGGAAGAGTCGCCAAATGACCAGAGCAAGGGAGAAAATTGGCTTGAAATTTTAACTTGTATATTTCCCCATAGTGTTACTGATAGTGTATTTTTTCTTCTATTTTTCAGCCATCGTTCGCCATTTCATTCGTAGTATACCCGTTAATATTCATCATTAGTGCCTATTGGTAATTATGGTCCACGTTGATTTATATAGTTTTATATAGACCAAAGTAAAAGGTGACAGTGATGCTCAAAACAATACTGCTAAACGAGCACGGAAAGTAAGATAACCTTTACCCATTTTTTTCCCCCATTTGATGTGTATAAAGATCAAATAAGATGTAGGCCTACATGTATTTGAATGGTTTGTCAGAGTAACTAATTTATTATGATTGTATAAATTCTGTTACTATGTATAAGTACATTTTGTGTACCAGGTAGAAGAAAACATTATGTCGAGGACGACAATTTTTTTAAGTAGGGGAGGATGTGACAGGTAGAAGAAAACACATCCGGGTTCTTTATAATTTATTCACATAATTCACTCACTACTTTAAATAACCCAGTTAGCGCGCCCTCATCGGCCGCAAGACGCCGGAGGGTCACTCTCACCTCTGACGTCGAAAGACTTACATCAAATACTTTCTCCGTCTTTAATACAGGTAAATCATCTTACTTTCTATTTATTTCCCCCGAGTTTCACCTTAACTACTTTTGTATAAATAATTCGTTGAGGTTTGGCCTATGATTTGTATCTTATTTACAAGAGAGCAGTTTTCGAGAATTTTCTGTAAGTTTGAAGTTGGAACCGGAGACTCCCGTTCTTTTTGGTTTATTGAATCTGCTCAAGTCTCTCTTCGAAGTATATTCCTAAATTTGACATTACTAGAAGTCTAAAGTAATGTTGTGCCTGTTTTATGCTTAAAGATGGTAAATATTGCTGATTTTGTTGAGTTATCCTCTAAATTTGATAACGTTTTCAAAATGGCTGACGCCATTTAACTTTTGGCGGGAACTTGCAAATGGATTATTTTGTTTGCCTTAATATATACTTTTCTATTTGCCATCCGGTTGCAATCTTTGGCAAATCCTTTATTGTAGATAGTCTTCATCCAATACATGCTTTGTTTGATTGATTTGCTTATTGTAAAATGCGTAATTTCTGGGTTGGGTAAAGCCACCC